>CAIGQV010019532.1:7485253-7530010 GCA_903798115.1 Danio jaintianensis
ATTATTGCAGAAACTGATGTTTGATGCTCAGCAGGTGATTTGAAACACCAGAACTACTGATTATTATAATGTATTGTAAGCAACTGATCTAATGATTATATTAAAATTAAAATTTGTATAATAACTTTTTTCTCAGTGCAGAATTTTATTGTATGCAGACTTGTTTCTGTAAACATGTGAATACACATAAGGAAATTGTAATTTACTTTTATTTTTATCTCTATTTTTTCATCAATATGTCCCAGCAGCCTCTGCTACAACAAACTCTCCATCAACTGTGTCTTCAACATCAGCCCCTTCAAGTGCGTTTTTTTATTCATGAACTATTGTGTAAACATCCCATTCATTTTCTTAATATTGCATAAAAATTATTATTTCTTAATATATCTAAATATTTCAGCATCTCCTCCCAGTACAAGCTCTTCTACAACTCAAACAGCAAAACCTACAAGTAAGTAATATATACAGTTGTCAGAACAAATGTTTTAGGACCTTTTACCGTTTGAAGTTCTATCGTCTCGGTTACTGTTGCAACCTTCGTTCCCTGAAGGGAAACTTCAGGGGCTCGTGAGTTATGTTTGAATGACAATATGGGGAATTTCTAGATGACTAATCTAATCCTGAAGTGTAAGAAAAAGAGCCAATTAATGCCTATGAATTGGCAGGTTAAGCTCATAACAGGTGTGGCCACTTATAATAAAGGAGAGTAATGCTGCTGTCACACTAGAGTTTGTGGATGCGAAATTCTGTTGTACGGAGCTGCGAAAAGGGGCAGGATTAAACAAGATGATTAGACATTAAAAAAGCGAGCGACTGGTCCATGTTTTAAATTTCTGTCCAGAGAGGTCATGTTTTGATCTTCGATTGGTCTCACGCAATCACGTGATGCGATTTCGCAGGTCAGAGTTCACCAAGCTTGAACTTTGCACCGCAGCGAACTGCGAAACTTGTAGCACGAGCTTGCATTTCCGGTCTGACGCATTCGCGTGTGTATGAATGGAAGTCTATGGGGAGAAAATTCCAGTGTGACCGCGGCTTAAGCCAGGCTTTAATACTGAGGAGCCAAGCTTGGCTAGCATTCAGTTGGTAATTCAGCCATTGTTGCAATGAGACATAACGTCTCCGTTCAATCCTTTAAGGAACGAACGTTCTACAGATCAACCAGGGTAAGCCAAGGGTGGCATTCCTGGACCACACGTGTGGTCACTGCCCTCCCCAGGGCATGAATGACTGACTTAGAGAACACAGCTGTATATAGTATAAACTGTTTAAGTCATATTCCATTAACATTTCTTCAGTACATAATGTCATGTACCCTTCGCTGAATTATGTTTCTTACATTTTTTTGTATCTAAATATTTCAGCATCTTCTGCTAGTACAAGCTCTTCAACAACTGAGTCTCAAACAGCAGCACCTATAGGTAAGTAATATATATGTACAGTTGTCTGAACACTTTAGTAGGAAACCTGTTTTATAATTTTGCTCTTTTACTATTTTACACTTATCAAGTATACAAGTACTGTATATAGATATTAGATACAATGTATATGTATAAACGTTTGTGCTATTGTGTGTGTGTGTATATATATATATGGAAAGTTTTCAGACCCCCTTAAATTTTTCACTGTTATATTGCAGCCATTTGCTAAAATCCTTTAAGTTTGTTTTTTTTCCCTCATTAAATGTGCACACAGCACCCCATATTGACAGAAAAACAGAATTGTTGACTTTTTGCAGATTTATTAAAAAAGAAAAACTGAAATATCACATGGTCCTAAGTATTCAGACCCTTTGCTCAGTATTTAGTAGAAGCACCTCTTTTGGTCTAATACAGCCATGAGTTTCACACCTGGATTTGAGGATCCTCTGCCATTCCTCCTTGCAGATCCTCTCCAGTTCTGTAAGGCTGGATGGTAAACATTGGTGGACAGCCATTTTTAGGTCTCTCCAGAGATGCTCAATTGGGTTTAACCTGGGCTCTGTCTGGGCCATTCAAGAACAGTCACAGAGTTGTTGTGAAGCCACTCCTTCATTATTTTAGCTGTGTGCTTTGGGTCATTGTCTTCGGCCCAGTCTGAGGTCCTGAGCACTCTGGAGAAGGTTTTTGTCCAGGAAACCCCTTTACTTGGCTGCATTTATCTTTCCCTCAGTTGCAACCAGTCGTCCTGTTCCTGCAGCTGAAAAACACCCCCACAGCATGATGCTGCCACCACCATGCTTTAATCTTGGGCCTGTATTGGACAGGTGATGAGCAGTGCCTGGTTTTCTCCACACATACCGCTTAGAATTAAGGCCAAAAAGTTCAATATTGGTCTCATCAGAACAGAGAATCTTATTTCTCACCATTTTAGCAAACTCCATGCGGGCTTTTATGTATCTTTTACTGAGGAGAGGCTACCGTCAGGCCACTCTGCCATAAAGCTCAGATTGGTGGAGGGCTGCAGTGATGGTTGACTTTCTACAACTTTCTCCCATCTTCCAACTGCATCTCTGGAGCTCAGCCACAGTGATCTTTGGGTTCTTCTTTACCTCTCTCACCAAGGCTCTTCTCCCTCGATAGCTCAGTTTGGCCAGACAGCCAGCTCTAGGAAGGGTTCTGGTCGTTCCAAACGTCTTCCATTTAAGGATTATGGAGGCCACTGTGCTCTTAGGAACCTTAAGTGCAACAGCATTTTTGTAACCTTGGCCAGATCTGTGCATTGCAACAATTCTGTCTCTGAGTTCTTCAGGCAGTTCCTTTGACCTCATGATTCTCATTTGCTCTGACATGCATTGTGCCCCGTAAGGTATAATATAGACAGGTGTGTGGCTTTCTTAATCAAGTCCAATCAGTATGAACAGTATCAGTATCAAACACAGCTGGACTCAAATGAAGGTGTAGAACCATCTGAAGGATGATCAGAAGAAATGGACAGCATATGAGTTAAAAATATGATTGTCACAGCAAAGGGTCTGAATACTGAATACCATGTGATATTTCAGTTTTTCGTTTTTAATAAATTTGCAAAAATGTCAACGATTGTGTGTTTTTCTGTCAATATGGGGTGCTGTGTGTACATTAATGAGGAAAAAAAAGAACTTAAATGATTTTAGCAAATGGCTGCAATATAACAGAGTGAAAAATTTAAGGGGGTCTGAATACTTTCCGTACCCACCCTATAAATAATGTTTTGGGGAAAAAAACAGTGCTCAGTCAAATTCGCCTTTATTTGTTCATTTTATTTTTATTTTTTTGGTGAAATGAGCAGCCTTTTCATTTGAAGAATGTACAGTATTTATGCAGTTTATAGTTGAAGTCGTTGTATTCTAATATTTCTTGCTGTACAGATTTTATGGAAAGAAAAAATGTCCCTTTAAGCATTCTGTAGTATTCAAAATTAACTTTCCATTTTTTAAATACATCAATATTTCAGCACTGCCTTCCAGTACAAGCTCTTCTACAACTGAGACTCAAACAGCAGAACCTACAAGTAAATAATATCTATATACCTAATATAATGTATATTTCCTGAACACTATTTTGTTTCAAATCACCTTCTGAGCATCAATTTCTGCAATAATATAAAATATTGTATTGTAAGCAACTCTATCTAATGTTTATATTAAAATCTGTATAATAACATTTGTTGCAGTGCACAATTTCATTGTATGCACTGTATGATTAATTGTATTTCGTTGTATGATTTTCATCAAAATGTCCCACCAGCCTCTGCCACAACAAACTCTCCAACTCTGTCTTCAACATCAGCTCCTTCAAGTGAGTTTATTTTTAATTCATGGACTATTGTGTGAACATCTTTATGGGTAAATGATTATGCTTAATGATAGGGCCAACTTAATTAGAGGTGTTGGAATTATACTGTAATTCTGATTCGCTATTATAGTTTTGTAAATGTTCTACTCGGGTTTAAACATTATTAATTATTTTAATATTGCATAAAGTTATTTTCAAAACTATTTCAGCATCTCCTGCCAGAGCAAGCTCTTCTACAACCGAGACTCAAACATCAGAACCTACAAGTAAGAAATATATATGTACAGTTTGGCTGTTAATGTAAATTATAATAATCATTACTTCAGACTTTCCAAATCACCTTCTAAATAGCAAACATTAATAATAAGAACAATCCATTATGTTTAAAGTTCTGTCAAATTTTTTGTATTATAAATATGTGTAAGAAAGTTTCTTTGCAATGCATAACCGTGTTTATTATTGTATGTTTTTGTAAGCATGCCAGCAAATATTAAGAAAATTATTTTTCTATTTCCTTATCAAAATGTCTCAACAGCCTCTGCCACAACAAACACTCCTTCAACTCCTCAAACTGAGACTCAAACATCCACAACTCCTTCAAGTGAGTATTTTTATTATTTGTGTGAACATTTTAATAAAAAAAAAAAATTGCTGGAATCCCAATGCACTTGTCCTGTAATTGTGACAACATCAGATTTTGACTTTATGATTATTCTCAAATTTTTATATTACTTAATACAAAAATAGTACAAGACCGTCTGCAACTAAATCTCAAACAGCAGCACCTACAAGTAAGCAATATATTTGTCCAGTTGTCTAAACACTGGAAAGGAAAGTTCAGGGAAAGTTCTACCATTTTGCTGTAAATGTAAATGATAATAATCATTACATCAGGTATTTCAAATCGCCTCCTGTGTATACTGTTTGTATAAGTTCTGTCGTCTCGGTTACTGTTGTAACCCTAGTTCCCAGAAGGAAGGACATTATGGGGAATCGTCAGATGACCAATCACTCTGAAATAAGCAGATTTAACCTAGCTAAATGTAGGCAAGGGATTTTTATGTCACAATAGTACATTAGGAAAGCATGTCAGTCCCAAAGGGAAAGGATGCTGTGGAGGCCACTATTTACCCAAATGGGGAGACCCTGTGACAATATGCAAATATTGGCTAGCCCTGATCGGGGGAGCATTACATATAATTAAGATGGTTAGCTGGTAGGGAAGGGTTATCTGAGGAGGGGGAACTCATCTTGGCTGTCTGATGCATATGGGATCACCGAGCTGGGATCATGTATAGCTGACATTAATCCCCAAAATGCTGGTTGATCAAGCGAGCATACCAGACAATGTAATGGGTCAAGCACCCGACTCCTCCACCAAATCAGGTGTTGGGGGCCTCGGAGGAACTCTCTAGGGTTTGCCAGATGAGGAACTTACTAGCAGAGTGGAAATAAGGCACACGCATCTCCAGTTTAGTGAGAATGGCAGAGCAAGCATTTTTGACACCACCCTTTGCAGACTTGCTTGAATAACAGAGAGATCGCAAAAGGGCATGAGAGGTAGACAGCATGGATCCAGCTGGCTTGCACATCTGAGGGACCAGATGACCAGGTTATGCTTCCCGAGCATGCTGCAACATAAACCTTCAGCGTGGAGAGTGACAGCCTTTGCTCCAGCTTATCCTGATGAAAGGATCCCCAGCTCTCCACCGGTGAAGGAACAGTCCCCCTCTTGTATGGATGGCCTATCTCAGGACTGATCTTCGCAGTCAGTCCATTTAGTGGTGCACTAAGGCAGGAGCATCAACTTTCTGCGAGGGTACTTGATGTGGGAGCTGAGTCAATGGAATGAGCTGCAGTGGCGGAGTAGATTTAGATGCCACAGGTAAATACTTTCACTGACGAAAACTCCTGTGCAAAGTCCCCAATAGTGTCGCCAAACAGGCCAGCCTGTGATATGGGGGTGTCAAGAATGTGAACCTTGTCTACGTCTCACATATCAACCAAAGAACACGTCTGACCATTGCCATCCTAGTGCATGAGCGGCTTGCTTAGAGAGCACAGTCAGTCGCTGTGCAGAGGTCACGCATGACGCCTGGGGAGGAGCCATCCTCATGAAGCTCAGCCAGGTTGTGGTATGTGACCATGGCATGCAGGGCCAAGCCTGCAGCAGTGTAGACTCTGGCTGTGATGGATGCAGAGAAGCTACACGCTTTGGACAGGGAGCTTCAGCTTACCCCACGAGGTGGCTGCCGTTTGTGGACAAGGTTGCCCGTAATTGCGCTCTCCACCCGAAACCCCTACACCGCCCTGCCATCGAGGACGGTGAGGGCGGAAGAGCATGAGGACGAAAAAAGTACCCTAGATGCCTGTACAAGCTGTCCATGCACCTCTGGGAAGAAGGGGATGGGGGGGCCATGAAGATTTACTCCTCTTTCCTTGGCCCCACGAAGCACCCATCTATTGGGTCTGGCTGCTGAGCTAGAGGCTCACCTCCAACCCAACCACAGAAGCAGCTCAGGAAAGTATAGTTATCATGTCTGATTCATGGCCCTAGGCCACGGCCTCGGAAGGCGGTGGACCCAGGTCTGCTCGAAGCATGATAACTCACCCTCATATGCCATGATGGATGTCTGTGGACCGGAGTCATCAGATAAGAGTGCGGCCATCCCAGAGGATGAACCAGCACAATCATCTAAGGCATGAATAGGGTGTGCTTTTGAGGAGTGGGAGGTCTACGGAAGATAGCACCCACTGTAATCCTCTGATCTCCCCAGGCTGCTTGCTGCATTGTGAAAAACAGCTGAGGAGTCTTGCGCTTTTTTTCAGCGCAAACTGCAATCTAAGCACACCAACAGACATCCTCAATCAGTGTAAGCATGAGCTGCTCACGAGCACTGAGTCCACATGCTGGAGCCCCCAGACATAAGACGCAGTGACCATGATCATTATCCAGTGAAAGTACAACATCTTTAAAAAGATGCATTAGATCTCTTAGAGAAAGTTGCTGTCTTAGCTGCCAGTGAAGTGCCCAGGGACAGAAGAGAAGACCTAACTGACATAGCTTGGAGTTCCTGATCTGAAGGGGAATTAATGTTTGTGTAGTAAAGTTCGTTGTTGTGGGAAGAAGAAGACAGGGTAGGCGATTCAGGTAAGTAATTAATTTTTATTTAATAAAACACCTCTCCACAGTTTGTATTATAAATCTATGTAATAACTTGTCTTGCAATGCTAATTTTGTTGTATATATTGTGTATATTTTTTTATATATTGCGTAAAATTGTAATTTTATTTCTCCATCAAAATGTCTCAGCAGCCTCTGCCACAACAACTGACGCCAACACTCCAACAACTGAAACTCAAACATTCACAACTCCTTCAAGTGAGTATTTTTATTCATAGATTATTGTGTGTACATAATGTCATAGTACCCTTTGCTAAATTATGTTTCTTACATTTTTTTATCTAAATATTTCAGCATCTCCTGCCAGTACAAGCTCTTCTACAACTTCTCAAACAAAGTCTCAAACAGCAGCACCTATAGGTAAGTAATATAAATCTTGAGTTGTCTGAACACTTTAGTAGGAAACCTACTGTTTTATTATTTTGCTCTTTTACTATTTTACATATATCATAGCCCAAGTATTTTGTTTTATTGTAATATATTATACATTATGTAATATGTTATAATGCTTATACAAATTCACCTTTGTTTGTTTGTTCTTTTTTTTTTTTTTTAAATGAGCAGCCTTTTCGTTTGAAGAATGTACAGTATTTATAAGGTTTATAGTTGAAGTCATTGTATTTTAATGTCTTGCTGTACAGATTTTACGGAATGTAAAAACATCCCTTTAAGTATTTCTGTAGTACTCAAAATTAACTTTCCATTTTTTCAATAATCAATATTTCAGCACTGCCTTCCAGTACAAGCTCTTCTACAACTGAGACTCAAACAGCAGAACCTAATTACATACAGCTGCCCGAACACTATTGTGCTTAATGTGTATTATAGTAATCAGTAGTTCAGGAGTTTCAAATCACCTGCTGAGCATCAAGCACCAGTTTCTGCAATAATAGAAAAAAATATTGAAAGCTATTCTAATGTTTATATTAAAATTTGTATACATTTGCTTAACTTTTCTTGCAGTGCAGAATTTCATTGTAAGCAAACTTTTTTCTGTAAACATGTGAACACACATACGGAAATCTAATCTAATTGTCATTTATTTTTATCAAAATGTCCCAGCAGCCTCTGCCATAACAAACTCTCCATCAACTGTGTCTTCAACGTCAGCTCCTGCAAGTGAGTTTTCTTTTTTTAATTCATGGACTATTGTGTGAACATCATTATGAGGAAATGATAATTATAGGGCCAACTTAATGAGAGGTGTTTGAATTCTACTGTGTCTGGTATTATAGTTGTGTAAATGTTCTACTCAGATTTAAACATTAATTATATTAATAGTACATAAAAATCTTTTTTCAAAAATATTTCAGCATCTCCTGCCAGAACAAGCTCTTCTGCAACTGAGACTCAAAGAGCAGAACCTACAAGTAAGAAATATATATGTACAGTTGTCTTTGTAAATTCTAATAATCATTACTTTAGGTATTCCAAATCACCTTCTAAGTAGCAAACATTACTGTGTTTAATAAGAAAAATCCATTATGTTTAAAGTTCTGTCTAATAATTGTATTATAAATATGTGTAAGAAAGTTTCTTTGCAATGCATAACCTTACTGTATTTAATGTATGTTTTTGTAAGCATGTCAGCAAATATTAATAAAATTGTGTTCTTATTTCTTCATCAAAATGTCTCAGCAGCCTCTGCCACGACAAACACTCCTTCAACTGAGACTCAAACATCCACGACTCCTTCAAGTGAGTATATTTATTCATGGACTATTGTGTGAAAATTAATTACTTCGTCACACGACAAACACAATGCACTGCATAATATATAGAAGAGAGAGACTAATATGATTTTAAATAATGTATGTTTTAGATATTTTGTAATTGTGTTCATGACTACCTGCAGTTATGATTCACGTGCTGAAAAATGTATGTCTCTGATCAATCAATGCACTTTACAGTTAAGTTCATATATTGCCATATTAACAGTTCTAGCAGTCAACAATTTCATTGCATTCAGATCATTTTCAAAAAACTGTATATTTACAAAGTTTACAGTTGAAGTCATATTCCATTAACAGTACACAATTTCATGGTACCCTTTGCTAAATTATGTTTTTTATTTTTTTTTAATCTAAATGTTTTAGCATCTCCTGCCAGTACAAGCTCTTCTGCAAGTGTCTCAAACAGCAGCATTAATAAGTACAGTTATCTGAACACTTTGTTAGTTGTTTTACTATAACCCAAGTATTTTGTGCTAATGATGTATTGTAATATATATAGAATGTTGTGGGGGCGTCACGGTGGCTCAGTGGTTTGCGCCTCACACCAAGAAGGTCGCTGGTTCGAGTCCCAGCTGGGTCAGTTGGCATTTCTGTGTGGAGTTTGCATGTTGTCCCCGTTTTCGCGTGGGTTTCCTCCGGGTTCTCTGGTTTCCCCCACAGTCCAAAGACATGCGGTATAGGTGAATTGAATAAACTAAATTGGCTGTAGTGTATGTGTGTGAATGAGTGTGTATGGATGTTTCCCAGTACTGGGTTGCAGCTGGGAGGGCATCCACTGTGTAAAACTATGGCGACCCCTGATGAATAAAGGGACTAAGCCGAAGGAAAATGAATGAATGAATGAATGAAAGGTCAGACAAATTCACTGTTAATATATTTTTAATGTATCTAAATATTTCAGCATCTCCTGCCAATACAAGCACTTCCACAACTGAGTCTCAAATAGCAGAATTAACAAGTACATAAACTGTACGAAATTTAAACTGTAGCATCAATTCAGAATTTAATTGTATGCAAAAAATGTCCTTTTAAGCATTCACTGTATTACTTCAATTGTATTTCTGTTTCTACCTTTAATATTTCAGCGTCCCCTGCCAATTCAAGTACTTCTCAAACATCAGGACCTACAAGTAAGCAATGCTGTATTGTATGTAATTGTTTAAACACTTTGTTAGAAACGATTTTACTGCTACTGTTTATTGTAATAATCACTATGTGTATTTCAAATCACCATCTATCATGCGTCAGCAACCTTCAATAATAGGAACAGTGTGTACTGTTCACAGCTCTTATGTAATGTTTGTTATAAATTTGTTTGATGATATTTCTTGCAGTTGAGTATTTCATTGTATGCTAAAAATGTTTCTGTAAGAATGTGAACAAATGTTAATAAAAGTGATTATGTCTCTTTATTGATCAAAAATTCACAGCAGCCACTACCACAACAAACTCTCCTTCATCTCAAACACCAACTTCTTCAAGTGAGCTTTTTTTTTTTTTTAAACAAATTAAATTATAATTAACTAGAGGTGTTGAAAGTGTTTGTCACAATACAGTCACGATATCAGATTTTCCACTACACTGATATAATGCTTTCAAAACTTGTGTTAGCAATATAATTTCATTGCATTCAGTACATGTCAATAAACATCTACTCTTTACAGTTCTTGCAGTTTTATCACGTTTGCAGCATTTTGTTTCTATTTTTTAAATAAATCTAAATATTTCAGCACCCACTGCAAGTACAAGCTCCTCTACAACTGAATCTCAAACAGCAGAACCTACAAGTAAATAATGTATATGTAGAGTTTCTAAACATAATTAGTACGGTTTTGGTATTTTACTGTTGATGTATATTGTAATAATCACTGCAAATATTAAGGGCATTTTGATTCTGTTCTTCATTCATCAAAATTTCCCAGAAGCTATTGCATCAACAAACTCTCCATCAACTGTGTCTCCAACATCAGCTCCATCAAGTGAGTTTTTTTTTTATATTAATGATATATTATAATTATATTATGTTAATGATAACTATACAGTAGGTCCAGCATAGTTAGAGGTGTTGGAATCCTACTGTGTTTGTATTAGGACTGTAATGACATCATATTGGGCAGCACGGTGGCTCAGTGATTAGCACTATCGCCTCACTGCAAGTAGGTCGCTGGTTCGAGTCCCAGCTGGGTCAGTTGGCATTTCTGTGTGGAGTTTGCATGTTCTCCCTGTGTGGTTTCCTCCGGGTGCTCCAGTTTCCCCCACAGTCCAAAGACATACGCTATTGGGTGAACTGGGTAAACAAAATTGGCCGTAGTGTATGAGTGTGTGTGTGTGTGTGTGTGAATGAGTGTGTGTTTCCCAGTACTGGGTTGCGGCTGGAGGGGCATCCTCTGTGTAAAACATATGCTGGAATAGCTGTTGTATTTCTAATTGAATTGCCAGTGTTTCTCAACATTTTAAATTGTAAATACAATAATATCTTCTCATTCCTCTTAATCTTCCTCTTCTTTCCCCAAATAGTGTGAACATCAGTGTACAGTATTGTAGACACTGCATACAATACTTAGCAGGATAATTCCAAACATGTTCCTCTACTCAGGCCCACAGATGCACAGTATATCAGCACTAGGTGGTGCTGTGGCAACATACACACTATAAAGTTTTAGACATTAGACACAAGGGCGACACAGTGGCTAAGTGGTCCGTACTGTCGCCTCACAGCAAGATGGTCGCTGGTTCAAGTCCCAGCTGGGTCAGTTGGCGTTTCTGTGTGGAGTTTGCATGTTCTCCCCGTGTTGGCGTGGGTTTCATCCGAGTGCTCCAGTTTCCCCCACAGTCCAAAGACATGCGTTACAGGTTAATTGAATAAACTAAATTGGCCATAGTGTATGTGTGTGAATAAGTGTGTATGGATGTTTCCCAATACTGGGTTGCAGCTGGAAGGGCATCTGCTGTGTAAAACATATGCTGGATAAGTTGGCGGTTCATTCCGCTGTGGCGACCCCTGATGAATAAAGGGACTAAGCCGAAGGAAAATGAATGAATGAAGATTAGACACAATTAAAATGGGAACTAGGGCGTCATGGTGGTGCAGTGGGTAGCACGTTCCCCTCACAGCAAGAAGGTCGCTGGTTTGAGCCCCGGCTGGGTTAGTTGGCATTTCTGTGTGGAGTTTGCATGTTCTCCCCGTGTTCGTGTGGGTTTCCTCCGGGTGCTCCGGTTTCCCCCACAAGTCCAAAGACATGCTGTATAGGTGAATTGAATAAGCTAAATTGGCCAAAGTGTATGTGTGTGAAGGAGTGTGTGTGGGTGTTTCCCAATGTTGGGTTGCAGCTGGAAGGGCATCCGATGCGTAAAAAAAAAACATATGCTGGAAAAGTTGGCGGTTCATTACGCTGTGGCGACCCCTGATTAATAAAGGGACTAAGCCAAAAAGAAAATGAATGAATGAATGAATAAAATGGGAACTTTTATTCAGAACACTAATCACTCCTGCAATTGTTATGACTGACACCTTTGTAATCATAGAAATGTTCTGACATCAAGCACATTTGGAATCAATTTCGGTTTTGTTAAAGGTTTTTTTGGAGCATCATTTTGTTAATTGTGTACAGAACAATATTAAACACTAGAAGGTGAACTGACAACCACATTTAGCTCCAGCACTTTAAAATTTTCCTAAAAAATTTTTTTTCTCCTCCGAGGCTGTTGGTTCAATCTTAACCAATTCTTACACTGTGTTTTCATCTTGAATAAATGTATTCTTACAGTTTACAGTTAGTATTCTTTTAACAGTTTTTGCTGTTCAGAATTTCACTGCATGTGGAAATGTCTTTTCTGTAGTGCTTAAACTGTTTCGATTTCAAATCAACTCCTGAGTATCAAGCATCCACACTTTCGCTACTATGAACGTGTATATATATATTTATATAATACATTTGTGTAATATTTCTAGCGATTCAGAATTTCATTGTATAAATAAATGGCTTTTTAAGCATTTATTACAATACTTAAATGATGTCTCTGTTTCTACCTTTAAATATTGCAGCGTCCCCTGCCAATACAAGCACTTCTGCAACTGAGTCTCAAACGTCAGGACCTACAAGTAAGCAATGCTGTATTGTATGTAGTTGTTTTACTGTTAATTTTTATTGTAATAATCAGTACTACATGTATTTCAATTCACCTCCTATCATGAGTCAGCACCTTCAGTAATAGGAACAGTGTGTACTGTATACACCTCTTATGTGATGTTTGTTAGAAATTTGTGTAATAACACTTCTTGCAATTCAGAATTTCATTGTATGACAAAAATGTTACTGTATGAATGTTGACAAATATTAATAAAAGTGTCATTCTGTCTCTTCATTGATCAAAAATTCACAGCAGCCACAACAAACTATCCTTCATCTCAAACACCAACTTCAAGTGAGCATTTTTATTGGACTAATATGGAAACAAACAAACAAACAAATAAATTAGTAATTAATTAGGTGTTGAAAGTGTTGGTCACAATACAGTCACAATATCTGATGTCCCACTGCACTGATATAATATAATGTTCTCAATAACAACCACTACAATATAAACAATATAATTTCATTGTATTCAATCATTGGCACAATTGCAGAATTTGTGTGTAAAAACAACTGTATTTACTTATTTTAGTAGTAGTCAATCCATGAACATTTCTTGCAGTACACAATTCCATGGCATGAAACAAAAAACGAACAAACAAAATAAGCATTTCTGTTACTTAAATTGTTTATTTTTTAAAAATAAATCAAAATATTCCAGCACCCCCTGAAAGTACAAGTACAAATGTAAATAATGTATATGCATTGTTTCTAAACATGTTTTGTAATGTTTTACTGTTTTGTTGTTGATGTATGTTGTTGTAATCAGTGCAAATATTATGAAAATTGTGATTCTTTTTCTTCATTCATCAAAATTTCCCAGCAGCCACTGCAACAACAAACTCTACTTCAACTGTGTCTCCAACATCAGCTCCGTCAAGTGAGTTTTTTTATTCATGGACTTTTGTATGAACATTTAAATTGGAAAATGATAAAAATAGGTCAAGCTAAAGCTAAATTAGAAGTGTTGGATTCCTATTGTGTTTGTATTAGGACTGTCGTAATATCATATTTTGTAAGGGTTCTACTCATTTTTAGAATAAGACAAAGTAGGACAAACAGAAAAAAATATGTATATCTATTTGTTTTTAAATATCATCCACAAAAGTATATTGTGATATGTAAATAATCTTAACAACCATATTTAATCTTTTAGAAAAAAATTTTCTAGAAAAACAATTGAAATATGGAAGTCATAACGTGACAGGTAAGAGACTGGTAAGATCGGCTATCCAGTTGGCCAACCTTTTTTTGGAAATGGCACGTCCCTTCTGCCAACCTACAAAACATACAATGACCTGCTCAAAAGTTCTGTTTGTGGTACAGATAAATAACTCAGCTGAGCAGTCAGTGCTGTAGGATTCTCATATGGAACAATCTGAGTGGCGTAACCATGGCTGTGGAAGCCATATGCCCCAGAACCCTCAGAAAAAAAATCCAGTGATACCACATTCTTCCTGCTGAGCACTATTGAGCACTGGTTGGGCATGTTCGGTGATAAGCTGTGCTGTCATGGTAACCAAGTCCAGCTCCATCCCTAGAAAAGAGATGCTCTGCATAGGGGTAAGCTTGCTCTTCTTTTAGTTGACCTGAAGATCGAACTGGCTACGGTTCTGATGCACCATGTCCCTGTTTATCAGGGGTCACCAATCTCAGTCCTTGAGGGCTGTGTCCTTGCAGAGTTTAGATCCAACTTGTCTCAATTCAATTCAATTCATCTTTATTTCTATAGTGCTTTTACAATGTAGATAGTCTCAAAGCAGCTTAACATAGAAGATTATAGTAAATTGAAACAGTGTCAGTCCAGTTTTCAGAGTTTAAGTTCAGTTTAGTTCAGTTCAGTGTGGTTTAATTTTCACTGCTGAGAGTCCAAACACTGAAGAGCAAATCCATCGATGCGCAGCTCCACGAGTGCCGAACCATGCAAGCCAGTGGTGACAGCGGCGAGAAACAAACTTCACCAATTGGCCAAAGTGAAGGAAAAAACACCTAGAGAGAAACCAGACTCAGTTGGGCATGACCATTTCTCCTATGGCCAAACGTCTTGTGCAGAGCTGCAGTCTAGGCGCCGGAGGCTGGAGAACGTTGGACGTCCATCGTGGAGAAGCTGCAGGTGGGAGAGGTCACTGGCTGGTGTACAGGCTGGCCCTTCAGGATCAATGCGAAGACTCGTCTGTCACTGGGGTCTTACAGGAATCAGTCTCATGCTCTCCACTCCTCCGTGACCACCACAGCAGCTGCTCAGAATACGACCTGGTTCAGGATTATGGAAACCTCTGGAATAATAAAAAAGACTAACATAAGCGCAGATGCCGTTCAAATTATGTCTTTTGGGAAGTGTTCCTGGCTCCAGTTGCCCTAAATAATGCAGACTAACAATCCTTTAGAGGATTTGTATTTTAAAAGCATTTGTGTTTTATGTGTATGCTAATGCAAAAAAATGTGTCTTTAATCTAGTTTTAAACTGACAGTGTGTCTGCTTCCCGAACTGTGCTAGGAAGGCTGTTCCAGAGTTTAGGTGCCAGATAAGAGAAAGATCTACCGCCTACAGTTGATTTTGATATTCTGGGAATAATCATTTGTCCAGAATTTATTGAGCATATTGGACGTGAGGGGCTATAATACACCAGGAGCTCCCTCAAATACTGGGGAGCTAAACCGTTCAGGGCTTTTGTAGGTAGTCAATAAAATGTTAAAATTTATACGATATTTAATAGGGAGCCAATGCAATGATGAAAGAACTGGAGTAATATGATCATATTTCTTTGTTCTAGAAAGCACTCTAGCAGCTGCATTTTGAACTAGCTGAAGTTTGTTAATTAGACCAATAGGGCAACCACCTAGTAACGCATTACAATAGTCTAACCGAGAGGTCATGAAAGCATGAATAAGCTTTTCCACATCAGACATTGATAGCATGTGTCGAAGTTTGGCAACATTTTTAAGATGAAAAAATGCAGTTTTACAGATGCTTGAAATCTGGCCTTCAAACGACAGGTTGCTATCAAAAAAATCACCCCCAAATTTTTGACTGAAGATGATGACTGAACTAAGAATCCATCAAGGGTTAGACAGTGTTCTAGGTTTTTGCGTGTGAGGTTTTTGGGTCCAATAAGCAAGACCTCAGTTTTATCTGAATTTAGTAATAAAAAGTTATTAGTCTTCCAATTTTTTATATCAGCTATACAATCTGTTAATTTAATAAATTCATACAAATTATCAGGTTGAGAGGAGCTAACTCCATGCTTTTTAATGATATCGCCTAGCGGTAGCATATATAGTGTGAAAAGTAAAGAACCAAGAACTGAGCCTTGTGGTACCCCACAGTGTACTTTTGATCTGTATGATGCTTCTTCAATAAATGATACAAATTGATAAAGTTCAGATAGATAAGACCTGAACCAGGCCAATGCAGTTCCTGTAATACCAACATAATTTTCAAGCCTATCAAGGAGAATATTATGATCGATTGTATCAAATGCAGCACTGAGGTCCAATAACACTAAGAGAGAAATGCAACCACGATCGGACGACAGAAGGAGGTCATTGGTAACTCTTAGGAGTGCTGTTTCTGTGCTATGAAATGCTCTAAATCCAGATTTAAATTTTTCATAAATATTGTTTTTTTGTAGGAAGGAACATAGTTGAGCAGATACGACTTTTTCAAGTATCTTTGATAGAAAAGGCAGGTTTGAAATGGGTCTATAATTTACTAGTTCTTTGGGATCAAGCTGTGGTTTTTTAATAAGAGGCTTAATGACAGCTAGTTTAAAAGTTTTAGGAACATATCCTAAAAGTAGGGATGAATTCAAAACGTTAAGAACAGGTTCAGAAACTTCTGAAAACAATTGTTTTAATAATTTGGTCGGTATAGGATCTAGCATAGACGTTGTTGATTTGGACGAATTTATAAGTTTAGACAGTTCTTCCTCACCTACTGCTGAAAAAGTTTGAAGTTTATCCATTAAACTAAGGCCTCAACACACCTTCTTGGATGTTTCAAGTAAATCTAGTAAAACCGTGATTAGCTTGATCAGTACAGGTGTATTTTATTACGGTTGAAGCTAAATTCTGCAGGACACCAGCCCTCCAGAAACAAGTTTGGTGATCCTGTGGTAGAATAAGCCAGTCATCGAAATAATTGACTATGCAAATGCCTACCTACCAACGAGGAGATAGCACACTCTCTTTGACCATGGTAAAGACTCATGGACAGGGATATCTCAAAATAGAGGACCTTGTACTGCCATGCCGACCCTCAAATGCAAACCGAAGAAACGGGATTGTTCCACAGCCATCGACCTGAAGCAAACATATTTTCATCTTTCAATCATCCTGAGGACAAATGCATCAAAGGTATGTGCTTCTGTGTGAGCATTTTTTATTGGCATCTTGTGCAAATACCGATTCAAAATGTGCAGACCCAGGATTGGTCATAACCCACCACTTTACTGTGATATGAAGAAATACGGTAAGTAAAACCCGCATTTCATCTTGGCTAGAGGGACCAGCTGAATTGCATCCTTCACGAGGAGGACAGCAATCTACATTGTGCAAAAGAGGAGCGGCTGTGAAAGCCATGGAGGTTCAGTATATGCCCATTGAACTTGAAAGGCCGTGTGGAGAACTGAATCGCAGAGCCGAGTCGGATGGTCAGAATGAACCATTGAGTGTCAGAGCCCATGCAAGAGGCATAATTGGTGTAAACGCTGACATACCAGGAGCGGGGCAGTTTGTGGGAGTGAGAACACCTGTCTAGGATGGCAGTGCATCCTGAAGATGGGTTGGAAAGTATTCTATAGCACTTTCCGTGTCCCCAGAATCCCACAATGAGACTAGAGGCATGAGAGGAAGAAGCCTATCCTCTGGTGGCAACCTCCTGGCCATTGGCAAAGTAATTTCTCAGGGGTGCGAGCTGAGAAGCAGCATGTCTCTCACTGGTAACACTCAAGGGTTCAGAGATGAAAAACTTTTATTTTGAGTATGTTGGTGCTGCCAGCTGTGAGGCCAGCAGTGGAAATGTAGTTGAAGAAAAGATGGTTTGTAACTGGCCCTCCACTGAGGAAAGAGCAGTCATCCTCGCCTCTGGGTGGCCTGTCTCAGGGACACTTCATGGTCCATTTGCCAGACTTAGCAGTGCCCTGGGATAGGGACATTTGCTTCTTGCAGCAACCCCAACATAATGTAGAATGTACAATGTAGAGGGCTCCTGCTGTGGGAGAGGTGGAAAAGCCCACATAGCTGCCAGGTTCAGCCAGAGGTGATGTTCCTGACGTTCTTCCCAGATGCGGGCGGCTACTTTGGTTGTTATAAGTGCATAGTTGTGTTGGGATCATAATGATCACTGTGCATAATCTCTGGGGAGGGACCACCCTCACGCAGCTGCACCAAGGCTTGCTTTAGGAAAGCCAGATAAGTGGCCATAGCATGCAGGGCAGAATTAATTTGGCCCGCAGCATTTTAGGCTCTGGCCGAGAGAAACTCCGTAACCTACATGCTTTAGACAGGAGATGTGATCTACCCTGCCTGGCAGTGGCATTTTGCTGGCAAAAATTGAACGCAATTGCCTTGGGGTTTACCACATAACCCTGGGTCTCTCCACCATCAAGGATGGTGAGAGTGGAAAAGGACTCAAGGACTAGGCAGAGAAAGGAGCCCTCCACACCTGTGCGAGCTCTTTGTGCACCCCCAAGGGTAATTGGATGGCTGAGAGTGTTTTTTAGCATTCTTCTTAGCCCCCTATATGTAGAACCTATCAAGTTGGCCATTCTCTTGGACTCTGAACTCTCTGGATTGAATTTCAGTGGCTTTCTGGGAAAGCACAGCTATCATCAAGCACAGTTTCAAAATCCGAAAGTGCAGACCGCAGGAAGACCGTCTGAGAGACATGAGATCATCACCCTTTGATGCTGCAATGGACATATGTTCACCTGTTTGAAAAAAAAGCAGCCACTGCAGAGGATGAGACTGCACCCACAGTCTGCAAAGGAGTGGGAAGACCATAGGGTGTTTGCCAGTGGGTTAGCTCCCACTGTGATCTTCAGACTGTTCACTGAAATATGGGAAACAACTGAGGTAGACCCACACTGTTAAGATTATAAGTTGCAATCTAAGCACCACTACAGAAATGCTGGATCCCCAAACATGTAATGCAGCGACTATTGCTGTCATCCTGGTCAGAAACCACTGCATCCAGAAATGCAGGGCTGGTGAGCCATATTTAAAAAAACTAATCTAACCAACCGCTATCTCTTTTAGAGGTTTGTTTTGCGCTTTTAGGACGCCTCTTTGACGGAAATCTCAGGGAAGTGCTCAGGGATATCTTCAAACCCAGTGGCTGCCAGCTGATTGCACCTTGATGCCACTAAAATTTGTTGCAATTCAGAATTTCATTGTATGCAAAAATTACCTTTCAAGCATTTACTTTAAAACTTAAATCTGTTCCTACTTCTAAATATTTCAGCTTCCCCTGCCAATTCAAGTACTTCTCAAACATCAGGACCTACAAGTAAGCAATGCTGTATTTTATGTACAGTTTTATGCAAACGTTTGGGCACCCCTGATAATTTTCATAACTGCAAGCCGTAGCCTGCTGGCCTTTCAAATCAGCAATTTCATTTGGATATATTTTATACCCTAGTGAAAAATAAAAATTTCAGTTCTGACATAACATTTATTTAATCAACAGATGCAATGCAATTTAAGTCATAACAAAAACAGACAGGTGCATAAATTTGGATACATCTGCTAATACTGGGTGGAATCCATGTGACCTTTAACTCTGACAAGGTTTCCAGTACCTGTGCTTGTCACACATCCCCACAGCATGATGGTCCCTCCACCATATCTTACAGTAGGGAGCAGGTTCTTCTCCTGGAACGCTGTGCTCTTTTTACGCTACGCAAAGCGCCTATGGCTATGGCATCTGTCCACAAATATATTTTTCCAAAATGATTCAGGCTTGTCCAGATGAGCCTTTGCATACCTCAAACGACTCTTCTTGTTGGCAGAATGCAGAAAAGTCTTCTTCTGCATCACCTTCCATTGAGGTGTTCTTTGTGAAGAGTGCGCTAGGCTGTGGAATGATGTACAATGACATTATTAGCAGCAAGACGTTCCTGGAGCTCGTTGGAGGTGGTCTGTGGTTTGTCTGTGACCATTCTAACCATTCTTCGTCTTTGCCTTGCAGATATTTTTCTTGGTCTAGCACATCTTTCCTTCACAAGAACTGTTCCTGTAGCCTTCCATTTTCTTACTATATTTATAACTGTGAAGATAGAGACTTTAAACCTTTGTGATAGCTTTTTGCATCCTTCTCCTAATTCATGTTGGTGAATTAGCTTAGTTTTTAGGTCATTATGAAGTTCTTTTGAGGTTCCCATGTTGCTACTTTCAGGTTCACAATAAGGAGAAGCACAACTAGCAATCAGCTATCTTAAATATTCTTTTTTATGATTGGTTGCACCTGTGTTAGGATTGTTAAGGTTCACTCAAATCAATTTTGTGTTGTAATCAATCAGCATTAAGTGACTACAGGTTTTGAAATCTACACAAAAGAGAGGGTGCCCAAACTTCTGCACAGCCACAGTTTCAATTTAATTTCACACATCTCAATTCTGCTACACTATGGATTTCTGTCTGAAAAACATGACATTATCTAGCTTTCTCTAAAAACCGAATGGCATTTCACTGATCTTCTCTTATAAAGAAAATTTTTAGCAGCAATTACTATGCAGCCACAAAGGGGTGCACAAACTTTTGCATAAAACTGTAGTTGTTTAAACACTTTATTAGAAAAATGTACATTTAATTTTACTGCAAATGTTTATTGTATGAATCGTACCTTTATATTATTCAGATCACCTCCTATCATGCGTCAACACATTCAGTAATAGGAACAATGTTTACTGCTAACAGCATTTATGTGATATTAGTTATACATTCTTGCAATTCAGAATTTCATTGTTTGTACTCAAAATATTTCCGTAAACCTGCCAACAGATGTTAATAAGTGTCATTATATCTCTTAATTTATCAACAATTCCCAGCAACCACTGCCACAACAAACTCTCCATCAAGTGAGCATTTTAATTTTATTTATATGATGTTCAATTTAATAGTTGTTCAAAGTGTTTTTCTCAATACCATTACAAAATCAGATTTTTACTACAGTGCTTTCATGTTAATTGTGCTAATAATATTTCACATATGTCCAAAAAATATTTATTCTTTACAGTTCTTGCAGTTTCATTGCATTTGCAGCATTTTTATTTAAATGTACATAATTTACAGTTGTCATATTTTATTAACATTTAATGCAGTGCAGCAAAAACAAACTTTTTACATTTTCTCTTTTACTTAAATTACGTTTCTATTTTTTTTTTTTACTAATTATTCCAGCACCAACTGCCAGTACAAGCTCCTCTACAACTGAGTCTCAAACAACAGCATCTACAAGTAAATAATGAATATGCCATTTCTAAACATTTTTTGTGTGGTTTTGCTATTTAACTGTTGAAGTATATTGTTATAATCAGTGCAAATATTAAGGAAATTCTGTTCTGATTCTGTTTCTTCATTCATCAAAATGTCCCAGCAGCCATTGCAACAACACACTCTACTTCAGCTGTGTCTCCAACATCAACTCCTTCAAGTGAGCTTTTTATTTTTTATTCATGAACTATTGTCTGAACATTTAAATTGGAAAATGATAATTATAGGTCCAGCTTAATTAGAGGTGTTGGAATTCTGCTATATTATTATGCTATATTATGCTAAGCAGACCAACAAGAGATAATTGATAACGATTATTAACTCATTCCTTTTCATTTTACAAATGTCTCATTAACAAACGTCTATAAACTTCTAAAAAATGATCTGAGATTAGGCATGGGACGATAACCGTTTTCAAGGTATACAGCGGTTTGGAAAAGTCAAGGTTTTAGAACCACCAAAATTTTCTGCTGTATCATTCCCACCGTATATGTACATTTTCTTTTTTTTTTTTTTACGTTTTGTTTTTAGTTTTTTAGGACAGCGGTATCTCCAGCAGAAAATATATCCAAAGATGCCATTTAAATTGTGATGAAATCTGTATTTTTGAAACTAATGAAGACAGCAGAAGTCAATGATTCATTTGAATTGTTTAGCCTGACATGTTTACTGCTCCAAAATATTTTACAGTTTTTTCCAACTGTTTACATTTTTAAAACAGTGTCACCTTTTTTCAAAACTCTACACACAATTCTCAAAACTGCACACACAAATGCAAAATGTCTCACATTTCCTTCAAGCGTCCATTGCCTAGAGAAGTTTTACAAACTTAGGGTACATTATACATGCCAGTGCCCGGCTGAGAAGAGTTCCTCTATTCTTTTCTGAAGGAATGTAGAATTTAGGAATATGTGGTAGGTATTGTGGATGGGTGGCAAACCAGTTTATTTATTTATTTATTTATTTTTTGGACCAGAACAGCCCAATGTCCTGTCACCTTTGACCATGTACTACGGTGATTGGTTAGTGATTAGTTGAAATGAGGAGTGTGTGTGTGCAACCTTGTGAATAAGTGTTTCAATTTTTTATTGGTTGTGTTTGGAAAAGGAAAGGAAGTAGCTTCCTGTTAGATTTTTGGGTTTTAGGAAGAGAATTCTGTGTAGTGTTTTATAAAAAGTGTTTTATGCAATTGAAGTTCAGTTCAGTTCAAGGCTGAGAAATAACATCTGGTTTTGGAGATTTGCAGTGTAGTTTTGCATTTTGAGTGAGATGTTTCAGAAATTGTGTGACATGAAAAGATTTTGTGTGTAAGCAGTTGGAAAAAAACTGCAAAAGTTTCTCAAAATAAAATATATTGTGTTCAAAGGGGGAAAAAAGTTTTTGTTTTTTACCCATACATTTTTAAAGAATATATTTTAGAGCAGTAATCATAATACCGTAAAACCGTGATATTTTTATCCAAGGTTAACATACCGTCAGAATCTTATACCGGCCCATGCCTATCTGAGATCAGGTAAAAACTATGAAACCTGTTCAGTGATTCACTACTGGGTGAATTATTCACCAATCTGTGGATTTTATGTTATTACACAGATCGCCCCCCAGTGGAGAACCATTCAATTTTCGAAATGTTTTGAAACACTTATGACGTAACAAAGCCCTGTTTACTGAAATCACGTGACCTTGCCAATTTGACATGTGATCTGAAACCACTGATTCGAAACAAAAAATTCATAAAGGTTTCGAAGCTTAATAAAGCAGTGCTTCGAAAGAAACCTTCACTAGATTTGGAGAGTTCATTTGGTTGTTGAACAGGGTTGTCACTCCTAATTAATCCTGTACAGAACAAGATGAATTATGCGTGACACATTTTCTGTGAATTTAGATTCAAGGAGGGTTCTTAAGTTATCATCTACACAGTCAGTCTTTTGGGCGGCACGGTGGCTCAGTGGTTAGCACTGTCACCTCACAGCAAGAAGGTCGCTGGTTCGAGTCCCTGCTGGGCCAGTTGGCATTTCAGTGTGGAGTTTGCATCTTCTCCCCGTGTTGGCGTAGGTTTCCTCCGGTTGCTCCGGTTTCCCCTACAGTCCAAAGACATGCGCTATAAATGAATTGGGTAAACTAAATTGGCCGGAGTGCAGGAGTGTATGGGTTTTTCCCAGTACTGGGTTGCGGCTGGAAGGGCATCCGCTGCGTAAAAACATATGCCAGAATAGTTGGCGGTTCATTCCACTGTGGTGACCCCTAATAAATAAGGGACTAAGCAGAAGGAAAATTAATGAATGAATTTTTGTCTTCTTACTATATGCCACATCCATATTTAGCTCCAGTGTATGTGGCTTATAGTAAGACGACAAACATTTTGGATAATAACTTCAGAACGTCCTGGTTACGTACGTAACCCACGTCCCCCGAATAGGGAACGGAGACATGCGTCTGTTAACTGACTACGGGAGTACTTCAGACGACCAATCACTCTGAAGAGTAAGAAAACGGGCCAATGAATGCCAATATGAATTGGCAGAGCTCAGCTCCAAAGCTGACAGTGATTAGCCATTAGTGCTATATAAGCTGCCAGCTGAGAAGCGAGCACTAGAATTTGCCTGCTGAAGAGCCGATCACTCAGCTAACAGCTGGAGACTCAGCTGCTGTGGCAGTGGAGACGCACGTCTCTGTTCCCTATTCGGGGAACGTGGGTTACGTACGTAACCAGGACGTTCCCCTTCATATGGGAACTCCAACGTGCGTCTGTTAACAGACTACAGGAGATTATATGGAAAACGCCACAGCAGCTAAGCCGTCACGCTTCTGATGTGAAGTTTGCCAAGCATAGCGTGAGCGCACAAGCATCACCAAGAGCGCAACCTTCCAACGTCCCCTAGGCCCTTTACTTACTATTACATGGTAATAATTAGAAAATTTAGATCGGGGGTCGTAATGTGCTTTTACCTAGCTAATATAGACTAGGGATTTTAGAATACGACAGTACGTTGGGAAGCGTGCCAGTCCCCGAAGGGGGAGGACGCTGCGGAGGCCACCTGCTACCCAAGAGGGGAGACTTGATGGCAATTAGAACATATGGACTAGCCCTATGGAGGGGAGTGCTACATATGATAAGCTGGTTAGTGGGTAGGGAAGACACGGGTCCGCCTGGTCAGGGGGAACACTCTGTGGCTGAATAAGCATATGGGATCGCCATCGTGGACCGCGCATAGCTGACGCCGAACCTCAGCATGTGGGTAGACCAAGAGTGGGCATACCAGACATCACACTGAGGCAGGCACCCGGCTCCTCCGCTGAGTCGGGTGCTGGGGGCCTCGGAGGAATTTTCTAGGGTTCGCCAAGTGGGAAACTTACTAGCAGAATAGAAAAAGCGCACGTATCTCCGGGTTAGGGAGCATGGCGCAGCAAGCGTTTTTGACACCGAGCTGAATTTCGTCCAGATTGACCGGAGTAACCCAGTAATCGGAAAGAAACCGACTCCACTCGAGGATTGTAAAATCTCGTGAATGTGTTAGGTGTCGCCCAGCCCGCAGCTCTGCATAATCTGTTAAGAGGCGCTGCGTACTCACGCTGAAAAGGAGGCACCGCTTTTTTTTTTTTTTAAAGTGTGCTCTCTCTCCCGGGGAACACAGCTCGCCCTGGCACATGAAGCGAGAGCAATGGCATAACTATAAAATGGACCAACCTCTGCTTTGATACGGCACTTCCCATCTGCCGATCATAACAGAAAAGAGCTGGTCCGAATTCCTGGCACGATTCGCTGACCGAAAATGCCACCGGAATCCTAACCCTCCTGAATGATACCAGCGCGACCAGCAGAGCTGCCTTCATGGACAGAAAACTTATAGATACTGAGTCGAGTGACTCAATGGACCTAACCATAACCGCTGGGGCTAAAGAGATCCTGAGAGGGCAAGAGAGGGGGGCGGGGATGGAATTAACCATCTCGCGCCACGCACCTCTGAGGAACCGGCTGATAAGGTTATGCTTTCCCAGCGCGCTACCATCCGCCGCCCCACAGAGAGCGGGGATGGCAGCACGCCAAACCTTCAGTGTGGAGGGTGACAGCCTGCGCTCCAGTTATCCTGAAGGAAGAAAACATAACACTAATCTGGCATGTCCGGGGTTCTTCTCAGAGAGAAGAGCTCCACACAACGAATAGAGTCCACTACAGGACATAGGCTTGCCTATACAGGGTGCTCTAGCCTGAGTGACGGTGTTAACCATCTACTGATAGGTCACCTAAGTCCACCACACTCTGTCTAGAAACCCTCCATGGGGGTTCCAGAATGCTGCATGGGTGCCAGAGGGTGCCCGTCCCAGAAAAAGGAGTACTTCTTCCGGGGAATTCGTCAGGGAGGGCCATCACCAGGAGTGTGAGTCCGGAAACTCGGGTCCGGTTGGGCCAAGGAGGCGCAACCGGACCCGCTCCTCGTCTCCTCGACCTTGCACAGAGTCTGTGCGCGCAGGCTCACTGGGGAAAAACACATATTGCGTAAACCTGGGGCCAGCTGAGAGCCAGCTCATCCGTGCAGAGCAGGGAAAGCAGCTGGCGAAGGGCCGCTCGGGAGAAGCGGCAGGATGACCTATGCTTCTCTGAAGAGTGCCCATAACAGCTGGACTGTGCCGGGGTGGAGTCTCCATTCTCCCAGAAACGTAACTGTCGTGAGAGCATGTAAGCTGGCACGGTAGAGCTCGTACGGGATATGAACGGCACGCAGCTATTAAGCCGCATGACTCCGGAGGAGCAGATGGCGAGCGAGCTGAGACATGCGGCGGTAGCGCACATCAGCCAAACGGTTGATGTGCGCTATCGCAGCCGTGCTGGCCATCCTAACCAACATGTGTGTCCCCTCCCGTACCGGTAGGAACCGCGGAGAGCGAGAAACACTGCCAACAACTCCAGGCAATTGAATGCCAACGCAACCGAAGTCCAATTTACAAACCTGCAGCTGCTTGCTCGATACACACAGCCCACCAGCCCATACTGGAAGCATCCGTCCGAATGACAGCATGACTGGACAGTTGTTCTAAGGGCACCCAGGCCCGTAGAGGGCAAGGTCCATCCAGGGGCTGAAGGTGCGGAGACACAGCGTGGTGATGGACACCCGGTGCGTCTCCGCGCGCCATGCCCATCTGGGGACCCGATCGCGAAGCTAGCGCTGAAGTGGTCTCATATGAACAATTGATCGGCGTGATAGCGGCTACAAAATGTCATATGCCCCAGGAGCCTCTGAAAACTTCAGTGAGTCCACTATAACTGCTGAATTAAACAGACAGGGCAACACTAGCCGGCGCGCTAAAAGCGCCCCGTGATGGAGACCGGGTCCAGCTCCAACCCGAGATGAGAGAAGCTCTGCCTGGGAGAGAGCTTGCTCATTCTCGGTTGACCCGAAATCCCAACAAGCCGAGGTGCCAGAGCACCAGGTCCCTATGCATAATCGACTAATTCAAAGGTCTGAAAAAAAATTTACCCAGTCAATGAATAATCAAAAATGCCGATGCGCGTGCGCCAAAGAGGCACAGGGCATCCTCCATGCATGGAACAGGGAGAGCCCGAAGGGGAGGACCATTTACTGCCATGCTCGGCCCCCGTCGCACACCGGTAGGTTATAAGGAGGGAGAGAGCGAGACATGGAGTGGGCGTCCTTCAGGTCTATAGCTGCAACCAATCCCGCGGACGGACGCACTGGTGGATGCGTTTCTGCATGAGCATCTTGATCGGCATCATGAACAGATGGCAGATCAAAACGCACAGATAGGATTGGTATATCCAACCACTCTCTGGGTACGATGAAGTGGGGGCGAAAACCCACTCTTCATCTCGGCTGGAGGGACCGGCTCGATTGTATCCTTCGCCAGGAGGAGAACAATCTTCTCACGCGAGACAGGGATGGCATAGCGATGACCGCTTAAATACACACCCGTGAACTCAGGAGGCCAACAGCGCATTGAAACGCATAGCTGAGTCTGACCGTCCGTGTGAGCTACTACAACGGGCTGAGCAGCGCTAACCAGGCTGACAGAGTCCGAACGAGCAGCATCACCGGAACGATCGCTGACGTACCCGCGGAGGGGCAGCTTTGGGATGGGGAGTGCTCACCCCGGGAAGCGGAGCATCCCGAGGAAGAACTGAAAATAAGAGTTTGACTCTTACCTTCCTCCCAGGATCTCAGCCAGAGGCTGGAGGTGCGAGAAAGGAGCTCATCCTCTGGCGCGCTCAAAGCCTGTGGCGAAGTGCACCAAAGCTGAGAGCTGGAAGGCAGCGCGTCCCATGCTGGCAGCAATTGGGCTTCCACACCCAGAGGGAGGAACAAACGCTCTTTTCGGATCGCTACATTCATTCGTGGGGGAGCCCCGGCCCTCCACCAGGGAAAGAACGGTTCTGCTCCTCTCCAAGCGGCCCGCCTTAGGTTTGCTTCGCGGTCCGATTACTGGACTTTACGGCGACCTATGACGGGAGCGCCAACTTCCTGCGGGGGCGCGGCGCGTTCACTAGACAGTGGAACGGGCTGTGACAGCGGAGCATTTTGGAGCCGCGGGAAGAGTGCTCTTGGCGAGGAACAGCCAGCGCGGACGGGTCCGGTGGGGGAGCAGTTTTCCGAGCCCACCAGGAGATGACCTGCTCCATCGCACACGGCTGATCTCTCACCACCGAGGACTCCTGGGTAAAGTCCCCGACGGTGTCGCCGAGTAGGCCTGCCTGGGATATGGGCACACCAAGAAAGCGTACTTTGTCGGCGCGGCGCATATCTGCCAGGGTAAGCCAAGGGTAGCATTTCCGGACCACTGTGTGGCCATCGTCCTCCCCAGGGCATAGGCGGCCGACTTGAAGGTCATGAGAGCATAGTCGACCACCGTGCGGTGCTTACGCATAAGCCTGGGGAAGAACCGCCCCTGTGCAGCACAGCAGGTGCCGTGGTGCAGGGCAGAAGCGGCATGGCCCGCAGCGGTGTGGGCTCTGGCCATGAGAGACACAGATAACCCACCCGCCTTGGACGGGGGTCTCAGCTTACCCCTCCAGGTGGCGGCACCAACCACCTGAGGAATAGCTTCATACCCACTGGCCGCCTCGCCATCAGGGGAGGTGAAAGCAGAAGCGCACGAGGACCGGGCGGAGAAAAACGCCCTCTATGCCAGCGTGCACTCGCTGTGCGCCCCTGGGAAGAATTGGACGGAAGCTGGATGATTCATCTTACATCAGCCCGCACGCCACACCTCTAGTCGGTCCGGCGGTGAGACTGGGGGACATCTCCAGCCACATAGCCGAAGCAGCCCAGGAAGCGCAGCCATCATGTCTGATTCGAGAACCGTGACCACGCATTGCACCCCGTAGGATGGAAGCGAGCCTGGTCTGTCATCTGAGCATGACAGCTCGCCCTCCGATGTCGCGAAGAACATCTGATCTCCGGTGTCATCAAGCGGAGGCGCGGGCATCCCGGGGGATGAACCGCACAACCACTCGAAGCTTGGATGGAGCGCGCTGTGGAGGAGTGGGGGGTCCGCGGGCCCGGAGGCGACGGATAAACCCCCACTGTAATCCTCAGATCTGCCCGCGTGCTAACCGCTTTCACGGGGAGCAACGGGGGTGGCTTGGAAGCAGCGATCTCAGCTGTGCAACAGCCATGCCCTCACAGTGAGAGCATAAGCTGTCCACGAGCACCGCATCGACATGCTGGACCCCCAGACCTGTGATGCGATACCCGTGCCCATCATCCGAAGATAGGAACCACCGCATCCAGAAACGCACAGTCAGAACAGCGTCTTGAAAAAGACGTGTTGATTGACTGTGTTGCTCTCTTAATGAATCTGCTCTTTTAATGGAAACTGCTCTTTTGTGCACACCAGCGAAACGCCCAGGAGACAGGAAGCCCAGATCGACCGCCGCTTTCGCGTCATCTCCCGCACTGGTGAGTAAACTGGTTTCAGTCTTGAAATCAGGTTGGCAGATAGAGTGTCTTCAGTCTCGGGTGAGGCTCTGAAAACTAAATTCTAGTGCTCGCTTCTCAGCTGGCAGATTATATAGCACTAGTGGCTAATCACTGTCAGCTGTGGAGCTGAGCTCTGCAGATTCATTTTGGCATTCATTGGCCCGTTTTCTTACTCTTCAGAGTGATTGGTCGTCTGAAGTACTCCCGTAGTCTGTTAACAGACGCACGTTGGAGTTCCCATATGAAGGGGAACCCAGATTGCTGAAAAGTAAATTCACAGAAAACGTGTCACACATAATTCATTACTTTTCCTAAAAACCGACATTTTTCACTCCATTGAGGCTGTTGGTCCAATAACCAAATTTCACACACTGCATTTTTTTTATTGAGAAAAGCTGTATTCTAACAGTTTATAGTTAATGTCCTATTCGTTCAACAATTTTTGGCACACAGAATTGTTTTGCGTGCAGAGCCTTGCAATTCCAATCAGCTATTTAGATAATTTACAGTTAAAGTCATCTTATACTGTAAACATTCTTTGGGTATGGAATTTCATCACATGCAGAAATGTCCTTTTATTCATTTTAATGCTACATAAATTGTGTTTCTATTTCCTAATAATAAAAAAACAGCAGTCCCTGCCAGTACAAGCTCTTTTACAACTGTATCTCAAACAGCAGCATCTATAAGTAAGTAATATATATGTACAGATGTCTAAACACTTTATACTCTCAGTGTATACTGTAATAATCGGTACTTAAAGTATTATAGATCACCTTCTGAATATCAAAGCTCATCATTTGTGCATTTTTAAAAACATTATTTTATTTGTAATGCGTAATTTCATTGTGCAAAAACATTTGTCAACCAATATTAAGAAAATATTAATTATTCTGTTTTTTCAAATCATAAAAATTTTGACAGACTCTCAATCAACTGTGTCTCAAGCATCAACAGCTCCTTTAAGTGAGTGTTTTCGTTCATGAACTATTTCGTGCAGATTATAATTATAAAGCTTGGTATTTCAAATTTTCTACATTTTAAGTACACGTAGACAAGGGCGTCACTAGACCCCATTTACTGGGGCACGAACCCCAGTAAAAATCGCCAGTGCCCCAATAAATGCTTTGAGATACAATTTACTTTATATGCAAGTGTATTTATTAAAAGTGGTAATCCCAGAATAAAGACGTTATTCTCTATGTGCAACCGAACCAACGCTGGTAAAAGCAATGTAGTTTAATCAAAAGCAAACTGAGCATGAAAGCCATACCCGCGCGCCTCACACATCGCTCCTGCTTGACGCTGATGCGCTGCTCTGCTGCCGGTGTAAGTCCCGGTTGTAAACATGCACGGCAAAAAAATAGCCGCGCTGCTCACGCGCCGTTCATGCGTTGTGAAACCGGCGTTACAGTCTTTTATGTGGAGGTGTCAGCACGCAGTAAGATTTGCAAGTCGACAAAACAGAGTTTAAATAATATGATGGTGATCTTATTTAGACTAAGCATGGCTTTTGTATGAAGTATAAAGAAGGGATGATGAGTCAGGGAGTTAAGACTTAATACACCTAATTCTCGGCCAGTCGGGTCTAAGACAACACACAACAGATAATTCTGTAAAACATCTTTTTTAATATTCTATAGAATTGTCTATAGAATTTCATTCTAATGAAATTAACATTCATGCAAAAGATTTCTTAAATTATCTTAGCATCACTCCAGTTGTGTCTTTTAGATTGTTTTCCAGTTACATTTAGGATAAATTTCTGTTATTTATTTAGAATAATAATTGTATAATAACAATAATACTGTTATTTATTTATAATTATATATAATTTTTTTGTTTTATAAAAAAAATAAAAAAATAAATATATACATATATTTTTAAAATTTATTTATTAGCTGTGCCCCAGTAGAGCTTTATGTCTAGCAACGCCCCTGCATGTAGACCTGTAAAAGTAAAAAAATTGTTACATGTCGATAAATAATCTCTACAGCATTTTGATTTAAAAACTATTTTCATTTATATAGTTACAGTTGAAGTCACAATCCATTAACATTTCTTAAGTATACAATCTGATTCTGTTTCTTCATTTATTAAAATGTCCCAGCAGCCTCTGCCACAACAAACTCTTCTTCAACTGTATCTCCAACATCAGCTCCTTCAAGTGAGTTTTTTTCCATTGACTATTGTGCATTTAAATTAGAAAATGATAATTAGAGGTTCAAGTTAATTTGATGTGTTGTGGAACCATTTGTTTGATTTAAGTATCTTTCTCAAAAAAGAAAAAAGTATATAATAAAGTATATATACTTATTATTGCATCTTTATTTATTATCTAATTTTAATGTTTTTATCATTATTTTATTTTTTAATAATAATAATTATTATTATTATTATTAGTAGTAGTAGTAGTATTAGTAGTAGTAGTAGTAGTAGTAGTATTTTCCTCTTTCCTTTTGTTTGGGGATGGGGTGGTGTAAGGGAAATTGGGATGTTAAATGTTTGCTGTGCGCACACGATTATTTAATGTGTAAGCTGTAGTAATATGCAAACAAAAAAAATACAAATATCTTGTTTAAAAAAAAAAAAAAAAAAAACTTGCAATCTTGGTTAACCATGGTTTTAGGAAACTTTTCGGTTTTTACATTGTGTAGCATTTTTGTAATAGCAGTTTTGACTACCTGCAATATTTCAGGAATACTTTGGTTGTTGACTGATTACAACTCCCATTTACTGAGCTGTGTGTGTGTAGTGCAAAACTAAACGGCAAAAGGGGGATCGACAACCTAATTTACTGTAGTTGGAAGTTCTCACACAGCATTTTCATTCAGAAAAAACTGCATTCACACAGTTTACAGTTTTATCTTATTCGGTTAACATTTCTTCCAGTACAGAATTTCATCGCATGCTAAATGTCTTTTTTATGCAGTCCAATGTTGTTTCTATTTATTAATACATCTAATATTTCAGCCCCCTCTGCAGTTCTTCTGACACTCAAACAACAGCACCTACATTGTCTGACAGTTGTCTAAACACTTTATTAGCAGTGTTTTCTGTTTTATAGTGTACTGTTTACACATTCATCTTTTCTTGAAATGCAGAATTACATTTTATATATGTCGAGAAATATTTCAAAAATTATGATTTCTATTTTTTATTTTTTCATCAAAATGTCCCACCAGCCTCTGCCACAACAAGCACTCATTCAACTGTGTCTCCAACATCAGCTCCTTCAAGTGAGTGTTTTTATTCATGGGTTTTGTGTAACAATTTCAATTGAAAAATAATAATCAAAAGTCCAAATTAATTAGAGTTTGAACACTAAATAAGTGAGTATAAATAAAAAAAAAAAAAATATATATATATATATAAATATAAATAAAAATTATAAATAAATTTTAATACTAAATAAATGTAAATAAATAAATAAGTAAATATTAATAAATCAACAAATAAATAAAAATAAATAAATAGATAAAATATTAATAAATAAACAAATAAATATAAATAAAAATAAATAAATAGATAAAATATTAATAAATAAACAAAAAATATATCTAAATAAATAAATAAAAATAAAATACAAAACTGTCCCTTTTAAGGTACAAATGACCATCACTTGGGTGTGAGTTGGCCCAATCTTGACCAGTTTTTGCAAGAAAAACTATATTCACACTGTTTACAGTTACTGTTTACGCTATTAACAGTAATATCATATTCTTTTAACAATCTTTACGGTACAGAATTTTCTGCATTTAAAAATATCCTTTTTAGTATTAAATATACTTAACACTATGTTTACATTTCTTTATACATCTAAATATTTTAGCGTCCCATGTCATCAGCCGATCAGTAGTTGATTCTCAAATAACAACAACAACTACAAGTAAGGAATGGAAAAATGGAAAAGAAAGGAAATTGGGGGGGGCTGTTGTATGAAATAACTTTTCCTGCAATGCTAAAAATCATTGAATGAAAAAATGTGTTTTGTAAGCATGTCAAGAAATACTAAGGAAATTGTCCCCCTTTCTTCATTCATCAAAATGTCCTAGCAGCCTCTGCTACAACAAACTCTTCTTCAACTGAGCCTCCAACATCAGCTTCTTCAAGTGAGTTTTTTGTTCTTGGACTGTTTAACCTTTTCATTGAAAGATAATAATAATAATTTGACGTACAAGTTTTTATAGGTGCTGGAGCCCTGTTGTGTTCATACTAGGACTATTAGGATGCCACATTTTTATATTTTGAAAAGATTGGTTGGTTGATTGATTGATTGATTGATTGATTTCATCCAGTAAAATTATACTATGGCTATAAAGATAAAATAACTTTGAGGCATTTAAGTACTGTTAAAATTGGTTCTCTTAACACATCTAAATATTTCAGCATCTCCTGCCAGTACAAGCTTGTCTACAACTGAATCTCAAACAACAGCACATACAAGTAAGTAATGTATATGTACAGTTGTCTGAAAGCGTATTTATGAATGTTTTATTCCACTGTTAATGTATATTTAATTAATTTATACTCTGAATGCTTTAAATCCCCTCTCGAGTATCAAGCATCAGCGCCTTCAATAGTAGGACAATACTTACAGCTTTATCTAATGTTGAAATTATATGTTTGTGCTGGCAATGTAGAATTTTATTTAATGCAAAACTGTTTTGTAAGCGTAAGAACAAAATTAAAAAAATTGATTCTGTTTCTTTCATCCGTTTCCTTTTTTAATTTATAGTAATCATAAAAAATTAAAGACTATAATGCTAACCATTAAATTACTCTATTTATTTATTTGTTTATTTGTAAATAAACATAATTTCCTACAAAGTAATTAATTATAACTCAAAGGGCCCTATCATACACCCGGCGCAATAAGACTCAAGACATGTATGGCGCAATTTGTTGCTATTTTCAGACCAGCGCTACTGCCATTTTTGCGTTTTTGCGGCACATTGTTTAAATAGCAAATCCATTTGCACCACTTTGTGGACTCATGGGTGAGCTGGTCTAAAATAGAGGTGTGTTAAGGCGCATCGTTGGCACGTTGCTATTTTGAAGAAATGAAATAGACTGCGCCATTGATCAACTAAAAGCAGGTCTAAAGTCCAGCGTAGAGCGCGTTAGTTATGCGCCTATGCAGGTCCAAATGCTTACACATTGCTTAATACACACAGGATGTACAGCAATACACAAATATCTTTACATATGAAAACAATTAATGCATTTCAATATATGTCTTTATGCTTTTTACTTTAAGCATCTGCTGCCAGTACAAGCTCTTCTACAACTCAGTCTCAAACAACAGCACCTACAAGTAAGTAATGTACATTATATATACAGTTGACTATATTTGGACTATAGTTTTAGCTTTTTACAGTTGTTGTATATTGTAATAATCAGCACTGCAAGTATTCCACACCACCTTCTGAATATCAAGCATCAGAAACTTCCTTTTAATAGGAAAATGTGTACTTTTTTTGTTTACAATTATATGTAACATTTCACCACTTCAGTCGGGAACACTTTTGTCAAATATACTGTATATTCCTATAATTAGCATGACGTTAGTGGTGACGGTATGGTTCGTTTCTGGGCAAAACTCTATAGGGGTAACAGAAGAAGTCTAAAATCATGCAAAAACAGTTACAATTAATTAGGAGTTAATGTAAATAAAAGATAAAGCCACACTTTGAAGAAGAAACTAAAATTTTAATCGCTTTTCACCTCAGCACATTGTCAAAATATATGAAGATAGCATTGTTGCTTTTAGCATTTCAGTATTACTTCATTTCCACCCTATTTTTAACACATCTACTGTATATATTTCAGCAGTCACAACCAGTACAAGCACTTCTACAACTGAGCCTCAAACAACAGCAAGTACAAGTATGTAATAGATATGTACAGCTGTCTAAATAGAAATAGAAGAATAGAAGAAACGTTTACCATTGAATTTTGATGTGTATTGCAATAATTTTGATTGTGATTCTTTCATGAAAATGTCCCAGCAGCCACTGCCACGGCACACTCTTCTTCAACTGTGTCTCCAACATCAACTTTTTCAAGTGAGTATTTTTAGTCGTACAGTCAGTTGATAGAGATTGAGAAGCTAAGCTAAAATGCTAACTGTTTTTATCTTAGCACAGTGCCTAAGTACAACAGACATTTTACTCTATCATTATCATAAAATGACTTTTAAAAAGTTCTTATCGGTCAGTTTTTCTCAAACCTTTTCTATATTTTTCTCACTTTGGAGAATGGGAAGGGTTCTGAGCTCCACTTGTCCCCAATCGCTAGAAGCTAAATGCTAACAAACAAGGGCTTCAAGTTTCACGGTTCAAATATATTGAAATTAAAAGTCACATTTTAATAACATGACATCAAATTAAAAACTACAATAAAGTGTTTGCATTTTGTCTCTGACAACATCAAGTTTAGCTTTATGTAAAAGTGTGGAGTGCTGTGCTTCATTTAGTCACTTTTCATACTGCATGCAAAAAGAACAAACAAAACTGACAAGAGTTAATTATCATATTCACTATTTAGAGCCTGTTTTGAAGTATAAATCTTTTCAAGGTTGTAACAGAGTCAGGGTACAACGCAGTTGAGGATCCACGTGCAGTTTATTTAAGAGAATAGTCAGGAAGGCAACGGTCAAAACAGGTACAAACTGGAGCATATAGACAATCCAAAGAGCATGGTCAAAAGCAGGCAAGAGATCGGTGCAGGTGGCAAACAGGATAAACAATAAACAAAACACGGGTCAAAACTACGGAAAGGCTAGACAAAAAATAATGCTTTGAAATGCTTACAGAAAACAAGACTCAGCAAAGTGTATGTTAAAGTGAGGTGTATAAATAGTCCTGGTCATTAGTCAGGGAGAGAACTGGAACTGGTGTGCGTGTGAGGTACATGATGGGATCTGTAGTTCATATCAGTGACAGATGTGTAGTTCTCCAGCGATCTGCAACTGCTAGATCGCTGCTGATCATAACAGTTGTAGGGTTCCAACAGCATTTTTTTATTCTTTTCGTTTCATGCAAGAAACCTCTTCATTGCAAACTTTTATAGCACTACCGCTTACAACATCTCCTCAGTTTTTGTTTGGCTTTATTCAACATTCTGATGTTAAATCGTTCTTGTAGGCTATGTGGATCAACAAAACATTTTTTTCCGCAGTCTGATGTTGCTTTAAGGCTTAATTTTAATGTGTCGTTATTTTGGTTTGAGTGCATGGTCAATAACTAAAGGGATTAATAAGATATTGGCACAAAATGACCAAATTTCCTCCTGTTTGTCACAATTTTGGCTGCATTTTCATTGAGGAAAAACTTCAACATTTCATTGAGGACATTTCAATATTACTAAAATTGTCTTTTTTTTTTTTTTTAAAAACATCTATATTTTTCAGCACCGCCTGCCAGTACTAGCTCTTCTACAACTGAGACTCAAACAACAGCACCTACAAGTAAGTAATCTATATGTAAAGTTGACTGTATTTGGACAGTTTTAGCATTTTACAGTTATTGTTTATTGTAATAATATATTATACTGTATATATAATAATACAGCAACTTCATTTAATAGAAGAAATATGTACTGTTTACAAGTATATGTAACTTTTCACCATGATAAAATTACTTTTAAAATTAAAATTAACAGTTATTTTAAATTCAACAGAATTCATTATTTATTTATTTTATTTTGACTTAATTAATAAATGGTCAATGAGTCATGTCATTGCTTAAAAAAAGAAAGTGATAATATGGTTGCTTTTAGCATTTTTAGTATTACTTAAATACATATTAAATTTTTTTTAATGCATGTATTTCAGCACACTCTACCAGTGCAAGCACTTCTGAGTCTCAAACAACACCACATATGAGTAAGTAATAGATATGTACAGCTGTCTAAATACTTTATTAGGAAAGTTTAACCATTGTATTGTTGATGTATATTGTAATAATCAACATTTCAAAATGTCAATTTCAATATATGCAGTATCTTTTCTTGCTAAGCAGAAATTCTTCGAACGCAAAAATATTGAGTATTTCTATCAAGAAATATTATGAAAATTTGGATAAATTTTTTATCAAAATGTCCCAGCAGCCACTGCCACGACACACTCTTCTTCAACTGAGTCTCCAACATCAACAAGTGAGTTTTTTTATTCATAGACTACTGTCTAAACATTTTAATTTAATAATTAGACATTCAAGTTAATTAGAGGTGCTGGAATCCTGTTTATTCTCGGACTGTCATCATTTTCTGTATTCAAAAAGCATGCTTGCTTTCGGATTTATTCGATTTTGTCACTTTTAAAAATATGTAATAACTTTTCATGCAATGCATAATTGAATTGTATGCAAAAGTGTGTTTGTAAGCATGTAAACTCTAACTTTAGCGTAAGTGTGTTTTTTAAATTATTATTTTTTTGTATTCATCACTTTATCACTTCATAGAAACGCTAAAAGACTAACTGTTTTTAACTTTTTGCAGTGTCTAAGTACAACAGTACATCAAAATAACATTTTCACTCTTTCTGTCTTTTATTTATGAACTTTTCGGAAATTCTTTCAGTCATTGCTCTCGGCTGTGTTTCCCAAAAGCATCATAAGCTTAAGGTCACCTACTGTAGCTCCATTAGTAGCAATAGTTCTATGATCAACTTACTATACTATTTTTGGAAATCCAGCTCTGATCCATACAAATTTGTGCTGCATTTTCATTTAGAAAAACTCAATTGAATTGATATCTTATTCTGTTAACACTTCTTGCAATGCATAATTTAATTGGTTTAATATTGGTTTAGGCATTTCAGTATTACTAAAATTATTATTCTTTTTTTTTTAAATATCTATATATTTCAGCATCTCCTGCCAGTACAAGCTCTTCTACAACCGAGACTCACACAACAGCACCTACAAGTAAGTAATATATATGTACAACTGACTATATTTGGAGTGCAATTTACAGTAATTGTACAGTATATTTTAATAATCAGTACTTCATGTATTTCACATCAGCTCCTGAATATTAAGCATCAGCAAGTTCAGTTAATAAGAAAATGTTTACTGTTTACAATTATATGTAACTATTCACCATGATAAAAAAAACAACTTAAAAAAAAAAAAACACTGTGTAAATCCAATGTTATTTTGTTATTATTATTAATGATATTTGATTAAAAAAAATTGTCAAAGTCAATTGAAAAAGTCACCTTTTATATAGGAAGCTGAAATGTTAACTGTTTTTATCTTAGCACACTGTCAAATTACAAAACTATTTGAGGATAGCTTTGTTGCTTTAAGCATTTCAGTGTTACTTAAATTATATTTATTTTTAATGCATCTATGTATTTCAGCAATCTCTACCAGTGCAAGCACGTCTGAGTCTCAAACAACATCACATACAAGTAATATACATCTACAGCTGTCTATATACTGTATTAGGAAAGTTTATCCATTGTATTGTTGATGTATATTGTAATAATCAACATTTCAAAATCTTGAGAATCTAGCATCAGCTATTTCATTGACATTAAAAAGTGTTTAATTTTTTAATTAATAACACAATACTATATTTATATGTCATATTTGTGCAGTACATTTTCTTGCAAAGCAGATTTTCACTGAATGCAAGAATGTTTTGTATATCTATGAAGAATTTTTAATTGTGACTCTTTTCTTCATCAAAATGTCCCTGCAGCCACTGTTACGACACAGTCTTCTTCAACTGTGTCTCCAACATTAACTTCTTCAGGTCAGTATTTTTATTTATCGACTACTGTGTCAAAAATAATACATACAATTATAATACAATGAAATTCTGTATTGCTAGAAAATGTATGCAAACATTAATTTTTTTTTTTTTCATGGAGTCATTTGATAGAGAAGCTTAAATGCTAACTGTTTTTTTTTTATCTTAGCACAGGGTCTAAATCCATTTTTATTTTAGCACAACTTTTATTTTCGTTTTAAAGTACAGCAGAATATGAGAGTAACATGTTTATTTAATCTTTTATTTAAAAACTACTTTTCTGAACTTCCCCTGAAGGCTGATTTATACTTCTGCGTGCTGTTTTGGCCAGAAAAACTACACACAGCATACATTTAGTCCTTATTTGGGTTCAAAAACAACACGCAACATATAGCCCACAGTCAGTGCAAACCTCTCATCTGTATCTTTAATCTTCACCAGCACATGTAACCTCTTGTTAGAAAGTAATTCCATCATTCCGAGTTCATAATAGTCCAAAAGGTGATGATAATAGTTAAACATGGCAGTTTGTTCATGTTTTAGGTTGCTGAAAGATTCATTTGCTTATTTGCTTATTTTTTCCGGCTTCTTCTTTGTTTTTTCGCACTTCACTCTCGCGTTTGTCCGTTTCTGAAAGGATCGGATGTCAGAAGCACTTCAATCATGTGCACGTTATTATCATGAGCTCAAGAAATTCGTTATTTCAAATATAGACGTGCGGCGAGTGATCGCGAGCTCTCTGGAGAAAGTGAAACCGCTCGTGCTTTAGACTGCCTCGTAAACAACAACAGGACAACAGGTTTATCTTCTTGGCTTTGTGGCTGTTATAAATAAAGCGTACCGTACCATACCGTACCACTCAGTGGAAACGGGCCATTTGTGTTGCTCTGCAATAACACTTCTGAAACGCTAACTGGCAGAAGGTTTTTATGTTCCTCTGTGTCAAGTTTCTTTGCGGGTGTTTTGTTTTTTCCTGAATGCTACAAGTAGCTTAAACTCGCTCATTCTGAGGCAGGAACTGGTGGATGTGCAACAACTTTAATCATAAGATAAACACAAAACAAAAGTTTCCATCTGGAGCTCCTTCACGGGACTCGGCACTTGTAAACTCTCACTCCACCGGGCTCGCGGCTCTCAGCACCGCCCATGCTCGTCAGTGCTACTAGCCGACCAATTACAGAGTTTGCGCTACGCGTCGTTGCAACGTGTAGTTACATTTTTTGAGAGGTGCACGTCACCGTCGGCGTCAGCCACAGCAACGGCTATGCGACCTCGTGAAGGCTGTGCCGGACCATACGCGTGCTCTTGACGCAGAAGTATAAATCAGCCTTAAGTCATTGCTGTGGGCTGTGTTTCCCAAAAGCATTGTAAACCCATATTCACCTAACTCTTTTAGTGCCAATGGATCTACAATCTATTAGGATTACAATACTTTTAAATTTTCAGAAAACTGTCTTGGTTATGTTTTTAACGATGAGGGAAAGGAAAAGTTATGTCTTAACTGTCAGATGGTGATTCTCTTAGAAGACCAATCACTCTGACTTAATTTCTAAATAGTTTTGTAAAAAAATCTTTGTGCTTAACAAAGGAAATTAAATATGTAGGCTAATGGACGTGGTCAATGGAGTGCGGCTACCACCATTTCCTTACTCCACGAAAGTAAAGGAGTAAAGTAAAGAGTAAAAAGGAAAGTAAAGAGGCCGAATGGGGGAGGCTTATTCTGTAGATTGTCTTTATTCTCGCACAGATTGTCTTTATTCTCGCACAGATTGTCTTTAACTGTTTTCTCGCTAGTGAAGCGTTCAGTTCCCCTTCATACGGGAACTTCAACATGCGTCTGGAACAGACTATGGGAGTGCGTCAGACGACCAATCACTCTGAAGAGTAAGAAAACGGGCCAATGAAATGCCAAATTGCATTGGCAGAGCTCTGCTCCACAGCTGGCAGCAATGAGCTATCAGCGCTATATAAGCTGCACGCTGTGGAGCGAGCCTCAGAATTTCTGCTTCAGACCCTCTCACGAGACTGAAGACCTAACTCTGCCAACCTGACTAGCGAGAAAGTGTCAGCGCTTATCACCAGTGCGGGAGAAGACGCAACAGCGGCGTTTCATCTGGGTTTTACGTCCCCTGGGTGTTTCACTGGTGTACTAAAAGAGCAGTTTCACACTAAAGGGCAGAATTCCCTAAGAGAGCACACGGTCGCATAACGCGTCTTTTTAAAGATGTCGTTCCGACCGTGCATTTCTGGATGCGGTGGTTTCCTCTCCCCGGATGACAGGCACGAGCATTGCGTCACATGTCTGGGGGTCCGGCATGTGGATGCGGTGCTCGCGGACAGTTGCTGCCCTCACTGCGAGGGCTTAACTGTCGCACAGCTAAGGTCGCGGCGCACCCTGGCATTAGGGTGCGTCACCCCTGCTGCTCCCCGCCATGCGGTTAGCACACGGGCAGACCTGAGGGTTACAGTGGGGGCTTATCAGCCGCCTTCGGGCTCGCGGACCCCTCACTCCTCAGCTGGCTCTGTCCAAGCTTCCAGTGAGACCGCTGGTCCATCCCCCGGGATGGCCGCGCTTTCATTGGATGACACCGGGGACGTGATGTCCATCGCTGCATCGGAGGGCGGGCTAACATGCTCCGATGAAGATCCGGACCCTCTGCCACCCTCCGGGGTGGTCAGTGTGGCCTCGGGTCTGGAATCGGACATGTTAGCCGTGTTATTCCGGGCTGCTTCGGCCGTGGGTCTGGAGATGGCTTGTCCCCCAGCACCACGGCCGGACCGCTTAGATGGGTGTTACGTGGGGGCTAGGAGGGCAAGACCCTCCAAACCCCCCGTCCCTTTCTTCCCGGAGGTACACAGTGAGCTCACGCAGGCATGGAGGGCACCTTTCTCTGCCCGGTCCTCGTGCGCTTCCGCTCTCACCACCCTTGATGGTGGAGCAGCCAGGGGTTATGAGGCGATACCCCAGGTGGAGCGCCCTATCGCGGTCAATCTTTGCCCGCGGGGCGCCTCCACCTGGAGAGGTCCACCCAGACTCCCTTCCAAAGCGTGTAGGTTATCTGAGTCCCTCGTGGCCAGAGCCTACACTGCTGCGGGACAGGCTGCATCCGCTCTGCACACTATGGCCACCTATCAACGCTACCAAGCGGAGAAGTTGGCTGAGCTGCAGGAGGGTGGTTCTTCCCCGGGCTTGATGCATGAGCTCCGCACGGCAACCGATTACGCTCTCATGACCACCAAATCGGCTGCTCGTGCCCTGGGGAGGACTATGGCCACATTAGTGGTCCAGGAACGCCACCTCTGGCTAAACCTGGCCGAGATGAGAGACGTTGACAAAGCTCGCTTTCTTAACGCTCCCATTTCCCAGGCTGGCCTGTTCGGCGACACCGTCGGGGACTTTACCCAGGAGTTCTCGGCGGTGAAAGAGCAGTCCCAGGCGATGGGTGAGGTCATCTACCAGCGGGCTCGGAAAACTGCTCTCCCCGCTGCCCCATCCACCTCGGCTGCTCCTCGCCGAGGGCGTCCACCCGCGGTTCCGAAACCGGCTCCGCTCCCGCTGCCCGCTCCGCCGGCTAAGCGGCAACGCCGAGCCTCCCGCGGGACTGCGACGCCACCGCCCCAGGGCGCCGTTAAGTCCGGTAAACGGACCGCGAAGCGTCCCTGAGACGGGCCATCCGGAGAGGAGGGAACCTGCTCTTTCCTCGGTGGAGGACCGAGGACACCTACAGTCAGCAGAGACTTTAAAAGCACCACTGCTGGCCTCCGGGCCAGTGGTACCCAAATTTTCAATAAAAGAGCAAATTTCTCTCTCTCCGGATGTGCAAACCCGAGCCCTGCCAATCTGGGACGCTCCGCCTTCCAGCTCGCAGCGCCGGGCCCCTTCGCCACAGGCTCACGGAGTGCAAGAGGACGGGCTCCTTTCTCTCACTCCAGCCTCATCGCGGGATCCAGGGAGGAAGGTAAGAGACACTCTCTTATTTTCGGCTCTTCCTCGGGCCGCTCTGCTTCCCGGGGTGAGCACTCCCCTCCCGAGCTGCCCCTCTGTTGGCATGTCATTGATCAGTCCGATGGTGCCATTAGCGCGGGCTCTGCCGGCCTGGTTAGCGCTGCCCAGCCCGTCGCGGTGGCTCATGCGAACGATCAGACTCGGCTATGCGATTCAGTTCGCTATCCGCCCTCCCAGGTTCACGGGTGTTCATACTACGAGGGTTTCCCTCGAGAGCGCCCCTGTCTTGCGAGAGGAGATTGCTGTCCTCCTGGCGAAGGATGCAATCGAGCAGGTTCCTCCAGCCGAGATGAAACGTGGGTTTTACAGCCCGTATTTCATCGTGCCGAAAAAGAGCGGAGGGTTAAGACCAATCCTAGATCTGCGCAGACTGAACCATCATTTACACAAAATGCCGTTCAGAATGCTCACGCAGAAGCGCATTTTCCGGTGCGTCCGTCCTCAGGATTGGTTTGCAGCTATAGACCTGAAGGACGCGTATTTTCATGTCTCCATTCTTCCACGCCACCGTCCTTTTCTCCGGTTTGCGTTCGAAGGACGAGCATGGCAGTACAAAGTCCTCCCCTTCGGGCTCTCTCTGTCTCCGCGGGTTTTCACCAGGCTCGCGGAGGGTGCCATTGCGCCGCTTCGGCTTGCGGGCATCCGCATCCTCAATTATCTCGACGACTGGCTGATCCTAGCCTCGTCTCGCGATCAATTGATTATGCACAGGGACAGGGTGCTTCGGCACCTCGACCAGTTGGGGCTTCGGGTCAACCGAGAGAAGAGCAAACTTTGCCCAGTGCAGAGGATCTCTTTTCTCGGGCTGGAGCTGGACTCGATCTCTATGGTAGCGCGCCTCTCGGAGGAGCGCACCAGGCTAGTGCTTTCCTGTCTGAGCAAACTCGACAGGAACATAGTGGTTCCACTGAAGTTTTTCTTCAGAGGCTCCTGGGGCATATGGCATCTGCAGCCGCGGTGACGCCGCTCGGTTTGCTTCATATGAGACCACTTCAGCGCTGGCTTCACGATCGGGTCCCCAGACGGGCATGGCGCGCGGGCACACACCGGGTGCGTATCACTCCGCTGTGTCGCCGCACCTTCAGTCCTTGGACGGATCTTGCTTTTCTACGGGCCGGGGTGCCCCTAGGGCAAGTATCCAGGCATATTGTCGTATCGACAGATGCCTCCAGCACGGGCTGGGGGGCCGTGTGCAACGAGCACGCAGCTGCGGGTTCGTGGTTCGGACCCCGTCTGCGTTGGCATATCAACTGCGTAGAGCTGTTGGCAGTGTTTCTTGCTCTCCGCCGCTTTTTACCGGTGTTAGAGCAGAAGCATGTGCTGGTCAGGACGGACAGCATGGCAACGGTAGCTTATATCAACCGTATGGGAGGTATACGTTCTCGTCGCATGTCACAGCTCGCTCGCCGTCTGCTCCTCTGGAGTCATACGCGGCTGAGTTCGCTGCGTGCCATTCATATCCCGGGCGAGCTCAACCGTGCAGCCGATGTGCTCTCACGGCAGCAAACGCTTCGTGGAGAATGGAGACTCCACCCCGGTACGGTCCAGCTGATATGGGAGCGATTCGGGAAAGCCCAGGTCGACCTGTTTGCTTCTCTCGAAAGCACCCATTGCCAGTTGTTTTATTCCCTGACCGAGGCCCCCCTCGGCACGGACGCGCTGGCTCACAGCTGGCCACCGGGCATGCGCAAATATGCGTTTCCCCCAGTGAGCCTAATCGCACAGACACTGTGCAAAGTCAGGGAGGACGAGGAGCA
>CAIGQV010019532.1:7530110-7552902 GCA_903798115.1 Danio jaintianensis
CACACTGAAGGTTTATGTGGCTGCCATCTCCGCTCATCATGATGCGGTGGATGGCAACACGATCGGGAAGCATAACCTAGTCATCTGATTCCTCAGAGGCGCGCGGCGATTAAATCCATCCCGCCCCCCTCTTATGCCCTCTTGGGATCTCTCTGTAGTCCTGGCAGGTCTGCAGAGAACTCCATTCGAGCCACTCGATGCGGTAACATTAAAACTTCTGTCAATGAAGACAGCTCTGCTGATCGCGTTGGCATCGTTCAAGAGAGTCGGGGATTTGGAGGCATTTTCGGTCAGCGAATCGTGCCTAGAATTCGGACCGGCTTACTCTCATGTTATCCTGAGACCCCGGCCCGGCTATGTGCCCAAGGTTCCTACCACCCCATTTAGAGATCAGGTGGCGAACCTGCAAGCGCTGCCTTCGGAGGAGGCAGACCCAGCCCCCTCATTGCTTTGTCCCGTTCGCGCTTTGCGCCTTTACGTGGAACGAACGCAAAGTGTAAGATCTGGTGAACAGCTCTTTATCTGTTATGGTGGTCGGCAGAAGGGAAGTGCCGTATCAAAACAGAGGTTGGCCAACTGGATAGTTGATGCCATCGCCCTCGCTTACCAATGCCAGGGCGAGCCGCGTCCCGCTAATGTGAGAGCACACTCTACTAGAAGTGTCGCCTCCTCCTGGGCGTTAGCACGCGGCGCCTCTATTACAGATATCTGTAGAGCTGCGGGCTGGGCGACACCTAATACATTCGCGAGATTCTACAATCTTCGAGTGGAGCCGGTTTCCACCCGATTACTGGGTAACCCCAGTCAATCGGAGGGGAACTAAGCTCGGTGTTAACAAACGCTTGCCGCGCCATGCTCCCTAACCCGGAGATACGTGCGCATTTCTTGTTCTACTAGTAAGTTTCCCACTTGGCGAACCCTAGAGAATTCCTCCGAGGCCCCCAGCACCTGACTCAGCGGAGGAGTTGGGTGCCTGGCTCAGTGTGATGTCTGTATGCCCATTTGGTCTACCCACATGCTGAGGTTTGGTGCCAGCTTGTGCGGTCCCCCCCCCATGGGGTGACCCCATACGCTTATTCAACCATGGAGTGTTCCCCCTGACCAGGCGGACCCGTGTCTTCCCTACCCGCTAACCAGCTTATCATATGTAGTACTCCCCCTCATCAGGGCTAGTCCATATGCTCTATTACCATCAAGTCTCCCCTCTTGGGTAGCAGGTGGCTCCGTAGCGTCCTCCCCCTTCGGGGACTGGCACGCTTTCCCAACGTACTGTCGTAATTTAAAAATCCCTAGTCTATATTAGCTAGGTAAAAGCTCGTTACGACTCCCGATAAAAATTTAATATTCCCATGTAATGGTAATTAAGGGCCTAGGGACGTTGGAAGGTTGCGCTCCTGGTGATGCTGTGCGCTCACGCTATGCTTGGCAAACTTCACATCAGGGGTGTGACGGGCTTAGCTGCAGTGGCGTTTTCCATACAGTCTCCCATAGTCTGTTCCAGACGCATGTTGAAGTTCCCGTATGAAGGGGAACGTCATGGTTACGTCCGTAACCCACGTTCCCCGAATAAGGGAACGGAGACATGCGTCTCCACTGCCACAGCAGCTGAGTCTCCAGCTGTTAGCTGAGTGATCGGCTCTTCAGCAGGCAAAATTCTGAGGCTCACTCTACAGCGTGCAGCTTATATAGCTGATAGCTCATTGCTGCCAGCTGTGGAGCAGAGCTCTGCCAATGCAATTTGGCATTTCATTGGCCCGTTTTCTTACTCTTCAGAGTGATTGGTTGTCTGACGCACTCCCATAGTCTGTTCCAGACGCATGTCTCCATTCCCTTATTCGGGGAACGTGGGTTACGGACGTAACCATGACGTTCTTCCCATTACAAAGTTCGCCATGTAAATAGCAAATGTGCCATTGCATGACGCAGCTGAATCTTAAAGGGAATGGGAGATGAGACTGGGAGATTGGTTTAATGCATGTTATGCTCAAAACACACCCGCTTTTAGACCATGCGCTGCTGCACAGACTGTGTTTTTCTATCCTTAAAATAGCAAAAGTGGATTTGGACAAGGCCTTAATGTTTTCGCACCATGTGCTTTAGACATTGTGGTTAGATCCTTAAAATAGAGCCCAATGGGTGCAAGAAACCACAGTTTTTCAAAATATCTTATTTTGTGTTCAACAAAAGAAACTCAAATGGGATTTGGACAAGTGAAGGATGAGTAAATTATGAGAATTTTCAGTACAGCCGGATTGTCCAAATGAGCCATCGAGACGGGCTGGACAATGCTAATCAAGCTGTCATTTGCTCTCTTGTGTTTTGGACTGCTTTAAAAAAAAAATTGTGAAACTCTTTTAGAGTTTTTAAAAACGTGTTTCTGTATGCATCGTAGGAGCCCACTAGAGGCTTCTTTCTTCTGAAATCTGCTGTCAGGAGTGGACAATCGGCTTTTTCATAGAGTCTTCTAAGTGATTCCCTATATGTTGGTTAAGAAATGCTTGTAGTTATTTCAAGGGAACTGAATTGTATTTTCCGGGAATTGGATTGAGTTGAATTGAATGGATAGCTTAATCTGTTAACACTTCTTGCAATACAAAAATTAGGCCTTTCAATATTACTAAAATTGTTTTGTTTTTAAACATGTAAATATTTCAGCACCCACTGCCAGTACAAGCTCTTCTACAACTGAGACTCCCACAACAACACCTACTAGTAAGCAAATTATATGTGCGGTCAGCTATATTTGGAAAGTTTGACCATTTTACATTTATCATATACGACACTGTGTACTGTTTATAATTATATGTAACTTTTAGATTAAAAACTTCTCAAAATGAACAACTGATGTTTAAAATCCAGCAAATAACTTTTATTCTACGTTTATTCATATATTATACATTTATTTTTTGGGGGTCAATAATATAGGCCATTGTATATGAAATAAAAAGTTGAATTTTCTAGAGAAAGCTAAAATGCTAATAAGTTTTACCTTAGCACACAATCTCGGTACATGTATATACTGTATGAGAATAACATTGCTGCTTTAAGCATTTCAGTATTGCTTAAATTGCTTCTGTTTTTAAATGCATCTACATATTTCAGCACCCTCTACCAGTACAAGCACTTCTATAACTGTGTCTCAAACAACACCACATACGAGTAAGTAATAGATATGTACAGCTGTATAAATACTTTATAAGGATAGTTTTGTATTTGTATATTTCATTGTATTGTTGGTGTATGTTGTAATAATCAACATCAAAATTCTGAGAAACTAGCATCAGCAATTTTAGTGACATAGGGAAGTGTACTGTAACATAAAAGTGTATTAGGTTATTAACATAATTATATATAATATTTCTATAACATCGTTTGTGCAGTACCTTCAGAATTTCATTGAATGCAAAAATGTTTTGTGAGAAATATTAAGAATTGTATTTTTTTTTTCTTCATCAAAATGTCCCAGCAGGCACTGCCACGACACACTCTTCTTCAACCGAGTCTCCAACATCAACTTCTTCAAGTGAGCATTTTTATTCATGATAGAGAAGCTAAAATGCTAACTGTTTTTAATCTTAACACGTCTAAGTACAACAATATGTAAGAATAACAATTGTACTTGTTCTATCTCTTAATTAAAAACTAATTTCCTGAAATTCTTCTAGGTGATTGCTCTGAGCTGTTTTCCAAAAGCATTATACGCTTACGTTCACCTAGCTCCATTAGTGGCAGTGGCATTTTGTAATCTATACAATTTTTTGCTGCATTTTCATTCAGAAAAACTGAACTGAATTAATATCTTATTCTTTTAACTCTTTTTGCAATTCGTAATTGAATTGCATGCAAAATTGTTCTTTCAAGCATTTCAGTATTACTAAAATCTATATATTTCAGCATCTCCTGCCAGTACAAGCTCTTCTACAACTTGGACTCAAACAACAACACCTACAAGTAAGTAATATTTATTATATATATATATATATATATATATATATATTTGGAGTTACAGTTATAGTGTAATAACTGGTAAATTGGTAACTTTTCACCACAATTAAATAACTTTTAAAAATGATCAATCATTGTAATCATGTAAATACCACAAATTCATATTTTAATTAATTTATTCAAATGGATATTTTTTTTATTAAAAATTATTACAATTAATTTAAATTATTTTATTAATTATGAATAAATTAATTGTAATGAATGAATTTTAATTAATTATTTTCTTTTAATTATTTTCTTTTAATTCATATTTTATTCATTTATTTTTGTCAATGAGCAATTGTATCACACCGCCAGCGTACAAAAATATGAGGATAACTTTGTTCCTTTAAATATTTCAATCTCACTTAAATTATATTTATATTTTTAATGCATTATGTATTTGTAGCACCTTCTGCACTTCTGCAACTCAAATAACAGCACCTACAAATAATATACTTAGGCTATTTATTATAAGGTTTTTAATGTTTATAAGTTTTTAATGTTTATAAGTTTTTTTTTATTTATACCATTGTATTGTTGATGTATCATAATTATATACAGCGGGGAAAATAAGTATTGAACACGTCACCATTTTTCTCAGAAAACATATTTCTAAAGGTGCTGTTGTCTTGAAATGTTCACCAGATGTTGGTAACAACCAAAGAAATCCATAGATGCAAAGAAAACAAATCTAATTAGTTTACAAATTAAGTTATGCGTAATAAAAAGAAATGACACAGGGAAAAAGTATTGAACACATGAAGAAAGGAAGGTGTAGAAAGGCAGCGAAAGCCCAGACAGCAGCTGAAATCTCTCAGTAGTTCTTCAGCAACCCTCTGCCCTTTGTCATTGTAAATTAATATTAGCTGCTTCAGTCCAACATCTACATTAGCAGGATGATGAAGATGAAACCAGGGTGGAAATTTCAGCAAGAGAATCATCCAATATTTGATTTTTTTTATTTGAAAACAGCCAAGGAAACTCTCAAATGCTTTCAGAGAAAGAAAATCAAGCTGTAGAATGGCCCAGCCAATCTCCTGACTTGAATCCAATAGAAAATACAAATTAAAGATCAGATTTGATAGGAGACCCACAGAACCATTAAGATTTTCACACTCTGTTGAAGTCTGTGAAAAGCTCACACCTGAGCAATGCATGTGACTTCATTCTCCATATGAGAGGCGTCTTTAACCTGCCATCACCAATAAAGCCTTTTATATATTAATACTATTTATAATTATATGATTAAACTACATTTCAGTAGTTCAGGACTTTCTCCTTGTGTCATTTCATTGTTATTACACACAACTAATTTTTCAGATTTGTTTTGTTTTGTTTTATTTTTATGTTTGCATTGTTTAAGTTTTTACCAAAATCTGGCGTGTTCATGACGTGTTCAATGACGTGTTCAATACTTACTTTCCCCGCTGTACATTTAGAGATCCTCAGTATCTAGCATCAGCAATTTCAATGACATGATAACATAATTCTGTCTTTAATATTCATTACATATCTGTGTCTATTTTCTTGCAAAGCAGGATTTCACTGAATGCAAAAATGTTTTGTAAATCTTTCAAGAAATATTAAGAAAAGTTTGATTCCTTCCTTCATCAAAATGTCCCAGCAGGCACTGCCACAACATACTCTTCTTCAACTTCAACCCAGTCTCAAACATCAACTTCAAGTGAGTTTTTTTTCTTTATGTGGAAACAGTTTAATTGATAATTAGATGTTCAAGATAATTAAATGATCCTGTTTATATTAGGACTACTAGGAAATCCTGTTTATACTTAATACACAGAAACTACAAATAATCAAAACAATGGGTCTCATTAACTAAACATTCATACGCACACATTTTTGTGTGAAATGTGCTTATGGACATTTTCAGGAATGAATCATGATTCATCAAAAACTTCCATACTAAAATGTATTCTTAATGTTCTTAAAAAAATTCAAGAACAACTTATACCACATGTACACAATAATCATGGGAACACCAACTACCTGGGGTCCGTTCTTCGTACCTCGCTTAAACGATCCAAGAGGATTTGACAGATCCTGTATCTTTTAATCTTGATAACTGATCTCTGGCTAATTTGGTTCTTCAAACAAGTTCGCGAATCAGATTAAAATGTCTGGAACTGATCTGAGATCGCTGCGTGTCTTCTGAAGGACAGATCTATCAATCCTTGAAATCATGATCAGCATTGCTACGATTGGCTGACGGCACAGCAGTGTAATGACATCATCTGATTAGTATTCAATTATCCATGTGAGCAAAATTACATAGAATTCGTAGTAAACCATTTGTTAAATATGATACACAATAACTTTCCACATTTGTTGTGGGCTGCATGCTTTATGTGTCAAGAGCATTTAGCAATTTATTTAGTTTAACTTTTAGAGTGGATTTTCTTTAGTATAGTATTCAAGTTTCTTAAATCCCGTGGCGTAAGGCATAAATGGCTGTTTAAATTAATTTTGCATCAGAAAAGCATTTTGATATTGGAAAGGTGTCAGCAATTTTTGCGAAGCATCAAATCACCAGCATATTAGTTGTAAAAGTGTGTGCTTTTAAAAAACGAGAATATTGGCCATGTCCTTTATCATACAGAAATTGCACTGGGTCACATTTACACGTTTGATTCTAAAACAAAGTCCATATTGGTAAATGTTCTCTTTGGGGAGTATTTTTTTATTTTAATTTTATTTTTTTATATTTATATATTTTTATATATTTTTACTATTTCCCCAAATTAATACAGTGTATATATAATATAGGTTACTATTGTAAGAAAATAGCAGCAGTTGGTACATACTTTAAGTATTGCCTTTGCTTAAAATTACATGATCTAATCCTGTTTATATGAAATAAGCCTGCTTCTAAGCAGGTTTGAGCTTCTATACAACTCTCAGATGAGTTTTGAAGAATGAAACTATCCTGGATTGCGTCAAACCATCAATAACCAAATCTAGCTAAATGAGTAATCCATGTATGAAGAACGAAGCCCTGATCTATATTGGTACTTGGTACTGCTTGAAGACATTGCAGAGCATCTTCAAGAGCGTGTCTTTGGTGTGTATGTTTGATGAGAATGATTAATGGCTGTTCAGTCATTATAGCAGCCAATCACACTGAATCACATCCTTTTAAAGCGGCGGGCACACTGGACTTTTCTCCCCATAGACTTCCATTCATACGCACACAAATGCGTCAGACCGGAAACGCAAGCTTGTGCGACAAGTTTCGCAGATCCTGCGAAATCGCATCACGTGATTGCGTGAGAGCAATCCAGATCAAAACATGACCTCTCTAGACAGAAATTTAAAACATGGACCAATCGCTGGCTTTTTTAAATGTCTAATCATGTTGTTTAATCCTACCCCTTTTCACAGCACCGTACAACAGAATTTCGCATACTCAAACTCTAGTGTGACCGCAGCTTAAGGCAGGGGTCACCAACCCTGTTCCTGGAGAACTACCTTCCTGCAGATTTCAGTTGCAACCCTGACAAAACACACCTGTCTGTAATTATCAAGTGCTGCTTCATGTCCCAATTAATTGGTTCATGTGTGTTTGAACAATATCTTGTCTCAAACTACTAAAATGCCAATAAAAGTCCCTTTGTTAATCTGCAGTGTTGACTTTTCAACATTGAAAGTCAACAGAGCAGAGATAAAACTCCCATAATGCAATTCACAACCGTAAATAAACACTGTGTGAATCATAAAATACGTAACCTGTTAATTGACGGATATTTTTGATTTATAGTGTATTTCAATATTACTAAAATTATTTACGTTTTATTTAAACATCTATATATTTCAGCACTGCCTACCAGTACAAGTTCTTCTACAACTAAGACTCAAACAACAACTCCTTCAAGTAAGTAATATAAATGTACACTTGACTACTGTGTTTTTGGAGAGTTGTATTGTATACTGTAATAATTGGTACTTCGTGTATTTCACATCACCATCAATTATATGTAACTTTCAACGTGATAAAAAAAAACTCTTTGTTTTTTTTTAATTAACAACCATTGTTTAAAATCCAACAAAATAATTTTGGTTTTGAACCTATTCATATGTTATTTCTTTATTTCTTTGTCAATGAATCAAGTCATTGCACACAAAAGAAAAAAGCTTTCGTAAGGGAAGCTAAAATAAGAACTGTTTTATACACCGTCATATTACAAAAAATATATATGATGATAACTGTTGCTTAAACCATTTCAGCATTATATTATATTATATAAATACTTTATAAGGAAGATGATTCTATTGCACTCTTGATGTATATTGTATTATAAAATCCTGTGTAGCTAGCATCAGCAATTATAGTAACATGAAAAGGTGTACTATAACATGAAAGTGCATCATTAACACAATTATATCTAATATTTACATTATATATTTGTGCAGTATTTTTATTGCAAAACAGAATTGAATGTAAAAATGTTTTGTATATATCTATCAAGAAATATTAAGAAAATGGTGTTGTTTTTTTTCCTTCTTTAATCAAAATGTCTCAGCAGCCACTGCCACGACACACTCTTCTTCAACTCAAACATCAACCTTTTCAAGTGAGTATTTTTATTGATGGACCACTCTAGTCTGTAAACATTTGAATTGATAATTGGTAATTAGAGGTTCAAGTTAGGGCTGCACGATTAATCGAAAAAAGATCGCGATCTCGATTCCACCCTACATGCGATCTTGATTCAACTTTTCTACGATTCAGCCAATTATATTTTCAAGGTCAGGAGAGAAGTGTAAAGGCTGATGCACAAGTCTTCACAGCAACATGGACAGACATGGACACCTCCAAATGGTGTTAAAAGTGTCACATACTGTATTTATGAGCTATAATTCACCCAAAAATGTAATTTCTGTCTTAATGTAATGATGTATTCGCGGCCTCGAAATCACACGTGAGCTGACGTACTGTTTGTTTACTACCAAGAGGACGCGCTTGTCCGCCAATGAAGTCTACTTTAGTGAACAGAACCTGCACAGGCTGTGAATAACAGGTAATAAAGTTGTAAATAACGTTCAGTTTGTTGCACAGAGCGATCGTTTGGGAGCCGCACGGGAAGTATGATTTGCATGTATGTTATTTTTTTCTCAAAGTGACGGCAGCCATGAGCCGCACTCGCCAGTGAAAGTGAAACCAAAACCACATCATTTAAATGATCATACCGCATTTTAGAGTTATGATTAACGACAAGCATTTGATATGTTTTTTCTTTCATAGCGAACACAAAGTGTTATGCATGAAAATAAATGTTTACTGGGTCAGTATAAGTACTCTAGCCTATATAATGTTGAAAATAATGCAAGAGGGAATCTGATGATGACAAATGTCTCATTTTACCAGTGAAAAAATGGTCTAATAATGTTGTCAATGGCAAATGATAAGCATATGTCTCAAACATAATAATTCAACATGAAAATTATGAATAGTTGTATTCCGATGTCATCACTTTACTGTGAATTAAAAACCAGGACATTTTTAAAGTCTGTTCAAGTCCACCATTCCAAGTCTATACACAATTGAGCATTTTAACCAACAGTAGACCTACACATTGGCCTAATATTATTATTGTTGTTTTACCATATGTTTGAGAAATAAGAATAATAATAACCTACTCATATTAACCTTTATATCAACCTTTATTTTACATCTACAGAATCGTGAGAATATCATGATCTTGATTTTAAGCAAAAAAAATCACGATTCTCATTTTAGTCAGAATCGTGCAGGTCTAGTTCAAGTTAATTAGAGCTGCTGGAATCCTGTTTATACTAGGGCTGTCACACTATCATAATTTTCCTCATTCAAAAAACTATTGTAATACACTGTATCACTTAAACAAACTGTACACAGACAAAGAAATAATAACAATTAAAACAAAACATATTTGTGTATTAACTGATCTTGCAATGCTGAACATAATTGTACAGCATGCAAAAATGTTTTTGTAAACATGTCATCTCCAAGTTTGACTTTTTATTCATGGAGTGACTTAATAGAGAATCTAAAATGCTAACTGTATTTATCTTAATAATTTAATTGCATGCAAAATATTACGATAATTCTTTCTTTTTTTTTTAAACATCTATATAATTTCAGCACCAACTGCCAGTACAAGCTCTTCCACTGCTCAGTCTCAATCAACAACACCAACAAGTAAGTAATATATAAGTAGTTTACTATATTTAAAAAGTTTTACCATATTACAGTTAATTTACAGGTATATTGTAGGTGCATCAAATCACCTTCGGAATATCAAGCATCAGCAACTTCAATTAATTAAATGTTTACTGTTTATAATTACGTGTAACTTTTCACCATGATAAAATAACTTTAACAAAATTTACAACTGTTGTTTAAAATCCAACCATTTTATTTTTTGGTCAATGAATCATGCCATTGCATACTAAAGAAAAAGTCACCTTTTGTAAAGGAAGCTAAAACGCACAGTCGGAACACAAAAGATATATGAGGATAGCTTTGTTTTGCTTTAAGAATTTCAGTATTACTTCAATTATATTTAATGCATCTTTGTATTTCAGCACTCTCTACCAGTGCAAGCACTTCTGAGTCTCTAACAACATCACATACACGTAATGTATTATTATGTACAGTTCTTTAAATACTTTATAAGGGGAGTTTTACTATTGTATTGTTTTAATATATTGTAACAATCAACATTTCAATACTAAGTATCAAACATCAGCAATTGTAATGACATGAAAAAGTTTACTATAGTATGAAAAATCTTTGTAAAACTATCAAGAAATATTAGACTCTTTTCTTTATCAAAATGTCCCAGCAGCCACTGACTCTTCTTCAACTGGGTCTCAAACGTCCACTCCTTCAAGTCAGTATTTTTATTCATGGTGTTTTTGTGATTTTTAAACATTTTAATTTAGAATTACAAGTTGTACAATGACTGTCACTATCATAGGTTTCTTCATTCCCAAAACACGCTTTCAGTTGTGTTAGATGTTATTGCTTAAAAAATGTTTAGACAAAATGGAGTGATAGAGAAGCTAAAATGCTAATTGTCTTTAATCTTAGCAGAATGCAATAGAAAGACATTATTACTCTTTCTGTGTTTTATTTAAAAACTAATTTTCAACTGAATTGATGTATTTTTCTATTAAAACTTCTTGCAGTACATAATTTGATTTCATTATTCTCCCTAAAATAAAAGCCACTGCCATGACACACTCTTCTTCAACTGAGTCTCCAACATCAACTTCTTCAAGTGAGTATTTGTATTCATGGACTACTGTGAAAACACACAAATTGTGAAAAACTGATCATTTTCATCATTAAAAAGCATGGTTTATTTCAGGTGTATTAGATAGTCACTTAAAACAAATAATGAACGAGTATTTGTGTAATTACTTATCATCAAACACAGAATTTAAATGTGTGTAAAAATGTTTTTGTAAACATATGAATTGCTTTACTGTGTGAAGTTTTTGTTCATGGAGTGACTTGATAGAGACGCTAAAATGCTAACCATTTTTATCTTATTACAGTGCTTAAGTTGGAAAATGTAGCACTGATTCAAACAAATGTCCTGCAATTCCATTCATAAATATAATAATAATAATAATAATAATAATAATATCTTATTCTATTAACACTTTTTGCAATAAAAAATTTGATTTTATTATTTTCTTCATCAAAAACTGTATCTCAAACATCAACTTCAAGTAAGTTTTTATTATTCATGGAGAATCTTGTAAACATTTTAATTGATAATTACAGATTCATGTTAATTTGGTACTGGAATTTAAGGTGCTGGAACCCTGTTTGCATTAGGACTGATCATTGTCTTTATTTCGGGTGGCTGGTGTGTTGAGAAACCCCATTTTGAATCAATCAAGTGGTAATATTTGCTACCTAAATACTGATTTCCATCAACTTTTAAGTACAAAATCACCTCCTGGTTCTCATATCATTCTGTTAATACATTTCTTATTGACCATTAGAAACCACAAACAGACTAATATAATAATTTAATATCTCTCTATAAGTGCAAAGACCAGGAAAGTCCATTGAAAGAAAAGAAAGTTAGCTTTTTTCTGTTTTCTGAGGATATTTTTCAGCCAAAATTTCAAGAACGGATGACTTTGTTTTAAAGCTCAACGTGTGTCAAGGTGACCTGCTTATTTTAAAGTCATGTTATGGCTGATACACCACAACATTATATGGTTAGATGGCATATTGGTGTTATGGTTGGATGAATTCTCTGTCAGACATGTCAGCTGTTATGAAGAGCAAGGAACAGAAAGCGGATTGTTTAACAGCTGATGTGACATTAATTGTGGTGGAACTGGCCCAAATTATGACATAACGTCCTATAGCTGATTATTTTTGGAGGATGATGAGCAAGACTCATTCTTGGACGAAGCTGGGGCTCATTTTACAACTCCCCTGCTTGCTGCTTCAAGTTAAACTGTTGACTTTTACCAATTTTGAATCCATTCAGTCAATTTCCAGGACCGGCGATCTCTCATTCTAGTGTAATAATCAAGGAACATGATTGATTCAAAAATGATAAGTTGAATGTTTCTTCAACAGCTAGTTTTTCGGTTCCTTAGACATGCTAACAACTGTTTGTACTGAACAAAATGAAGCACTACATGATAAACTGACAACTATATTTAGCTTGTGTGTACAATGTCTAAAGTAATGTGATTTGCATTTTGAAATATAACCTTACAACCATTATAATTCCATTGTCAAGCTCTACCAATTATGTCTTTTGATCACTTGTTTTCTTCCATCTTTTATTCATTCATTCATTTTCTTTTCGGCTTAGTCCCTTTATTAATCAGGGGTCGCCACAGCGGAATGAACCGCCAACTTATCCAGCATATGTTTTTACGCAGCGGATGCCCTTCCAGCTGCAACCCAACACCAGGAAACACACATACACTAGGGCCAATTTAGCTTATTCAATTCACCTATAGCGCATGTCTTTGGACTGTGGGGGAAACCGGAGCACCCGGAGGAAACCCATGCCAACACAGGTTCTTCCATCTTCAAACTTCATAAAAACCTACATTTGAACTCCTTTTTAGTTCATTGCTCCAATCTTCCAAAAATTACACAGCATTTTCATTCAGAAAAACTGCAATTCTTTTGACAGGCCTTGTGATACAGCATGTCATTGCATTCAAAATGTTATTTTAAGCAATTAATTATTTCTTTAAAAAATATTTCTATCCTTATTTTTGTATATTTCAGCATCCCATACCAGTACAGGCTCTTCTTCAACGTATTCTCAAACAACAGCCCGTTCAAGTAAGTACTATGCACAGTTGTCTAAACACTTTATTAGGGGAGTTTTACTATTTCTATGTTAGTAAATATTGTAATAAGTGGTACTTTGTGTATTTCAAATCACCTACTAACCTTTCTTGCAATGCAGAATTTTGTTGTATGGTTGAAATGCTTTTGAAATGTCAAGAAAATATACAAATGTAAATTTCTATTCTATTAAGATAATCTTTTTCTTCTTAATCTGTTAAAAATTTCCTCACAGGCACTGACACGACAGACTACACTTCAACTGACTCTCAAACATCAACTCCAACATCAAGTGAGTGTTTTAATTAGTGGAATATTGTGTGAACGTTTTAATTGAAAATTATAATTAGAAGTCCAAGCACTAAAGTTGTTGTGTTTGTACTTGGATTGTCACAAAAAAAAGTACATGACTAAAAAAAAGAAAACTTACCAAAAGTTACCAATCTTTACTCATTTTCACAGAATTTTCATTAGGAAAAGCTATTTTTACACAGTTTACGGTTAATGTTATTCGTTTAATACTTATTTATTGTATGCAAAAATTGTCATTTTAAGTCTTTTAATATTTTCTCTCTTTCTACCCAAATATTTCAGCATCCCATACCATTACAAGTTCTTATACAACTGAAACAACAGGACCTACATGTAAGTAATTTACATGTACATTACACATATGTAATGAACCATTGTTAAAACGTTTAGTATTTTACTGTTAATATAAATTATAATAATTGCTGCTTCAGGTATTTCAAATCACCTCCAAAGTATCAAGAGTCAGCATCTTCTGTCATATGAAAAAAAATATTTAGTTTACAGTTCTGTCTAATGTTTATATTATTTATTTGTGTAATAAACAAACATTCAATTTCATTGTATGCCAAAATGTTTTTTTGCAAGCATGTCAAGAAATATTAAGAAAATTGTAATTGTTTTTCTTGATCTAAAATGTGCCACCAGCCACTGAAACAACAAACTCTTTTTCAACTCAAACATCAGGCTCAACTCAAACATCAGCATCTTCAAGTGAGTGTTTTTATTAATGTATTATGTAAACATTTTTCATTTTGAAAAATGATAATTAGAAATCTGGAACTCAAAGAAATCAGAAATCGTTAATTTCTCAGCAGCCACTGCCACGACACACACAAGTGATTATTTTTATTCTCTGAATATTCATTCATTCATTCATTCATTTTCTTTTCGGCTTAGTCCCTTTATTAATCTGGGGTCGCCACAGCGGAATGAACCGCCAACTTATCCAGCATATGTTTTACACAGCGGATACCCTTCCAGCTGCAACCCATTACTGGGAAACACCCATAAACTCCCATTCACACACATACACTACGGACAATTTAGCTTACCCAATTCACCTATAGCGCATGTCTCTGAATATTGTGTGACCATTTTAATTGTAAAAAACATTTTTGCATTTAAATATTACTTGTTTTCTATTTTTGATGCATACTTTTGTACACTACCTGACAAAAGTCTTGTCGTAGATCCCAGTTGTAAGAGCAACAAATAATAACTTGACTTCTAGTTGATTATTTGGAAAAGTGGCAGAGGGTAGATTTTTCTGATGAATCATCTGTTGAACTGCATCCCAATCATCAAAAATACTACAGAAGACCTATTGGAACCCGCATGGACCCAAGATTCTCACAGAAATCAGTCAAGTTTGGTGAAGGAAAAAATTATGGTTTGGGGTTACATTCAGTATGGGGGCATGTGAGAGATCTGCAGAGTGAATGGCAACATCAACAGCCTGAGGTATCAAGACATTCTTGCTGCCCATTACATTACAAGCCACAGGAGAGGGCAAATTCTTCAGCAGGATAGCGCTCCTTCTCATACTTCAGCCTCCACATCAAAATTTCTGAAAGCAAAGAAGGTCAAGGTGCTCCAGGATGGGCCAGCCCAGTCACCAGACATGAACATTATTGAGCATGTCTGGTGTAAGATGAAGGAGGAGGAATTGAAGATGAATCCAAAGAATCTTGATGAACTCTGGGAGTCCTGCAAGAACGCTTTCTTTGCCATTCCAGGTGACTTTATTAATAAGTTATTTGAGTCATTGCAGAGATGTATGGATGCAGTCCAAGCTCATGGGAGTCATACACAATATTAATTCATTTTCCACTGCACCATGACTTTATATTCTATACTGCACATTATTTCTGTAAAGTAACAAGACTTTTGTCTAAGCAAAGTCAGACCTTACTGTCCTAATTAAATAATTTTGGTAAAATAAGTGTAATCTCGAGGCCTTTGCCGTTCATATACGCCACTTCTGATACCAAATGATCAACTAGTAGTCAAGTTATTATTTGTTGTTCCTAAAACTTGGATAGGCGACAAGACTTTTGTCAGGCAGTGTATATATATCAACAATGGTTTCGGGACACCCCTCCAAACCATTAAATTCAATTGTTCCAATTACTTCCACGGCCACGTGTATAAAATCAAGCACCTAAGCATGCTGATGCTTCTACTACATTTGTGAAAGAATGGGTCGATCTCTGGAGCTCAGTACATTCAAGCATTGTGCCATAATAGGCTGCCATCTGTGCTATAAGCCCATTCTTGTCCAACTTCCAAGTCCATCTTCCTCACTACTAAATAATCCATGGTCAACTGGTAGTGGTAACAAAGTGGAAGCAATTGGGATCAACTGCAACTCAGCCACAAAGTTTTAGGCCATGCAAAATCACAGAGCGGGGTCAGTGCATGCTGAGGCATACTGTCTGCAGAAGTCACCAACTTTCAGTTTAGTCAATAGCTACAGACCTCCATACTTCATGAGCCCTTCAGATTAGCTTAAGAACAGTGCATAGACAACTTCATGGTATGGGTTTCCATGGCCAAGCAGCTGCATCCAAGCCTTACATCCCCGATTACAATGCAGAGCATCAGATGTACTGCTGTAGAGTAACTGAACTCTAGAGCAATGGAAATGTGTTCTCGGGAGTATCCAATTATGCTTCTCTGTTTGGCAATCATATGGAAGAGTCTGGATTTGAAGGTTGATGAGAGAATGATACTTGCCTGCATGCATTGTGTAAAGTTTGGTGGAGGGGGAATTATGTTTTTCAGGAGGCCCCTTATTTCCAGTGAAAGTAAAGGTTATTACAAACTGCCAGTCTCTGTTCAGGATCAATTGGTGCACGGAAATTGGTGGTCTTCTTTTTAATATACTGTTCCAGTATCACTACCAAAGTATAAAACTGAGCCACGGACATCCTGAGGTAAACTTTGAATCTGTCGGGATAATCCCACAGCTCTTTGATAAGGAGGTGGAACCCTCCTTCCTCTCTCCACAATCTAAGGATGTTAGATGTTAGTTGTTGTCTAAGACAACAAAATCATCTTCAATACCCAAAGACTCTATTTTGTATTGTCTTGCGAATTATTAAAATTTATCAAATGAATTAATTAATACGCATCAGACTCTGTGTGCAAGGTTTGTGTGAGTGTGACAAATTTTTCGGATTTAAATAAAAAAAACAAAACAGAAATTTCAGACTTCAGTGTGCAAAGACCTTAACTCTTAATACTTCAACATACAGTACAAATACATTTGGACCATTTCATACTTACAACTGTTCGAACACCTTTGGGGATGACCCCATCTTCTTAAAACATGACTGCACACCAGAGCACAAAGCAAGGTCTATAAAGACATTGATAGTAGAAAATTGACTGGCCTGCACAGAGTCCTGTCCTCAACCTGACAGAAATCATTTGGTATATATTACAGCAGAAACTGCCCAACAGAAACAGGCCCAACATTAAATGGCCACACTAATGTGCTTCTAGAAGAACTCTTAAACCTTCTGGAAAGCCTTCTCAGAAGAGTTGAATCTGCTATAGCTGCAAAGAGTGTGCCAACTCCATGTTAAACCCTATAGATTATGATTGTGCATGTAAAGGCAGATGTTCCAAAGCTGTTTGCAATATAGTTGCAATATGAATACAATGCAGATTTTTTTTTGTATTCAAAACTGTAAGCATGTCAAGAAATATTCTGAATCTTGATTCTATTTCTTAATTCTTCCAAATGTCCCAGCAGCCACTGCCACGACCCACACTCCTTCAACTGTGTCTACAGCATCAACTTCTTCAAGTGAGTATTTCTATTCTCTCAATATTGTGTAAACATTTTAATTGGTGCTGGAATACTATTTTGTTTTCCTCAATACTGTTACAATATCAGGTTTTTCACTAAATAATTATCATGAGCAAAAGTAATTACCATAATTATTAGCATTTTATATAAAAATGTAAAAAAAAAAAATAGTCAAATTAATCTTAATTGACTGGTCACTTTTTTATTGATTAACATAACAAAATGGGGACAACGTGAAGTGGTATTAATAATGTCCAGATGCACTGTATAAGGGGAATATAGGGAAATTGCTAACTTATTATATCTTAGTAGAGTATCAAAGTTAGGAGAACTTGATTTGAACTGTTTCTATGAACTAATATGGCTTTTTATCACAAATTCAGGATATATTTTTTTATAGTATTCTATACAGTGATAACAGCTGTCTCATCGCTTTGAATGATCAAATTTATTCTGATAAACCTTAAATGACTTAAAGAACACAAATAGACTACATTGTTGCAGTTGTGTACTGTATATTCCATCAGTCATATAATTCCTGTCTGCATTCTGTTCAGCTATGGCAATAACTAGATGCAAAATTCTGCTACTCCTTGAGTCCTGCTTGTTAATTTACTGTGTGAAGTTACTCCGAAATGCAGTGCAGTACATGCAGAAAATTACATATATGAGTTTAAAGGTCCATAATATCATATTTTTGTATGCGGTCTATTCAAATGTAAAAAGTCAATGTATTGTCAATGCTGTATTTTGGCATCTCTTATTCACAAAATAACATTTTATTTTATACTTTAAAAGTGTCACCTCTAGTCTTTTTCTGTTTTTCTGTCTTAGTCTGTCTTAAACATTGAATTGTGTCAAATGTGCACTACTATTATCTGTTTTAACACTGTAAAAATATGTTTTGTTTCTAGTCCAAATATCAAAAAATTAAATCTAAAAGCATTTTCTTGACAAGCAAAACATGAGGGCTGTGTCCGAAATTGCCTACAACTCAGTAGTAACTACATTTGAATTTACTACTCGACCGTTAGAAAATTACATTCTATACAGTATGAATGTGAGTAGTATGAATAGAACTCGGACGTACTACATCCGCCATTTTGTCATGATTACATGACCTACCCGTATCAGTTGCGTCGCTTCACACCCATTCATGAATTCTCTCGCGGGGCATCATGGGATAGCGTAGCGTGGATCGGATGCGCACTTCAGAATCTCGCTGGAATTAGTAGGTCATCCAGGTACTTCTCGCATACTGTTTTTCGAATTCTATGAATTTGGATATACTACTCGGCTCGCATACTATTTTTAGCATACTATATAGTATGGAAGTATGCGATTTCGGATGCAGCCATCATCTTGTTTTAAGAAATATATGTCAAAATTACTAAGTGAGAAAAACTAAGTGAGTTTTTGCCTAAAACAAGCAAAATAATCTGCCAATGGGGTAAGCAAAATGATCTTTTGTCAACAAGAAAAACTAGATTTTTTTGCTTGTTTTAACCCTTCAACTGCCCGCTCTACCAAATGGTTGACCATATTTTGACTGTTTTAAATAATGACTGTTAAGGTCATTTAAAGAATGACTGTTTTAAATAATGCTTTACACTACACAGCATTGTTGGTTTACAAAAAAAAAATACAAATCAAACAAATAATCCTGTTGCACTACTACACTTGATTTTGGTTTTATTGTAAAAAACAAAGAAACAAGAAAACATGTTAAATGAGAATCTGAAATATTTTATGGCATGCTTCAAGAAATAAAGATGATTTAGTATTCAAAAATGTTTTATTTTGAATATTTTCTTAAATAAATTGGTCTTACACTTCATATTTTCAGATTTTCATAGTATATGTATTAATTCCAGTACTTACCATAAACCGACATATCGACCATTTGGTAGAGGTTGATATTTTAGAAATTATGGGATGTGTTGAAAAAAAATGCATTGCGTGTGTTAACTAGCGACATTAGGAGTTAAGAAATGCAATCCAAATTTTCTTTTTCTTGGTGGGGCAGTTAAAGGGTCAAGGAAAAACGCACTTAATTTGGCGTTATTTCTGAAAACACAACAGTATTTTTTGCTTTTCTAGAAAATGCTTCTTGATTTAAGAATTTTTAGATATTTAGATATTTTAGATATTCCAATTTTTTAATAAGAAAAGCATTTTTTGCAGTGTAGGAGCCATTATATTAAATTATTTTGCGTTTTTAATTTTAACTTTGGAACCCCAAGAGCTAAAGGAAAATTTCTTCAGTCAAGTGCTTCAATCATGTCTTTTCTTTAAAAAAAATTCACATTTTCAAAAAGAAAAAAGCTGCCAGTTCCTTCACCATTTTTACAATTATTTTCCATTACTACTTTCCACATTAATTACATTCCAAACTACTTTTATACTCAGTGCAGTAGTCATATCTTCTTCTATTATCAAAAAATGCCATTTTAGGTATCATCAGTGCATATTACTGAAATTGTCTCTTTTTCTTAATAGCACCCCGTACCAGTACATCATCTACAACCCAATCTCAAACAACTGCAACAGCTACATGTAAGCAATATATATGTTTTACATTTGTGTAATACATTTCTTGAATGCAGCATTATATTTTATGCACAAATGTCTTTGTATTGTCAACAAATGCCATAAAATGTATGATCCTGTTGTTTACAAATTGAACAGCCGCTGCCACTACAAGTTCTTACCAAACATCAACACCAAGTGAGTATTTTTATTCTTTTTTGTCTTATTTTTCTTGTTCTTCTCCACTAGTTTTTCTGCCCTGTGCATATTTATAGACAGTAAATGGTAGACACACCTATACTATGTATAAATTTTTTATCTAATAGTTTGAACTAATAGTTGGAGGGGCATGTCCTAAGCATATTTCACCCAAGCTGTCAAAAAAAAAGCAAACAGAGTGCAAGCAAATGGTTAGATTTTAGGTTAAAATTACAAAAGGAGATTTTTCAGTGAATTCATTGTTCACATTAAGACTTTTTCACATTTGATGCCATTTTCTAGTGAGAAGTTCGTATTATAGTAAACAAGCATTCCTTTAGTTATCGCCAAAGCTCTCTCTATTTATTTGTACGTGAATAAATAATTTTGCTGTCTAAGAAGTCTGTCTGAAATCTGTTTTACGACGTGTTTCCATGGAGAATCACTGCTTAGTAGTGAAGCCTAAATGTTATTGCACACTGAATCCGACATTCGTCCGTAATTTTCACACGTTAAAAAATAATTTCGATCTCATGTTGTGTGAATCGTATTGACACACTGTCTCCGAAACCTTCATCCGTCATAAAAAAATTTGAACCGAGTTTTATTTTTTTCCGCTTTTCGCTTCCGAAAAAACGCAGTTTTGACAGTTCAGAGCCACCGTACAAGCGAAAAGCTAAATATGTCATCAGTGTCGTCATTTGAGCTACAGATAACTTTACATAGTGCATAAAATAAAGTCAGAATGTGGTGGACAGACCAGAATGATTGCTTCGACATTTCAATGCAGCCGCCATCTATTATAATGTCTATGGTACTGCCAGTCTCTATTCAGGATTTGTTTACATATGTGAATGTGTGAAGTATTCCACTGATTTCCTGAAATAAACTTTGCATTTCGGGATAATCCAGCGCAGCTCTTTGATAATGAGCTGAACTCTCCTTCCTCTCTATGCAGTATTGGATGAACACAATATGCAGCCTATTCCTCTTTCTTTTTCTGCTTTGGAGAAGAGAGGAGAACAAAGTACTATCACTGCTTGAACTGACTCCGACATGTTTTGCGTTTTTTTGCAATTGATTATTTAATACGCATCAGACTCAGTGTGCAAGGTTTGTTTATGTGACGATTTTTTCACATAGGAATATGAAAAAAACACTTACGAAAATTTCGGACTGTAGTTTGCAAAGACCTTAAGCTTTCCAAAGCAGCCATTGTATTGCATTTTAAAACATTTGCCTGTTTTTTAACCTCTAACAGCTCCTGTGTGTAATACTAGTTTCTTACTCATCTCATTCAAAGACTAATTTTTGTCTGTTGTACGCACTAGACAATGAAATACCTGAAAACATTCAGCATAGTGATACTGTAATGCAGTTAAAGGTCCCATAAAATTAAAATAACATTTTTTTAGATGTTAGTATTAGTATTGTTCATTTTTAGGATATCTGTGCTCCGAAACAGTGACCAAATCTGAGTTTAGAAGATATAAAACCAATATAAATATGTAAAGCTTGTAGTTTGTCACTTACGCCTAAATAAATCAACAATTTTATTCATGTCACCTCATACTTCAGTTTCTCATCAAATTGTGACCAATCAAATGCTCTCTAGTATCTGCCATGCCCCGCCCCCTTCAAGATGCCTCACATTTGATGCGCTTGAGCTCAACCACTCTCAAAGACTTAACTAATTAGGTTAACTAAGGAGGTCCGCTTAATTAGGCAGGTCATTGGACAACAGTGGTTTATGTAGCTAATCAGATTTTTTTAATAATAATATTGTATATTGGGGCTAATAATATTGTATATTGTTTAATATTTATAGTACTATATGTTTTATTCAAGCCAAGCTAAAAGAAATGTGACTTTGTCCAGATAAAATATCTAAAAGATGATACTGTGAAAAATGATAAACATCACTTGGGACATATTTTAAAAAAAGAATAAAAATTTCACTAGGCGGCTTTTAATTTGGTCTTTTATTGTATATATAAATAGTAGTTCTACATTCTTGCTAAATATATTGTTGTTCGCACAAACTGCAGAGTTTTATTGTTTAGTTGTTTTTTTTCAAGATAAAATATAAAGTACAAACTTTACATTTACATTTAGCATCTAAAGTTGACACTAGAATAATAAATATATCAATGCTTTCCCCTGTTACATGATTTTATTTTTTAGACTTGTAACTCTCTCCGTATGCATCAGACACTTTCTTATCAAACTCCATGTTTCTGGAAAAAAAATCATGCAATTCTTATTTTGCTTGACAAACCACTTGTAGGAGACACACTCTTTTCCTCTCCATATGCACCAGACACCTTCTTATATTTATAAAAATGATAAATAGATTTCTAAACTTAAACTTGTCATGGCATTTATATATTGGTGCTCTCTGGTAATTTGAAGTGCTTCTTTTATCCTCACAGGTAAGTCGCTTTGTAAAAATGTGTTTGCTAAATGAACAAATATAATCCAAAGTTGCAAATGTGTTCCCTGCAGTTCCAATTCGGACTCCATTTCCAATAACTCTCGTAACTGACATCGAAATCCCCTTGCTGGTGTTTGGTTTCACTTGAGCTTTATAGTATGTTACTTCCAATAAA
>CAIGQV010019532.1:7553302-7589386 GCA_903798115.1 Danio jaintianensis
AAAAAAAAAACAGTTAGCATTTAAGCTTCTCTATCAAATGACTCCATGAAAAAAAAAAAAATTAATGTTTGCATACATTTTCTAGCAATACAGAATTTCATTGTATTATAATTGTATGTATTATTTTTGACACAGTAGTCGATAAATAAAAATACTGACCTGAAGAAGTTAATGTTGGAGACACAGTTGAAGAAGACTGTGTCGTAACAGTGGCTGCAGGGACATTTTGATGAAGAAAAGAGTCACAATTAAAAATTCTTCATAGATATACAAAACATTCTTGCATTCAGTGAAAATCTGCTTTGCAAGAAAATGTACTGCACAAATATGACATATAAATATAGTATTGTGTTATTAATTAAAAAATTAAACACTTTTTAATGTCAATGAAATAGCTGATGCTAGATTCTCAAGATTTTGAAATGTTGATTATTACAATATACATCAACAATACAATGGATAAACTTTCCTAATACAGTATATAGACAGCTGTAGATGTATATTACTTGTATGTGATGTTGTTTGAGACTCAGACGTGCTTGCACTGGTAGAGATTGCTGAAATACATAGATGCATTAAAAATAAATATAATTTAAGTAACACTGAAATGCTTAAAGCAACAAAGCTATCCTCAAATAGTTTTGTAATTTGACAGTGTGCTAAGATAAAAACAGTTAACATTTCAGCTTCCTATATAAAAGGTGACTTTTTCAATTGACTTTGACAATTTTTTTTAATCAAATATCATTAATAATAATAACAAAATAACATTGGATTTACACAGTGTTTTTTTTTTTTTAAGTTGTTTTTTTTATCATGGTGAATAGTTACATATAATTGTAAACAGTAAACATTTTCTTATTAACTGAACTTGCTGATGCTTAATATTCAGGAGCTGATGTGAAATACATGAAGTACTGATTATTAAAATATACTGTACAATTACTGTAAATTGCACTCCAAATATAGTCAGTTGTACATATATATTACTTACTTGTAGGTGCTGTTGTGTGAGTCTCGGTTGTAGAAGAGCTTGTACTGGCAGGAGATGCTGAAATATATAGATATTTAAAAAAAAAAGAATAATAATTTTAGTAATACTGAAATGCCTAAACCAATATTAAACCAATTAAATTATGCATTGCAAGAAGTGTTAACAGAATAAGATATCAATTCAATTGAGTTTTTCTAAATGAAAATGCAGCACAAATTTGTATGGATCAGAGCTGGATTTCCAAAAATAGTATAGTAAGTTGATCATAGAACCATTGCTACTAATGGAGCTACAGTAGGTGACCTTAAGCTTATGATGCTTTTGGGAAACACAGCCGAGAGCAATGACTGAAAGAATTTCCGAAAAGTTCATAAATAAAAGACAGAAAGAGTGAAAATGTTATTTTGATGTACTGTTGTACTTAGACACTGCAAAAAGTTAAAAACAGTTAGTCTTTTAGCGTTTCTATGAAGTGATAAAGTGATGAATACAAAAAAATTATAATTTAAAAAACACACTTACGCTAAAGTTAGAGTTTACATGCTTACAAACACACTTTTGCATACAATTCAATTATGCATTGCATGAAAAGTTATTACATATTTTTAAAAGTGACAAAATCGAATAAATCCGAAAGCAAGCATGCTTTTTGAATACAGAAAATGATGACAGTCCGAGAATAAACAGGATTCCAGCACCTCTAATTAACTTGAATGTCTAATTATTAAATTAAAATGTTTAGACAGTAGTCTATGAATAAAAAAAACTCACTTGTTGATGTTGGAGACTCAGTTGAAGAAGAGTGTGTCGTGGCAGTGGCTGCTGGGACATTTTGATAAAAAATTTATCCAAATTTTCATAATATTTCTTGATAGAAATACTCAATATTTTTGCGTTCGAAGAATTTCTGCTTAGCAAGAAAAGATACTGCATATATTGAAATTGACATTTTGAAATGTTGATTATTACAATATACATCAACAATACAATGGTTAAACTTTCCTAATAAAGTATTTAGACAGCTGTACATATCTATTACTTACTCATATGTGGTGTTGTTTGAGACTCAGAAGTGCTTGCACTGGTAGAGTGTGCTGAAATACATGCATTAAAAAAAATTTAATATGTATTTAAGTAATACTAAAAATGCTAAAAGCAACCATATTATCACTTTCTTTTTTTAAGCAATGACATGACTCATTGACCATTTATTAATTAAGTCAAAATAAAATAAATAAATAATGAATTCTGTTGAATTTAAAATAACTGTTAATTTTAATTTTAAAAGTAATTTTATCATGGTGAAAAGTTACATATACTTGTAAACAGTACATATTTCTTCTATTAAATGAAGTTGCTGATATTCAGGTTATTACATGTATTATTATATATACAGTATAATATATTATTACAATAAACAATAACTGTAAAATCGTCGTGGCCTGGTGGTTAGAGTGTTGGACTCGTGATCCGAAGGTTGCTGGTTCGATACTCGGTACCAGCGGGAATTGGGGGTGGGGGGAGTGAATGACCAGCACCACCCTCAATACCACGACTGAGGTGAGTCCCTTGAGCAAGGCACCGTTCCCCCCAACTGCTCCCCGGGCGCCGCAGCATGGCTGCCCACTGCTCCGGGTGTGTGTTCACGGTATGTGTGTGTTCACTAACTGTGTGTGTGCACTTGGATGGGTTAAATGCAGAGCACAAATTCCAAGTATGGGACACCATACTTGGCCACACTACACTTTACTTCACTTCTTGGTTCATTTTTGAACAATGACAACCTGTGGTGCGCTCCCTATATTGTTTACCATGCTACTCTGAATATTCGGTCTGAAACAGCATGAAAGTATGGCTTAGTAATAAGTGTAATTCCTGCACGCTGCCGGCCAACCACTAAGCATACAGTAGTCGCTTTAGGACAACGCGCATAAGAGTGTGATACAGTTTTTCGTTCAGAATTGCAGTATTATAAAGTACTGTAAAGTTTTCTAACTGGTGAATGACATGAACTAATGGATTGTCTGCTGCCATCTTTAAGGTGCGCGCACTCGTGTTTCAGGAGGCATGGCTTTGGACGGCAGGGGAGGGACTGTGTTTCAAAGATATTATGCTAACCCGTTAGCATTTTGGCAGTTCACCTACTGCACCTTTAACTATATAAATGCTGTTGAACGTTTCTCTGTTGCCAAGTCCATGCACTACAAAAAATAAAAAGTTTTAAATTATAAGGTAACTTGCTGCATAACCTTGAGTTTACTCAACTTTTAAACCAAGTAGTTGACTCAACTCCATTTTTTTTTTTTTATTACGATTCAAAGCTTCTATTTCTAGTTTGTCTGCTATTTCATTTCCTTGAATTCCTATATGAGATGTTAGCCAATAGAATTGCACATCTGTAGCTTTGGTTTAGTAATGCTGTATATATTTCTATTAAAATGCCATGCCTGTTTTTTTTTTTTTTCACGCATCACACATGCGCAAACTTCCTTATCAACTACTGTTAATGTCAACTTGCATTTTTAAGTCAGTTTAACAATCATACCTTAGTTGACCCAACACTTGTTCAAACAACTTATTTATACTAGTCCAGACAGCTTTGTCATGTTTGTTTTTTGTCCAGCTAACTTACAAATACTCATTTAGCCAACATTTTGCAAGTGTTGTGAAAGTGTTTTGCAACTCATTCATTGTCATTTTTCTTTTACACAAATCTCCATTTGAAGCTCTTGTTACAAATTAAATATTCAATGGTTTGACTATAAAAATAACACAGTAGTGAAGAAAATGTTTTACTTATTGTCAGAAAAGTGGCTAATTCATACAAATTCATATGATTCCATTCATATGAAAACATGCAATTTGTAAAAGGAGCTGTTGTTCCCCCTAAAACTACTCCTCTTTGATGGATGAGCAAATCATACAAAAATGTATGAATGAGATTATACAAATTAGCCACTAAATCAAAAATGTTATGTAATTCCATGATACAGCTTTGGAAATGCAATCTATTTAACACCGATAATAAGTAAGCCCAATGCTGAGGATGATAAACTAATGTGAAAAATAATACACATAACTTATTTTATGTCTACAGAGATATAGAAATATATTTGGTTAAACATTATTTCAAAAGTAAAATGTACACTTTGCTTCATAAAAAAGCAAGAACTGTTTCTTACAAGAAAATGACCATGACATTTTATGCTCATAAATTGCAAACCTCTGACCTTTTTAATAGAAAGCAAAATTACACATTAGGATTTGCATTTATGCATAAGGATGATGCTCCAAACTTCTGGTTCACAGCTTGATGTGTTTAAAGAATCACATTTCGATAGCTTTGAAATAGTACAGTTTCTGCCATGAAACTATTCGTGCACAGGCTGATTGCTCACCTAATCTACTCCACCGTCATTAACTATATGGTGCTGGAGATTGGTTGCTGTCACCTCGGCCTGCTGCCATTGGGAAACCACCGGCACCCAAAAACACAGCGGCCCAACTCATAATAAAACCAAGCTAAATAGGATTTTTGTGCAGGATCGGGAGTTAAGGTAACTTTTGAAAATGTGAAGAGAAGCGTAGCTGTTTATGGGGCCATTCACATATCATGTCTTTTGCGCACGTCTTTTCCAATGGAGGCAGGCAGCATGCGCATGCATATTGGGACATATTGGGGCAAGCAGCGCGACATGGTCACATATTCCAGATTTCACGTATTCAACATTTGAGCATTTACTGTTTGTCTCCACCACCACAGACATAGTAGGCTATGTGTTTTTCGTACTATGAATGTCAATGGTTACAGGTATCCAGTTTTCTTCAAAATGAATGTTTTTTTATAGGTTTTATATGTTTTAAAAGTAACTTCAAAGTAAAGTGATTAGTAATCTGATTACTTTTTACATGAAGTAATTAGTAATGTAATCAAGTTATAATTTTTCAGTAGTAATCAGTAACTTGTAATTTATTACTTTTTTTAAGTCACCTACCCAACACTGGGGGTTACATATATTATGTTTGCACCAGCAGCGTGTTATATTCTCAGATGGCATGTCTGTGAATATACTGGCAGTAGCAAGTCTCTGTACTTGCTCTGCCATAATAATCAAAGTTAACACTGTTAACACTGTTCTAGCTGATGACAGTTACTAAACGGAAGTTCGAAGCATCCTACAGGAAGGCCCTCATAGCGACACATCATAATTGTATAATTTCTTCATCTGGTTTCTTTCCTCCATTCACCAACACATATTTTTACTCTTTTCTCCCCCACACAGAGCCAAATGTGATCAGCAATCTCACAGTGTCTGAAGTCACATCATCATCTGTGACTCTGTTTTGGAACGCACCAAGTGGAAAAATAGATTTCTATTCAGTTCAGTGGGATTATCAGAGAAGCATGGAAATAAGAACTAATGAGACTTTCTATCAAATCACTGGTCTCATGCAAGCAACCATGTACACAATTCATGTCAGTGCTGTTACTGCAGGCAACACAAAAAGCCAACTTGTCTTCCTGACTATATTTACCAGTATGTACAAGCACAAAATGTGTCCCCTTCCTTTAATAATCATCCACATAGGAAGCAAACAATAACACAATATAGTTTCATTAATTGTCCTGATAGGATTAATATAATCAGTATTTATTTATTGTAATTTCTCAAATGCATTACTTAGGGAAATCCTATCTATCTCAGAAGAATGAACAGAAGATTACAATACACTCTAAAATGAGATTTGCTGTTTATTCAAACTACTTATTTAAAATGAGCTGAAACAACACATTTCTTGAGTTTTATTTGTGTAATTGTAATTGTTTAATGTTCAATCCACTTAAATTCATAAAAACTAATAAGTTAACTTAATTCCTTCATGTTGTCCCAATACAAAAATTGATTGTGTGGAACCCAGCATTTTTTACAGTGTATACTATGGAATCAGTGATTTATTTTATATTAACATATTTAATACTTTTACCATATTCTGATGTAGAAGCTTCTGACGTTCAGACCACCAGCACTAACAACACTGGGATGATTGTTGGCATAGTTCTGACACTGATCTGTCTCATCGTCGCCATCATTTTATTTGTCTTTTTCTATTCAAGAAGGTGAGTTTTTCTCTACCATCAGAGAAGATAAAAGAAATAAAAGAAAACTCTAGACTGGTGTATAATACTGTATATGTGGTATTTAGATATGTGGTAATTTTATCAAGAAAAAGTTTGTTTTTACACATTGTTTCAGTTTGCTATAGAGCTATGGAAAAGAAATAAAAGACTACTTTTCCCGTTTTTTTTTCTGGATTTATGATTTGTAGTTCTGTGTTTGAGTTATATATAATTTTTGTTTCATTTAGTACTGATCATTTTAAAAATGTAAAAAAAACAAAAAAAACTCTAATGCTTTAAGTTATAATATTTTCATTTGAAATACATGTTCTCAAATCTTCTTTAAATAAAACAAATATTAACATTTTATTGAAACCCATACCTAATTAATCCAGTACTTACTGAGAATTTGGTGATTTCTGCTTTTTTCTTCATAGCTATATATTCATTCATCATCTGTTAAGTATATTAATGGCTTGCACAAGACTGAGTGCAAATAAGTGATAAAATAAGAAATCGAGTGATGTTCCAAATATACATTTATGTTAGATTTTTTTTTAATGATTTCTTGGATGATTTGTTTTTTTGTTATTTATCTTACATTGCATTAGAGGATGATTTAATACTTTTTAATCATTTATATTTTACTAAGCAATTGTACTTTTTAAACACTTAAGTTCTACTTAAATGTGTTTAATATTATTTCTTTCACTTCAGTATAATTTTGAGTATGTTTCACACCGATGACTGTAAATACAGAATAATATATATATATATATTTTATTCCCTTTATAACTCTGTTACAGACAATCCAAAAAACAATATCCTGACATCCCTGTTCACATTATTAGGTAACTATGTTTGATATATTCATATGTCCTTCCTATGTACTTAATAAACTCAATCATTAACACTTTCTTTCTATTTCCAGTGATCAAACGTAAGTAAATTTTATTATTAATCCACATACTTATTATAATAAATATTATATTTTCCAATGTAATTGGGGTTTTTTTGTCCACGCTTTATTTTATGACACATATATATACACAGTAAGAATGCTTTGAAAATAGAAGATTATGAAGAGTATTTTAAACGGAACCATGCTGATTCCAACTGTGGTTTTGCTGAAGAGTATGAGGTATTTTTTTATGTCATTTTAATATATTAGCTATTTTCTATTGTAATATTATCAATCAGTTCATATGGCTTACCACATAGATTAATGTATAAATTCTAACAGTGATTTCAAAGTCTGTGACTAAAGTGCTGTGCTTTTGCAGGAGTTAAAATCTGTTGGAACGCAACAGTCGAAGAGTGCGGCCCTGGCTATTGAAAACAAAGGAAAGAACCGGTACTCCAATGTTTTGCCTTGTGAGTATCTTGACTGTTGCATATTGTACTAAAAGGGCCAATATCTTTTAAGAATCGCAAGCTTCACTCTGATTAGCTGGATGCTTTGAAATTTCCTGGAATACATGAATAATTGAATGAAAACACAATCAACAGCTCTATCTTTTTCTTTTTTTGGAAAATTTAAAAAAATTAGATTTTGGTGGTAATACTTAGTTGCTACTGTTATATGGGACAAACCATGAACCGGCAACAAGGTGTTGGGCACCCAAGGTTCAAGGGCTATATACTATTTGAATTTTAATTATTGTAATGGAAGGAATGCATCACAGATCATGTATGTCAGGAGTTTTCAAACTTTTTAGCTCACCATTCGGAAAATAACAATGCCATTGTCTCGTGACTCCACACCATCATCCGAGGTGGTTATAAATATGCAAATGTTGCGTGCAACAATGCACACTCACCAATAGGCCTATATAAACATAAGCATATTGACAATACAAAAACTGCAACAGTTTAACAACCAAATTATTTTTATAGTAATTTATTAATTTATCTCACCTAATGAGATGGATGGGCACAATGTTTGGAGCACAGCAAGTCCATTCTTGGTTTAATTTTGAAGATCATTTCCAGAATTAAGTTTGACACTGCTGCAACTGATGGTCTTGCTGCGTCGTTAATCTAATGTAATCACCCCAGGGGTCTCAATGTAATCGGGGAAAAAAATCAAAAGGCTTTTGGATTGGATTTTTATTTGCCTGCTGTTGCCGTTTTTGTTGTAAATATTTACTATATATTTTTTTCTTTTGTTAGTTATGAACAAAATGTGGTTATTCCTATAGTTTAATAAAATGTGTTTGATTTTTGGAAATCACAAAGCGAACCCTCCCCACCTCTACTTTGGAAGTCTACTAACCCTAACCATACTTAACCATGGGTTATCATCATTTTAAACACTGCTTTTAATTCTGGATAAAGACATGTTTTACATCTGTAATTTGAAAACACATTAGCACTGCATTTTACTCAGGGTTATGAAACCCCTGCATTGTGGTCCTAAGTTTGTTCGGTGTGAAACAGAGCTATGTATGCTTGTTGAACGAGATTCTTGGCAACAGAGACATCAAATCAGAAATTGAGCAGAAAGGTTTACGTCATGTAACTCATCACGTAGTCACAGCCAGTGAGAGGTTAAGTTAAGTAAAAACATCAAAAGTAAGAAATGTCAAAAGACAGTTCCCTGCTGTTTGTCCAGTCAACAAAAATGACAATGTAAATGTGGAAATAAGAACGTTAAACCAGGTTTTAGAGATGTACAATGTGAAACATCTGTTAATGAATACCCAGGATTATTCATTAACCCCAGGTATAGTATGAGCAGTGTGAAAGAGATACAGATAGCCCAGGATTCTGTTTATCCAGGGTTTAGGATAATCCACGGTTAACAATTTTAAGTTTGAAAACCCCTATTGTCGAAGTTTCCGTTCATGACAATGGTGTTTCCTGGTAGAACTGATCTCACATGTTCTGCAGGTCTAGTTTGAAGAACATGTTAAAGAGTTCATGGTGTTGCTCTGACTTCTAGATTTCCTAGATCTCAATCTAATTGGGGATCTATTGGATGCTGTATAACCATCAGCATATTAGGCAGGTGCTCATAATGATTTGTATATAACTGGCTCATCATATGTAAAAGAAAATGAGTACAGATATTATCTGACAAATTAATATCAAAATGAGAGTCTATGAAATACAAAAACAGGTTTTAAATATATTTTTGTGTTTGTTACTAATGCATAACTACTGTTTGCTACTACTCACATCATATTTGATATTTCTTAAGATGATGCTTCAAGAGTTAAACTATCAATGTGTGGCAACCCCTTTGATGACTACATTAATGCCAACCATGTGCCTGTGAGTATATACACAGAAGGGAAATTTCAGGACGGCACAAGACTTTTATATATTGTATCAATAATTTTGATTCTTTTTTTGTGGTCAGGGCTACAATTCAAGAAAAGAGTTCATAGCTGCTCAGGGTCCATTGCCCGTCACGGTGAATGAATTCTGGAGAATGATCTGGGAGAAGAACGTCTACACCATAGTGATGCTGACCAAATGCAACGAGATGGGAAGGGTGAGCTATTAGCCTGAACTGTTATTAGTCAAACTAAAAAGTGGTCAAATGTCAAATCAGAGTAATGCTAATCAGCACTATGTGCCATTTTCAATAGGTTAAATGTGAAAAGTACTGGCCATCTGGGACTAGTCATTATCACAACATCTCTGTGACAACCACCTCGGAGATAGAACTGGATGACTGGACCATTAGAGACTTCAGAATCAAAAATGTAAAGCAACACTTCTTGCACCTGATATCTCAATTCTTGTCTAGCATGTAAGAATGTCACTGCATTTAAATCGGTAAAATTGAATAAGATATGCCTGATAATGCTATAGGTGAAAACAGCAGAAACCCGCTATGTACGCCAGTTCCACTTCACAGCGTGGCCAGATCATGGAGTTCCAGAGACCACTGAGGTCCTTATCGATTTTAGACACCTGGTGAGAGAACACATGGACCAGTACTCACGCCACTCTCCGACTGTGGTGCATTGCAGGTGACTGTGGTTCTTATAATCAAATATCCATATATTTATATTACAGTGTAAACATCAAATATTAAATTAGCCTCTTTATTAAACTCATCTGATTATTTTACTTTTTGTTCAGTGCTGGTGTGGGAAGAACAGGGACCTTCATTGCCATTGACCACCTGAGCTTCCAGATTGAAAGGGACAGCATGGTGGACATCTACGGAATTGTTTATGATATGCGCATGCACAGGGCTCTTATGGTGCAGACTGAGGTATGAGACTTTAGAACATTGTTTCTCAACCACATTACTGGAGGACCACCAGCTCTGCACATTATCCAATTCTCCTTAACCAAACACACCTGATTCAGATCATCAGCTCATTACCAGAGACTGAAATACCGTTAATGGGTGTGACAGACAAAGGAGACATCCAAAACATGCAGTGTTGGTGGTCCTCCAGGAACGTGGTTGAGAAACACTGCTTTAGAACAATATATCCAGCCTTGGTTCAAGTTCATTTCTGTCAACAACGTTTGCAGCATAATTTTATAACACCTCTTTAAAAAATAAATAAATAAAATAAAATGAATGCTTATATTGTATGAGCTGTAAAGATGTTTAAAAAAAATCATATTAGGGCTTGTGACGCTACGGAGTTTAACAATTTGTAATACCATTAAAATAAGAAAACCAGCTTTTTGCAATTAATGTTGATTGAGCTTGACTTTTAATGAACCTAGGATTTTCCTTTAAATTACATTAAAGATTATAAATGGAAGATGAATCTGCACATGAAGGATGATGATCTGATTCTTAACACAAGTGAACTGAAGCTGGTTTTAGATAATTGTAACCAAACAAAATATGTATATACCAAACTCTATATACTGCTCCCCCGCATTTCACGGATGCTGCTGGATTATGGCTGTATTTTATCTTACTGACCAATTAGTGAGGAGATAAACCTGCACAGCACTAAAACAAACCTTGAGCTTCTGCTTACTTTTGTCTGTGTGACTGGCATGCAGTATTTCACGTTGTTTCCATATTATAATGAGAAAATGTGAGATTGCAGCCAGCCATCTCCCACGCGTATAATCATCGTGATTCTAAACAAGTGATCTGAAGTTGGCATTTATTAACAATATCCAAATCAAACAAACAGGTTAATATTTTAAGTTAATGACTAACATCTTTTAGACAAATTATAGGTAAAGATACATCCTTTAAATGCACTTTTGATGTGAGTTCAACTTTGTATTGCCCAAAGTCGTAAAGCAATCTGGCAAAAAATGTTTTGCAAAAACAAGCACGTTTTTGGGAGATCCATCCATCCATCCATTGTCTGCTACTTATCCGGTGCCGGGATGTGGGGGCAGCAGTCTCAGGAGAGAACCTCAGTCTTCCTTCTTCCCAGACACATCATGGGATGTGGAAGAACAGTGGCTCTACTACAAGCTCCTCCCGGGTGACAGAGCTCCTCACCCTAGCTCTGAGAGTGTGTCCTGCCACCCTGAGAAGTAAACTAATTTTGACCACTTTTATCCGAGACGTTGTTATCTTGGTCATGACCCAAAGCTCATGACCATAGGTGAGAATCGGAATGTAGATTGACTGGTAAATAAAAATCTTTGTCTTTCGGCTCAGCTCCTTCTTTCCCACAACAAACCGCTGCATCTACTGCATTACTACTGCAGCTGCACCTATTTACCTGTCAATCTCACTTTCCATCCTTCCCTCACTCATGAACAAAACCCCAAGATACTTAAACTCCTCCACCTGGAGCAAGGACTCTCCTCCAATCTGGAGATGTCAAGCCACCTTTTGCCGTACGAGCACCATGGCCTCAGATTTAGAGGTGCTGATTCTAATCCCTGCCAGGTCACACTCTGCTGCAAACTATCACAGTGCATGCTAAAGGTCCATGTTCGATGAAGCCAACAGGACAACTTCATCTGCAAATAGCACATAAAATCCTGTAATCCTGTGGTTCCCTAACCAGACTCCTCCCACCCTAGGCTGCATCTAGATATTTTGTCCATAAAAATAATGAACAGAACCGCTGACAAACATGCACCGGGAACAAGTCTGACTTATTGCCAGCAATGTGAACCAAACTCGTGCTCCATTCATACAGAGACCTTAAATAGCCCCATACTCTCAGAGCATCCCCCGCAGAATGCCACAAGGGACATGGTCAAATGCCTTCTCCAAGTCCACAAAACACATGTGGACTGGTTGAGCATACTCCTATGGACCCTTGAGCAACCTACTGACGGTATAGAGCTGGTCCAGAGTTCCACACCGTTGGCCAGATCCTCCTTTCCAGTACCCTGGCATAGACTTTTCCAGCGTGACAAATTTTGGTTTAGTTTAGTCTTAGTCTTTATTTTAGTCTTCTGAATCATTTTAGTTTTAGTCAACTAAACTTCATAAGATTTTAGTCGACTAAATCTACTCGAGATTTAGTTGACTAAAATATATTTGGTTTAATTTAAATGTAATATAATTAAATATTGTATACATTTATTTATACAAAATATTCTAACTTAAAATTAAATAAAACAGTCTCATTAAAATATGGAATATAGCTTTTCCATTGAAGACCAAAAATTAGATATGCATTGTTTATTTATATCATAAGTAATATGTAAAATTATGTGTCGACAATCAATCCACATGTAAGAACAGTAGCCATCTGAAAATGCAGGATTGTGCAATTATTTAGCAAACCCTTTATTTTAACGTGGTAAACTACTAGTCTTTTTAACCAGTCTGTTGAAGAGTTTCAAGCCATTAAATCTTTGAACGGGCTTAAAATAGTTTAAGTCCACTTTGCAGTGTCAGTTTATAGCAAGCTTTACTGTTGTAGTTGGTGTTACAGTACATGGTGCTCAGCTGTATAGCACTGAGGAAATAAGTAGAGTAATGCCATATGATGAGCAAATGATAATGTGTTATCTTGTAAAATGTGCATTCAGTTCCATGGCTCTGTTAGCTCACATAGAGGAGTTATAAAGCGAAGATGTACGTAAAAATAAAAGTGCGCTTCACTTCAAGGCAGTTTCGTTATGTTGTATGCGACTCCTTGATAAGCGGAGATTATTGCACTACAGTATCATTACATCCTTACAGATGCAAGAAATAATCACATCGCTGAATGACGTCCTGAATAAAGCAGTTTTTGTTTTGTGGTACAGGTACACTGTAAATGGCTGGCGCGAGTTAGAGGGTTAGCTAAACTGTAGGCGCAGCTAAAATGAAACACGCAAGGAAACAACTCCTCACGAAAATAAATGCCACGATCATATGAATTTAAGACTGACCGATTTAATCACTTTTAATGTACGATCTAACGTAGTCAATTCTCTAAAGGTCAGCTAGATGCTATACCGTTTCAGTTAAGCAAAATTGGGTAAATAAAAAAGATCAGAGTTTACCTTTCTGTGATGATTACCTGGCATGCTGATGTCGCTTTAGATTTGTTGTTTTTATCAGCTATTTCCGACCCCATACGGTTTACAGTCTTTTTGTCTTGACATCAAACGTGAATCTTCTTTTTCTCTCAGCTGTTGCCATTTCATCATAGTTTAATCTGACAGACGCCCCTATGGATGATGATGTAATCACATCCCGCGTCTACTGTGGAGCAGTTACTTTTCAAATGTGTGTGTGTGTGTGTTTGTGTGTCATGCATCACCAAGATTATTTCTGATTGGATATTTTCCAAAAAACATCCCTCAATCACATCTCGTCTCATTTTTATTAGTCAACGAAAATGTCATTTATATTATAGTTGTCGTCATCATCACTTAATTTTTATTTAGTTTCCGTCTAGTTTTCGTCAACAAAATTAAAAACGGTTGGAACACTAACACTTAAAAAAAAAGGGAACCACCACCTCAGATGGCCAGTCTTGAAGTACTGTCTCAGAAGTCCATGCGATGTTGTAGAGGCATATCAGCCAAGACAGCCACACAACATTCAGAGATCTGAGATACACACGGTGGATCTTATCCACCCCCCTGAGTCAACCCCTGTGTCTCAGCTTCATGGCAGCTTACACCCCGGGAGAATGGAAACTCCACCCAGTGCGGTCTAGCTGATATGGTGTTACGGAGGAGCCCAGGTCATCCTGTTTGCTTCTTCTAAATCTACCCATTTGTTTTCCAGTTGTTTTCCCTGCTGAGGCCTCCACACAGATTTTGTGCGAGGTCAGGGAGGAGCAGGTCTGCAGCCCAACTGAACCTGGATTTTCAAACTCACACTTCTCACAACATCCTTCCCTGGCACATTACCCCAAGGAAGGACCCCTTTCTCAGGGATGGGGCACCCCCTGGCACCCGCGCCCAAATCTCTGGAACCTAAGTGTGGTCCATAGACAGACGCGAAAGAATTAGGTGACCTACTGCCCGCGGTGGTTGCCACCATCATTCAGGCTAGAGCCCCCTCGACGAGGTGCACCTACACCCTGGAGTGGAGTCTATTCATTGAATGGTGCACTTCTCGCTAAAAGACCCCCAAACATGCCAGATCAGCATTGTGCCTTCCTTCCTTTAGGAAAAGCTGAAGCGGAGGCTGTCATCCACACTGAAGGTCTATGTTGCCACCATCTCTGCTCACCATGACGCGGTAGATGGTGGTGGACTGGGAAGGCATAACCTGGTCATCCGGTTCCTCAGAGGTATGAGGCAGCTAAATCCTTAACCGTCCACCTCTTATGCCCTCTTGGGAGCTCTCTGTAGTCCTCTCAAGACTGCAGAGGGATCCATTGGAACCACTCAACTCAGCATCTTTAAGAATTCTGTTGATTAACATGGTTCTCCTGGTCGTGCTGGCTTCTATCATGGCTCGGCTATGTGTCCAAGGTTCCTACCATCCCCTTTTAAGACCAGGTAGCAAACCTGCAAGTGCTGCATCAGATCCTCTGAGGTTGGGTTGGAGCACTGGTTAATGAATGCCATCAGCATCGCATTCTTACGGCAAGCCATGTCTCCCGGTAGTGAGAGAGCATTCAACAAGGAGTGTTCCCTCCTCCTGGGTGTTAGCACGTGGCGCTTCTCTAACAGTCATCTGTAGAGCTGTGGGCTGGGCAACACCTACACATTTGCGATATTTTACAATCTTTGGGTGGAGCCAGTTTCCTCCTGATTGCTGGGTAATGCCAGACAATCGGGAGAAAGCCAGGATCGGTGTTGAAAGAAAACTTGCTGCGCCATTCTCCTTAACCTCCTCCGATGCCCCCTAACATCCAACTCAGCAGAGGAGCTGGACGCTTGGCCCATTACATCACACCTGCCTTTTGGGGATCATATGCTTAGTCAGCCATGGTGAAGTCCCCCTTACAGGCTGGAACCATGTTTTCCCCATCAGCTAACCATCTTGCTTATATGTAATACTCCCTCTAGGTTAGGGCTAACCCATATTTGCGTATTGTCACAGTGTCTCCCCATTAGGGTAGAAAGTGGCCTCTGCAGTGCCCTCCCACTTCGGGACTGGGATGATATCCCATTGTACTGTTGTAATACAAAATTCCACAAAAAAGGTTAAAAGCATCTTACGACCCCCATTGATATATTCTAGTATTCCCAGATTCTGGTAATAAAAGGGCCTGGGGACAATGAAAGCTTGCTATTTGCTTGGCAAGCTCCTCACTAAATGTGTAACAGATTTGGCTGCTGTGACGCTTTCCATACATTTTCCCATAATGTTGTTTCAACAATGTTGGAGTTCCCGATCTGAAAGGGAACGTCTTCCCTGAAGGAGGGAACAGAGATATTATGTTGCAGTGCCATAGCTGCCGAATCACCAGCTGAATGCTAGTGCGATTGGCTCCTCAGTGGGTAAAGCCGCGGTCACACTGGACTTTTCGCCCTATAGACTTCCATTCATACGCATACGAATGCGTCAGACCGGAAATGCAAGCTTGTGTGAAATCGCATCACGTGACTGCGTGAGACCAATCAATGATCAAAACATGACCTCTCTGTACAAAAATGTATAATATGGATTAATTGCTCCCTTTATTAAGGTCTAATAATCATGTTTAATTCCGCCCCTTTTCGCAGCGCCGTACAACACAATTTCGCATACTCAAATTCTAGTGTGACACCGCGGCATAAAGTTTGTGTGTTGGAAAGTTCAAGCTTGGTGAATTCTGACCTGCGAAATCGCATCACGTGATTGCGTGAGACCAATAAAAGATCAAAACATGACCTCTCAGTACAGAAATTAAAAATATGGACCAATCGCTCGCTTTTTTAAATGTCTAATCATCTTGTTTAATCCCGCCCCTTAATCCCAGCGCCATACAACAGAATTTTGCATGCTCAAACTCTAGTGTGATTGCAGCATTAGTCTTAAAGGAGCTCCTCCAGGTGCTGCTTATATACTCAGCTGATTGTAAGTGGCTGCACCTGTTGTGATTTGCCAATTCATAGGCATTCATTGACCTGTTTTCTTACTCTGATTGGTCATCTGGCGATTCCCCATAATGTTGGAATTCCCTCCTTCAGGGAACGAGGGTTATAACAGTAACCTAGACATTTGCTTGGAGGAGGGCACATGTGAAGAAAACTCAAACAGATCAATTATGGCTTATAAATACACTTAGACCGATTATTTAAAAAGAAAACAAAAAAAAACTGCATGTTTTCTTTTCAACTGAGCTGGCAAACACAGCAGAAACCTAACTAAACACAAACAAATCTACAAAAGTGCAAGTTTATTTAAATGTCACCTGAAATTTGTTTTAGTAAGTTCACAAAGTAAACTAATTTATGTTTCCTTGTTCTTTCTGTCTTTCTTCAATAGGACCAGTATGTTTACCTCCATCAGTGTGCGTATGACCTCATTCGATCAAGAACTGGGACTAACGTGGATTTAATTTACCAGAACGCAGCAGCACTCCAAATCTATCAGAATGTTAAATTAACAAAATCCTAAATATAGACAGCCTCAACATATCCTTCATCAAATGATCAAAGTTGTGAAATGAATGTAATGTTTTATTGCACAATACTCAATTCATTTGAGTAAAAACTTAATTGTAATAAATACATTTTAAATATTACACTGGAATAATGCAGCCATTTTATTTGTTAAAATTTTTGAAATAAACATTGAATAGTGTGTAAGTAAACAGTCAATATATTTATTTTTTTACTGTGACATGTCCTAATGGAATATTTGTCATGATTTATTTGACATGTTATATACTATATACTGTAATATCAAATAACTTTATATGCTGGGTTGCATTGAGAGTCCATGTGTCATAAAATGTTTATCATTTAATATATTTTAAGAAGAATATGTAATACATTATTTAACCTTTTAGCACAGAAACATTTTTTTCTTTCACTAGAAAGCATTCCCAACCTGTCAATGCACATGATAAAATTGTGATTACTGTATGGGGTATAACATTAATAATTAGAAATGAAGAATATATGACTGATATGGTACAGTAAATTATTAGTTTGTTAGATGTAGTTAATTTGTATAGCTTTTGCTGTGTTCCGCAATGCTGCTTTGGATGAACTGGGCATTTGCTTGTGATGTAAAATTTTATTTATGTTGCATTTTATTTTTATGTAGTTCAACTAATACTCATTTACTTGATAATACTTAGTATAACAGTCCTGTTTACTGCACTTTTAGTTAGCGCCAATCACACCTGCAACTGTACCACTGTAATTTTTATTGTTTGCACTCATTTTAATTTCTATGATCAACACTTGCAATAAGTTAGCAAATTTTATTTGAACAATATTGCACTAGAATCTATTTTCTTTCACACTTGTCGCTTAAAAATGTGTATTTATTTTGGATTTGTTTCTTGCATCTGCAGCTATATTTGTGTGTATGGATTTTATTTATAAACCTACTTGCATATCTGTTGAATTATACATTCTTTGGGAAGCTTCTAATACATGCTGGAAATGATATCAAATAAAGGAATAAAATATATCAACACTAACATGTTCTTTTTTTTTCTCTAAAAGATAAAACCGATATATTTTATGTTAGTTAAATAGGCTGAATTATATCTTGATAAATCCTCTTCTCTTCTCAAATCCGTCTTTCGGATGAGACGTTAAAACCGAGGTCTTGACTCTCTGTGGTCGTTAAAAATCCAAATCTGCCCACTGGCCTCTGTCCATCATGGCCTCCTAATCATCCCCATATGATAATTGGCTTCATCACTCTTTCTCCTCTCCACCAATCAGCTGGTGTGTGGTGTGCGGTCTGGCGCAATATGGCTGCCGTCGCATCATCCAGGTGGATGCTGCACACTGGTGGTGGATGAGGAGATCCCCCCCCCCCCCATTGTGTAAAGTGCTTTGAGTGTCTAGAAAAGCGCTATATAAATATAAGGAATTATTATTATTATTATCATCAACAGCTTTTGGTGACATTATAATGTGAAATATCAAGACTCTGATTTAATTTATTTAATGTTGTTTTATTAAAGGCCTGGAATAGGCTACAATCCTCGGCCATTGGTAACACATCGACCTACGCCTGCAACTTTATGAAGATAAATGATTTTAAAGACTGTTAAATGCCATTTAAAGACACAATAAAGCCTATATTTAATTTAGTTTCTATACTTTTTGCCTATGTTACCAGGGCAACAACTCAATTTATGACGACAAGATCTCACAAAGAACATTTAAATAACATTCTTGACTTTCAAACTACAGTTTGTTTCAGAATGTATGCAATGTTTTTGTTCAAATGTATGCAGTGTGTTTGTTGATATTCTTAGTGGATAAGTTAGAATAAGCTAAATATTGTTTATGGAGCTTTACGTAATACTTAGTGTTTCATCAACTTGATTTTATTTAATGTCCATCTCGTTTAATATTTATTTAAACCCCTTTCAAATTCTGAATTGATGATGTATGCCACATGATTGCACTTCACATAGGTGACCTTATGTCAAACTTTTGGTAAAATGAATCAAATTCACCCAAACCTTATTTGGATGCAAATGAGAAGCAGAGATAGACAAAGGAAACCAAAAATCCTTGCATCACTATTGGCCAGCTCTCTGGAGCTGAAAGTGACCTCACATGATCTAAAGCTCACGGACACACCTCTCAGGGCACTTCAGTTTCTTATCTAAGGGTGCACTCACACTAAGCTATCCGAACCGTGCCGAGGCACGTTTCCCGGTTCGTTTGACAAGTGTGAGTGCTCCAAATCGGGGCCCAGGCATGGTTCAGTTGGCCAGCCCTGGCCCAGTTGGAAGAGGTGTGCCAGAGCGCGGTTCGGTCGAGCTTTGGCGCGGTACGCTTGTAGTGTGAATGCAAAGCGCACCTGAGCCCGAAACTGAAGACACGACGTCACTTTTTAAGGGAATGTTTCATATGGATTTATTAGTCATTCTTACTTTTCAATGAACGCAAACTGTCAGTTTATTAAAGACGCAACCCCCCCACTGCATGTAAGCTGCACCTTCAGCAAACCTCCTAATACGTGCAGCACGAGGACTTTTATGATAATTTATGAGCGTCAAAAGTTGTGGATCTCGGCAAAATATTTGACTGCATGTCACGGCATCCCAAATGACTTAAACGATATTACTAAAGCAATCTCCACTGTGCTGAGCGAGAGCGCTTTCTGTTAAATGGAACAGTCGTATCATCGATGACGTAAGCATGCTCAGTTTCGGAATGTTAAGATGCAGTGTGAGTGAGTCGGGGGAGAGGGGAGGGGGGACAACCGCGCTTCGGCACTGTTCAAGGCAACCATGCCTAGTGAGAGTACGCCCTACAAGACACCTTTCCCTCCATGGGAGAACCCTCCCCCACACCCATGTCATCCACTAGACTCGGGCCCCAGCCTGAGTCCTCATCCTGGCAAACACACTATGGTTTCATCAGAACAAACTAATCAATGGACCCGCCAAAGCTTCATGCTCATGTCCACCTCCCAATCTGGAACTTCCAAGCTCACCTTTAATGCAAGTTACATTATCTATTAAATAAAACAACAGGGATGCCTATAGACAATGATTCAACTGTGGTTAAAATGATGATGAAAGGCAGTTAGGCAGACAGTCTTCTCCCCTAACTCTCTCTTTTATTCACTTACTATGTAAATTATTTTATTATGGGCTAACTGCTACACAAAACACCTCTTGATTCATTATTTTCTTATTTGTCAGTCAAAGAAGTAGTCTAGTGCGCCAAAAGAGTTGACCTGGTTGTATTTTTGATACAATTTTTACATTTTTAAAATGTTTTATTTGAACATGCAACTTACGTTATTTTACCACCTAAATAAAATGTCCTACAAAAGTTTCAATATAATCTGGTTTCTCATTGTTGGCCAACTATTAATGTTTTATAGCTAAAGAAAATATATAAGGTTAGTTTTGCACAGAATTACTTTCCTGTTTTAAAGAAAGGACTTTGTTAATGTCTGGAAGAAATATAATTTCTGTGCATTTTGTTAATGCAATCAGCACCCATGGTCACACTATTGATCACAATATTTTTATACACACACGGCCGAGTTGTAGTTTTGTACTCTCTTTAATGTTTTATAAATGTTTCTTTTAGTTGGTCCTTCTATGACCTTGAGTGGATCATGACGTTGTCTATGAAGCTGCTGCATAAGCTTTATGGGGGCAGAGTAGGATGTCCATCAGTCTCTGTAATGTCGTGAGAGCCCCATGGAGCCTGAAGTGAAGGTGAGGTCCAGGGAGCTGATGTATCGGGCTCCACCAAGCAGGTCAATTAGTTTGTTGAATATCCACCCTATCCACCCAAGGCATTGGAAACCTGTCAAAGCTGGATGACTCATTTAGCTTCCTGAAATCAATGCAGAAGCAAAGAGTGTGCAAATTTTGTGACCGATGGCGGTGGTCTGCCCTGGCTGCTCACAGAACACATCTTTGAACTGACTGACCACAGACTGTCTTTTGTGTGGCTGATAGCTGTTCTCCCAGATGTACCACGATGGATGTGTCAGCGTGGACCATGAGCTGTACAAGCGGGGAAATCCATCTTTTCAAGAGATTGACATGGTACAGCTGCTCTTCCCGGCGGCGTCCAGGCTGATGGACACGGCAATTGACCAGCCATACCCATTCCACAACGATGTACAGTCCTTTCCAGTAAACCAGAATCTTGCAGGTGGTGGTAGGTGTTAGTACCATGAATGTCACCAGGCTAGAATTCTCTGGACTGGGTGGGCCAGTCATACAGACGTTGGTAGGCGTGCTGGGTTCGCTGAGGTGCTGTCGCACAAAAGGGCATCACTTGGTCTATCCACGCTCATGTCCCATACATGTTTGATGATGGACTGCTGTGGGGCCAGGTCCTGCTCCCATCCCTGTCAGGTGACATCCAGCAGCCCCCAGGGCTACATTCCAAACAGCAGCTTGAATGGAGTAAATCCTGTGGATGCCTGGGGTACTTCCCTGATGCCAAACAACATGTATGAGATCATAAGGTCCCAGTTGCACCCATCCTCTGCCACTACCCAACGGAGCATCCGCTTCAAGATGTGGTTGAACCTTTTAACGAGACCATCAATCTGAGGATGATAAACAGTTGTCCGCATCTGTTTCACTTTCAAAAAGCAGCAGAGGTCCGCCATCAGCTAGTGTTTCCTGCACCCGAAGAAAAAACCTGCAAGTCTGGGTCTGCCTTTTTTCCCTATTTGCATAATGAGTTATGTGGACTGTGGAAGAGGCCATATTGCTCTCATATTCAAGAACGAATACTTCCATATATCCATCCTTCCCAAAAAGAAACACTTCTGAGGTTTGCTTTCAGATTTAAAGAATACCAATATTGGGTTCTTACATTTATTCTAGCACTGACGCCCTGCACCTTCACAAAAAAATACACTGCTATTGTGCCACTAATTGTGTCTGGTTTAGCTCAGCTATGAAATCCGACCTCCGAAGACTACGTCGAATAGTTCGGACTGCTGAGCAAATCACTAGTACAATCCTCAGAAGGGCTGCCAAAATCACTCTGGACCCCTCACACCCAGCACACTGCCTCTTTGAACTTTTACCTTCTGGTCGACGCTACAGAGCACTGTGCACCAGAACAGCCCGACACAGAAACAGTTTCTTCCCTCAGGCAATCCATCTCATGAACACTTGAATGATAGTAATTATGAAACAAACATCACTACTTGCTATACACTTTTTATACACATAAACACTTATTTAACAACATATTTTACATGCTAATTTGCACATAACAGCTGCCATATAACATTGTATGTAGTAATATACCTGTACATACACGTGTCAATTTGTATATTTGCATTCACTATTACTTTTATTTTTAAAATATATTTATTATCTGTTTTTTGTCCTGTCTCTGTAATTCTGTTGCACTGTAGAAGCTCTGTCACAAAAACAAATTCCTCGTATGTGTGAACATACCTGGCAATAAAGCTCTTTCTGATTTCTGATTTCTAATAAAGGCATAAAGATCCTAAATTATATTGGCGACTGGCTATTATTAGTCACAGAACATGGTGGCTCAACATAAAGTTGCTGTCCTCGCCTACATGAAGGCTCAGGGGTTAAGGGTAAACATAAAGAAAAGTGTTCTTCTCCCAGCTCAGAGAACCACTTTTATAGGTGTAATCTAGGATTTGATTATGATGGTTCGGCTTTACCCCAAACACATAGTCGATCCTGGTAGCCATGAACAGTATTAAGCTAGACCAGTTCATCACTGTGAACCAGTTCTAGAAACTGTTGAGTCTGATGGCAGCAGCAGGCAATTAATCCCTTTTAGTCTGTTGTACATGAGATCTATTCAGTGGTATCTGCTCTATTCAACAAAACTTGATGAGACGTCTGAACTGTCTAAGCTACCTGAATGTATTAAAGATGGTAAAGACTGGATGACCAACAATTTCCTTCTCTTAAATTCAGACAAAACAGAATTATTACTTATTGGGCCTAAATCCTGTACACAGCAGATCTCACAACTCGACCTCCAATTAGAGGGACACAAAGTTAGCTTTAGCTCTACTGTAAAAGATCTGGGTGATATACTAGACAGCAATTTAACTTTTGAAAATAATATCTCCCATGTCACAAAAACCGCCTTCTTTCATCTGAGAAATATCGCTAAGTTACGAAGTATGCTATCCATCTCAGATGCAGAAAAACTAGTTCATGCTTTCATGACTTCTAGGCTGGATTACTGTAATGCTCTGTTCGCTGGTTGCCCAGCATCCTCTATTAATAAACTTCAGCTAGTACAAAATGCAGCTGCCAGAGTTCTTACCAGGTCTAGAAAATATGATCATATCACCCCAATTTTATCCTCCTTACACTGGCAGCCTGTTAAGTTCCGTATTGATTATAAAATATTGCTTCTTACCTATAAAGCTTTAAATAATCTAGCTCCTGTTTATCGAACCAACCTTCTGTCTCGCTACAATCCAACCCGTTCTTTAAGATCTCAAAACTCAGGGCTTCTGGTAGTACCTAGAATAGCAAAGTCGAGTAAAGGTGGTCGAGCCTTCTCATTTATGGCTCCTAAACTCTGGAATAGCCTTCCTGATAATGTCCGAGGCTCAGACACACTCTTCCAGTTCAAAACTAGATTAAAGACCTATCTTTTTAGTAAAGCATACACTCAATGCATCGCATAACGGTATGATGCATGAATGTGCTCCACGCAGGTGAGCTGGCTCGACATCACCTGTAGGACACACTCCTTAATACACCAGACATTGTGTTAGAAACTCTCATATGGTTTACATGTTTGTTTCTATGTTTGTTTATTTAACTGCTATTTTCATCTATAACACTCCATTTTTGCATCTCGTTTAAATACACTATGAACAGCAGCTACGCTAATTATTTTCTTTATTCTCTATTTCCACCTGGGGATACTCATTCCGAGGTCCTTAGAGACTATGCAGTGCCATTGATGCGATCCAAGACCTGTGAAGAGATGATCCCAAGGTATCCATAATCCTGGACCAGGTCGTATCCTGAGCTGATGCTGTGGTCGTCATGGAGAAATGGAGTGCATGAGACTGATTTCTGAATGACCACTGTGATAAACGAGTCCCCACATTGATCCTGCAGGCCAACCTGACCGCCTGCGGGTGCCCTACTCACACCTGCAGCTTCTCCACGATGGACGTCCAGCTTCTTCAGCCTCCAGCGCCTAGACTGCAGCTCTGAACAGGAAGTTTGGGCAGATGAAAAATGGTCGTGCCTAACAGAGCCTAGTTTCTCTCAAGGTTTTTTTTTCCCTTCACTTTGTCAATTTGTGAAGTTTTTTTTATCTCGCCACTGTCGCCACTGGCTTGCTCGGATCGGGACTTGTGGAGCTGTGCTTCGGTGGATTTGCTCTACAGTGTTTGAACTTTCAGCAGTGAAATTTAAACCACACTGAACTAAACTAAACTGAACTTCAACTCTGAAATCTGGACTTTACTAGAAGTATGTTAAGCTGCTTTGACACAATCTACATTGTAAAAGCACTATATAAATAAACTTGACTTGACTTGGTAGCTCCCCTGAAAGGAAACCCCATTTGCATAATCAAGGTGTCTCGTTGGGGCCAGCGAGCCTTAGACATATGGAAGAAGCCCTGGTTCCTTTCTCAAGGCCCAGTTCTGGGAGTTCCTTGTCATTAAAATACTTTGACAACAGATGCTTCTCGCATGGAATGAGGACCAATCCTCAGTGGAAACTCTACCCAGGGCCTGTGGGAAGACAGTCATCTCTCATGGCACATAAACTGCCTAGCGATGCCGGCAAAGTTTCAAGGATTGTGCCTCTTCAGCTCGCAGGCATCAACATACTCCATCTTGACAAAGGGCTTATTATGGCTTTGTTGTGGGATCAACTGATTATGCATAGGGACATGGTGCCACCTCGACCAGTTGGGGCTTCGGGTCAACCAAGAGAAGAGCAAGCTCTCCCCTGTGCAGAGCATCTCCTATCTCGGGATGGAGCTGGACTCAATCTCCATGATGGCACACCTCACAGAAGAGCGCGCCAGGCTGGTGCTGTCCTGTCTGAGACTATTCGACAGGAACACAGCAGTCTAGGGCTGCACGATTTGGAGAAAAAATCTAATTGCGATTTATCTGATCAAAATTGCGATTTAAAATGCGATTTACTATAATTTCATAAAAGAGCTACAGGTTTGATGTGGTGGATTTAACAGCACCAAAGAAAGACAAAGCATAATCACCAAGTATGCTACACTATGCTACTGTATATTTAAAACTATTTTGTCCAATAAACTTGTCAGTTGTCATGATTCAATTAAATAAATTATATCTAAAATCTTATATATAGATATATAAAACCTTTAAAACCTTTGCATTTAGATTGTTACATTTTTCATATTGATTTTATAACATGAATTGACAATGCTTTCTATACACAATTTTAGATTTTACAGCACAAGAATTCATATTAAAATGTATTAAAATGCATCATTTATAAATACATTTATATTTATATATTATTTGTAATACAAATTTGTCATTTAATACAAGCAGTCAGATATATGAACTGTACCTTTAATTTTACCTTCTCAAAGAAAACACTCTTTTTGAATGTATCAAACAAAACTCAAGGAAATGCGCAGAACAACATGAGCTTTTATAGCAAATAAACAAATGTAAATATATGTGTGTGTGTGTGTGTGCGTGCGTACTTCATTATTTCTGCAATTATATTTGTTGTTACAGAGTACATTTGTTTGTGTGTACACGTATATATTTATGTTTTTTTTGTGTAACTGTGACATAAGTGTGTATAGTGTATATTTATTTACTTATATATAAAATACAGTTGAATCTATCTGACAACGTTCCGAAAAAATTAGATTTTCTAATTTTTTTAATGGTATGACATATATGTATGTATAGTAATCAATATTTGAAGTGGATCAACAAAAGTACTTCAAAATTGTCCTAAGACAAGAATGTTTTTTTAGAACAGTTTTGATCCACTTCAAATGTTGACTACTGTATACACATACACACACATTTATTTTAATCCCATTGTCTGTTAATGATTCTATAACTCGCTCATAGTTAAACTTCATGTTTCAATAGTAGATCAATAATTTTGTAAGAAATATTCCGTTAAACATTTAGATGGTTGTTTGTCACCACCTTTTGGCTGAAGAATGTAATTCCATCAATGTTAAAACTTGGAAATATCAAGTTCCTATCAAAAGATCATATAATCTTTACCATAAACAGTGTTTATATCTGAACTGTAAACTGTTCTCAGGGGTGTAGCAACCGGGGGTGGGGGGGGGATACGTCCCCCTCACTTTTAGAGCCAGACCATTTAGAAACAGGTGATTAATAATTATATGAACGTAAACTTTTTGGGTCTTATTCAGCTGTCCCCCCATTTTAAAATGTCTGCTACACCCCAATTCCCAGTACTTTTCTTTGATCGTTTGAGACTCAGAAAAGACTAACACATGCACTTACTCCGTAAACGATCGCGTGGGGTGTTTGAAGCAAGATCGCAATTTTCATTTTATCGGAAAAAACTTGTAAAATTACAATTTTTAAAATAAGTTTTGATTGATTAATAGTTCATGGATTTAGAAGAGCTAAAATGGAGGACTAAAAGGCATCTAGAGCCGCCCCTGATTGAAGCTTTTAACTTGTGGTTTGTGTTTTGGCTTGTGTTGTTACTTGTTGTTGACTCCTCAGGTATCTGGCATCGTCTCTTCCAGAAGGTCTCCAGAAACCTGCTTCTGTTGCTGCAGAGTCCATCTTTCACTCTTTCATGTAGCTCTGCTTCTTTTCTGAGAGCGCTGACTGCTGGCTCTGAGTAACCATAATTCTAAATGGAACGCTGAGGTTCCATGTCATCAAGGTGGAAGCTGATTGGCTGTGAGTGTCAGAGGGCTGAATTTAAACACAGTGAATACAAATTATGTTGTTTTAATGCTTTTTGTAGCCTGATTTTGGATTCCTACTTATTGAAACGTGTACTGTACACTTTCCAACCATTGTTTTTTTCTTTTCCATCGGCTGTTTACATTAACCATTAAAGACAAAATTATTAGCCATCCTGTGAAATTTAATTTCTTTCTCGAATAATCCCCAAGTGCTGTTTAAGAGAGATAATATTTAACTAAAGAAGATTCATTTAATTTTTTTAAGAAAGCTGAAAATCTGTAACCATTCTTCCATAGCCTACTATGGAAATCAATGGTTACAGGTTTCCAGATTTCTTTCAAATATCTTTATTTGTGTTCAGCAGATGAAAGATTGTCAAACAGGTTTGGGCCAAGTAAAGGGTAATTAAATGATGAAAGAAATTTCAGTTTTGGGTGATGCTTTAATGTTATGCTGCTTCACTATCAGTTTTGCACCCTTAGTTAATGTTAAAACAATGTTGAGATGTCAATAAAAAGATTTACATTAGTTTCAGCATTACAAAGTGATGGTTGTTCAACTTCACTTCTGAGTTAATGTTGAAACAATGTTGAGATTTAAAGCGATGGTTAACCCAAAAATGAAAATTCCCTGTAAATGTACTCATCCATGATGTAGGCTTTCTTTCTTGTGTAGAACATTAAGTGAAGTTTATTTATAAACTAATTTCGAGAGGATCACGTCCTTATGATTGCTTGCGACTGGTCCCGCATTATTCAATTTATGATTCACCAATCAGATGATTCCTAAGCCACTATAAATACCCTAAGTTCCATATATCAGCCATCTTCGTTTTGAAGAATCCCCCCTTCCACCCCTACTCCTCCTCCTTTCCTAGATGGGTGGCATGGTGGCCCAGTGGTTAGCACTGTTGCCTCACAGCAAGAACGTCACTGATTCTAGTCCTTACCAAGCCAGCTGACGTTTCAGTGCGGAGTTTACACGTTCTCCCTATGCTCACGTGGGTTTCCCCCGGGTTCTCCGGTTTCCTCCCATCGTCCAAAAACATGCAACTTAAGTTAATTGACTAATCAAAATCGGCACCATAGACATGCACCTAGTAAGTAGTTATCTCTTAAGCGCAATCACTATCTGTTCATTAGCTACTACAGCAGGGGAGTTCTCGAGATCTACCTGAGCTCAAACTTCCCTCTCGCCTTGCAAATGGGAGGGAGCTCCGGGCTCGAGGATCTTATGAGCTCAGAGTTCTCTTCCGGGACAGCATGCAAAACAAGCTTTATAATCAATCATCAGAGTGTGAACTCTCTAAAGAAGATTTTTAGCTGAATCTGTGGTACATGGTGATTCAAATAATGGCTTCAATGGGGACAGTCTTTTGAATGTTTAAAAATTAAAAACAGCTCATTTGAATGTGTTTAAAAATAAACACATTCAAATGAGCAATCATCATCAAAGAAACAGACTCTACATCAGACTACATTCACACATGCGCAGAGAACTGTTTGATCAGGTTGTGGATTAAAATTAATATTGTAAGTGATGTTTAATTTGATAAACAGACTAGTTGTTTCGCTTCACAAGACCTCAGTGTGTCATCAGTGATCCATGTTTGTTGATGTGGACTGATTTGAATGTGTTTATTTTTAATCTCAAAAGACTGTCCCCATTGACTGCCATTATTTGAATCACCAAGGACCATGGATTCAGCTAAAAATCTTTTTTAACATTCTAATGAAGAAAGAAAGGCACTTACATCTTGGATGACATGTGGCTGACTACATTAACAGGAAATTTGACCCATCAGGCCATCATTACAATTGAAAACTGAAATGAAGAGTTGCAAAAACCTCTAAGTGCTATCTGAATTTTTCTTCTAAAATGAGCATTTTTCTCAGCCTCCTATGTTTATGTTCAGTTATTTATGGAAGCCTGTTCCCACCTCTGTATAAAAAAAAGTTATTGCAACTTTTTATCTTAGAATTCTGAGATATAAAGTCACAATTCTAAGTTATAAAGTCAGAAATCTGATATATTACGTCGCAATTCCGAGTTATTAGTCAGAATTCTGAGAAATTATAAAGTCAGAATTTTGCTTCTGAAACAGCTTATTCAAAAAGAAATTTTTAAAAAAAATAAATAAATATATATATATATATCCTTTTTGAAAGCGATATAAACTATAAACATTTTAATAGGCTTTATGTTGGAAAAATTCTGTATGATTTCTGTATTATTTCTCTATTATATGGGCTAATGCAATTTGTCCATGCCTTTAACACTTCATTTAAGGTAAGTCTCCATAACAGGAAGCTTTATGACTCTGACAATTGTGACTTTATTTCTCGGAAGTGTGAGATATAAAGTCAGAATTCTTTATAATATAAAAAAAAAAATTAAACTGCATTTCCATTTTAAATGTCAGTTCCATCATTATTTCAAAAGCAATCATTGCAATGTATGTTAAAATTTTCTACAATTTTTTAATATTCTTTATTATTGTTGGCAATATGCATAAATTTTTATAAGACATATAAATCAAAACACTGAAAACTCTAATGTGGAAGTGAAAAATAATGTTTGGCTATTAGCAGTGGGACACAAATAAGTGTTACTTTTGTCCCCACAGGAACTTTTGCCATTCTCGAGCAATGTACACACTCGAGCAATGTACAGAGACATCCTGAATGAAAACCTGCTTCAGAGTGCTCTTGACCTCAGACTGGGGGGACGGTTCATCTTCCAGCAGGACAATGACCCAAAGCACACCGCCAAAATATCAATGGAGTGGCTTCACAACAACTCGGTGAATGTCCTTGAGTGGCCCAGCCAGAGCCCAGACCTAAACCCTATTGAACATCTCTGGAGAGATCTGAAAATGGCTGTACATCGTCGCTTCCCATCCAACCTGATAGAGCTTGAGAGGTACTGCAAAGAGGAATGGGCAAAAATTCCCAAAGACAGGTATGCTAAGCTTGTGGCATCATATTCAAAAAGACTTGAGGCTGTAATTGCTGCCAAAGGTGCATCAACAAAGTATTGAGCAAAGGCTGTGAATACTTATGTACACGTGATTTTTCAGGTTTTTTATTTTGAATAAATTTGCAACAATTTAAAAAAATCTTTTTTCACATTGTCATTATGGGGTGTTGTGTGTAGAATTTTGAGGAAATAAATGAATTTAATCCATTTTGGAATAAGGCTGTAACATAAAAAAATGTGGAAAAAGTGAAGCGCTATGAAAACTTTCCGGATGCACTGTAATTAAAACATGATGTAAGTTTATGAAAATATATTGCAGATTTTAACCTTATAGTGAACAATAGTGCCATTTCAACTGGGTGGGGGTTATGCAAATCTTGTTTTATAGAGTAGCTTATTTTTAGCTGCACTACCCCTGAAGTGTTTAATGCAAAACAAGGTCAGCACAATGATAATGTACCTTAAAGGGATATTTTACCCCAAAATGAAAATGTGCTCACTATTTACTCACCCTCAAGTGGTTTCAAACCTTTATGGGTCTGTTAAACACAAAAGAAGATATTTTGGACAAAGCTGAAAACCTGTAACCATTAACTTTAATAGACATCAAAAATCCTATGGAAGTCAGTGGTTACAGGTTTCCAACATTTAAAAAAGAAATGTGTTCAACAGAAAGAAGAAACTCATAAAGATTTTAAACAAGTAAAGGGTAAATGATGAAAGAACTTTCATGTTTAGGTGAACTATCTCTTTAAGCCTTACATTGTTTTAAGTATTTAGAGCCCATAAGTGAACCAAGGAAAAACATTAGATAAGAATACTAAACTTATTATAATAGGAGAATATTTGTCTAAATGGGAGGACAAAAATATATATATATATTTTAATTTTGTACATGTACGAATACTGTAATAATGGCATCGACAAAAACTATACAAATGAAACATTTTTGTGTAATAAAGTAGACTGTAAAGGAAATTGTAAATAATTATCAAAACCCAAACATCTCCATTTTATGCCAAAAACATGACATGATGTTTGTTTATTCGACTTGAAAACACTGAAATGATGTGAGCCTGATAGAGAACAGTGCTTCTGTTATGCTTTGGATGGAAATTATGCAAATCTTTTTCTGTGTAGCTTATTTTGAGCTGTGTTAGAACCAACACAACTGTTTTGTACAAAGGAGTTTAATGTTACAGAAAACAGTTGTATTAAGTTTTTGTGTGTATAAATCCATCAAAAAGATGGCATGTCTTTCTTTTAAATCTGCACGTAAAAGCACAGCACTTCTGTTCTTTGTCATTTTTCAGGTAGGACACCTTCTCAATTATGCTTCAATTTGGTATAGGCTGCTTGTTTGATGTTGAATGATATAGATTAAATGTTGAGTGTTTAATGATAGTTTGGTTGACGTTTAAACATATTCAATGTTGGTTTCAGTTTATATATTGATTTAATCTTAGTTAAAAATGTTTGATTTTGTGACCATTTTGATCTGTTTATTATCGTTGAAATGATTATTTCAGGGTGCAAAACTGGCTAGAAATGAATGATAACTTTTAACGTTGTTTCAATGATAGTTTGGTTGATGTTTTAACATTTATTCAATGTTGAATTAACTTAGGTCTGCTATCTGGGCACCCTTGTTACTTATGAATTTACCTGTTACTCAGGTTTAAAGTTTGTTATAAGTCACCTTCAGAGATAAACTGTACTATTTATTATGCATGTGGAAATGCTGAATTAAAAAATTACAGTTAAAACAAATGATCGGTGTCCATGCTATGAATTTATTACATTTATAAACTTTCATTTATATAAGGTACAGTAGTTGACAAATAGGCAATACAAATATTTTCTTGTAAACACTAACACTAAGTTCTAATGAAGTCTGCATGTTTGAGAAGATCTAAGGGGTCACAATTCTCCCCACCTCCTTTTTTTTACATTTTACTGAAAAGCACCATAAAATGTTGTGTGGTTTGACAGCAAAAAATTAAGAAAAACAACTCTTAATAACATACAAATAGCATTTATTAATGTAACAAACTTCTATTTATAAATAATTTATTTATAACTCTTTAATTTTCCTTTTTGTTTTATCCATTGCCAATCCCAAGTTAAGGGTTCTATGCTGTATATACTGACTGAATAGCAGTGACTCCAGTTATTTAATTTTAGCTGTATACCATTGTAATTTCCATTGAATTGAAATGTTTTATTGAACATTTGGGAAAATATGTCAATGTTACGTCACTGCAGTTGCATGCACTACAGTGACAGAAAAACAGTATGGCAGATGAGCTGTGTATCGTGAACTAGTAGGTTCAAAACTGCCACTGGAAAGTCAAAAACTAAAAATAAATAGAACGGTTTGTCCACTTTAAAGGAGCAGTTCAAATTCAGATTCAGTCATTCTGGACACAAATGAAGATATTTTGAAGAATGTTAGAAAAAATACTAGGGAATAAATACCATGGAAGTCAGTGGCTACTGGTTCTCAACATTTTTCAAAATATCATCTTTTGTGTTTAGTCGAAGAAAGAAACTCAAACAGATTTGTGACAAGTGAACGGTTAGTAAACAATGAAAGAATTATTTAGTCAGGTGACAATCATTTTTTACATTTTACATTTCCTTTTTTTCCCCAGCAATCCTTTTTTACATTTTACTGAAAAGCACCATAAAATGTTGTATGGTTTGACAGCAAAAAATTAAGAAAACAACAACTCTTAGTAATATACAAATAGCAAGGTTTCATTTTGTGAACTAGACTATAGCTACTAACTCTTTGAAACCTCTTGTTGATCAACTTTCCTTTTTCCTCAGAGGCTGAATGCACAGAGTGTTAAAACAGGTGAGTGCTAAAATGTACAATTACATCAGGAATATCAAATGGTAACATTTATTAAGTTAAAGTATACATTCTTAAAGTATCAATCTTTTTGTAAGGGCTCATATGTAATAAAGGCATTTCCTTTCAGCTCATATTTTACACCTTTTAATCTTTGGCTGTGAATTTCATGCCAATTACGTGACTCTGTCTCGAGAAGTCAATCACAGTATCTTTGTTTCAAGGCATGTGAGTGGGTGCACAAGTTAACAAAGCCCAAGTTAGCAAAGTTCATGATCAGCATCATGGTATCAAAAAAAAAGTTGAATGCATGCACTGGTTTGGTTTTGTCAACTGGAAACTAATCCTGTAATCCCAAATGTGTTGCCACAGGGAAAATAAAGCACATTCTATTGCATGGACACTTTGGGCCCCCATGATCCTTTGCGTTCCATTTGGAAGGGCTCATTCCTATGGCCTAATCCTTTGGTAGGGTTTAACCTCTGAAGTGACAGCTAGGCCATAGGAATGTGCCCTTTCAAATGGAACGTGCTGTTAACACCAAACAACTTCCCTGCGCGAAGGATCATGGGGGCCCAAAGTGTCCATTAGTTGTATCTTTTGAAATCCTTCATTGCTGAAGGGCCAATCAAAGTGGCCAGTTTTGATCACTTCAGTTTGGAACAACACTTCAATATAGCAGCTATGACTGTTTGCACTCCAAAGTATATCCCATTTGCAAAGACGAGGGGATAATCTGAGCTGCATTTACTTGAAAATAGCATCAGCTGACTCTGTTAATGGTGAAATCACTTTTTTAGCTGCTTAAGTCAAGTGACAAAATGTCTCACAGTTCACTTTCTACTGTGCATCTGTAATGACTTTATAAACATTACACGTGATAGACGACAAGTAGTAAATAGCAGTTGCTCCAAGGCAATATCCCATTTGGAAAGACGAGGGGAAAACACAAGACAGGAAAACACAAGAGGGATCATGACAGGTTTTAAAGATGTCTGCATTTTAATCCCCTAATAACCTAAGCTATGCTAAGACATGCTAAGCAAATCAAACAAATATGCATAATTGTGCTTAATACACATGCTTTGTGGTCCAGAACTAGAACACGTATTTCACTTTATATTTTGTGAATGTTTCCAAATGCCCTTTCTGGATGTGCTTGTTAACATGCTGTATGGCTAATGTTGCTGTTGTCTCTGACTGTATTCACAGTCCAGACCAGAGCTGAGAGCTGTGTCATTAGTTGTATTCTGAAAATGTTCATTTATTATACGCTGTTTAGTCAGTTGATCAATCATTTTTTACATTTTACATTTCCTTTTTTTTTTCCAGCACTTTGGAACAGAGATGTAACATGCTAGTCAATGAGTTGAATTAAACTTTACATACACACAACTATAAAATCAATCCACCAACCATTCAAAAATTACCTGGTGCTGTTTAGAAGTTATAACCTCTTCATGGAAAACTGGATTGGGCTGTCTGGGACGGTCCTCAAATGGTTCAGATCTTACCTTGAAGTAAGAGGTTACAATGTCAGTATAAGTGACCATAGGTCAAGGTGGACACCCATGGCATGTGGAGTTCCACAAGGTTCAATTCTGGCACCTCTCCTGTTCAACATTTATATGCTCCCACTGAGCCAAATAATGAGAAAAAAACACTCTGATGACACTCAGATCTACTTAGCCTTATAGCCTAATGACTACAGCCCCGTTGACACCCTCTGCCAATGCATTGATGAAATGAACAGTTGGATGTGCCAAAACTTTCTTCAGTTAAACAAAGAGAAAACTGAAGTCATTGCATTTGGGAACAGAGATGAGGTTCTCAAGGTGAATGCGTACCTTGGCTCTAGGGGTCAAACAACAAAAAATAAGGTCAAGAATCTTGGTGTGATTCTGGAGTCAGATCTGAGTTTCAGTAGTCATGTCAAAGCAGTAAGTAAATCAGCATACTATCATCTCAAAAACATCGCACAAATTAGATGCTTTGTTTCCAGTGAGGACTTAGAGAAACTTGTTCATGCTTTTATCACCAGCAGGGTGGATTACTGTAATGGACTCCTCACTGGCCTTCCCAAAAAGACAGTCAGACAGTTGCAGCTCATCCAGAACGCTGCTGCCAGGATTCTGACCAGAACCAGAAAATCAGAGCACATCACACCTGTCCTCAGGTCTTTACACTGGCTCCAAGTTATATTCAGAATAGATTTTAAAGTATTACTACTTGTCTAAATGGCCTAGGACCTCAATACATTACAGATATGCTCATTGAATACAAACCTAACAGATCCCTCAGATCATTACGATCAAGTAAATTAGAAATTCCAAGAGTTCAGTCAAAGCAGGGTGAATCTGCCTTCAGGTATTATGCCCCCCGCTGCTGGAATCAGCTTCCAGAAATGATCAGATGTGCTCCAACATTAGGTACATTCAAATCAAGACTTAAAACACATCTGTTTAGCTGTGCCTTTACTGAGTGAGCACTGTGCTATGTCCCACAGATCTCACTATTATGTCTTTCTTTTCTTTTCCATTCCTTTAAAACCTGTTTAAACACATTTTAATGTTTTTAACAATTTTTTTATTCTTTGTTGTTTTTATTTTCGTTTCTTTTATTCTTGTTTATGTAAAGCACTTTCAATTACCATTGTGTATGAAATGTGCTATATAAATAAACTTGCCTTGCCTTGCCTAAATAAAACACAAGTCTAGCTTTTGAAAAAGTACCACCCAAGTAACAGCAATTGCATTTTTATTTATAAGAGTGTATATAAACTATGACTGTTTCGCATGCTTCTATTTTTTAAAACAGGATCAAATGAGAGTCTCGTGGTCACTGAAATATCAACATCCTTTGTGCATCTGAAATTGGATGAACTATTTGGAATAGGGTCTGCCTTTGACGTTCAATGGACTGGTGATCAAACCTCTGGAAATAAGACATTCAGAAACAGGCTGTTAAACATCACTGATCTGACTGCTGGAGTCAGTTACACATTTTGTGTCACAGACATTAAAGCAGAGAACTCAGCGGTAGATAACACAACAGTCTGCATCTCTGCATGCACCAGTATGTAAACCTTCAAAACATTTATCGGTTGCTAATGTTCAACTGCATGCTTTCTGATGCACCGTCATTATCATGCTAAAATATCATTATCTAAAAAAAGTATTATAGTAATGTACTCTGTTTCGTCTCTCTATCTATCTATCTATCTATCTATCTATCTATCTATCTATCTATCTATCTATCTATCTATCTATCTATCTATC
>CAIGQV010019532.1:7589396-7613775 GCA_903798115.1 Danio jaintianensis
ATCTATCTATCTATCTATCTATCTATCTATCTATCTATCTATCTATCCATCCATCCATCCATCCATCCATCCATCCATCCATCCATCTATCAGATGTTTCAGTTGGTTGTTTTACCAGTAATTATTACTATTATACTATTATTAATTATTACTCTCTTTCATACCCAGAGCCAGATGTGATCAGGAATCTCACTGAGGCCAACATCACGACATCATCTGCTTTTCTAAAATGGGATGAACCTGTGGGAAATAGATCTTTCTTTAAAATTCAGTGGAGTGATAATAATACATTCAAATATACAGCAACTAATGACACATGGTTTACCATCACTGATCTGACCTCTGGTGTCAGTTACACTTTTATCATCGCTGCTGTTGCAACTGATAAATCAACAGAGGGAGAACCTGTGGTTATCACAAAATACACTAGTATGTTTCCATATTTCTAGATAAAGTTTTGAAATGTATTGATTTATGCTTTTCCATTTGTTTCTCTTCAAACATTATAATCTTCAAATGTCTCTTATTATTCACTCACAGGGCCTGATGTTATAATGAATCTTACAGCTGATGACATTACAATATCATCTGTTTTACTAAGCTGGACCAAACCAAATGGCCAAAGCTCCTATTATAATGTAAAATATGGAAATAACAACGTGACTACAGAGAACACTTCCATGGAAATACACTTTCTGGTTCCTGGAACACAATACACATTCAAAGTGTATGCAGTTGCAGCTGATCAAGTGACCGTGGGGGAATCTACACAAATGTCACTGTTTGCCAGTAAGATCTCATTTTAGAGTTTTAGGTCTAATCCCACACTTAGCCCTTCCACTTACCCCTACCTCTTGGTTTGTATATTCACTTGAAGGGGTAGGGGTGTCCCAATTATTTTTTGGTTAGAGGTGCAGGGCTAAGGGGAAGTAAACAAAAGGGTATGAAACATTTCTGTGAATACACAAGCTACAGACTGTAAAAGCAAGCAAGGAGACCCACAAATGTAAAAAATGGCATTAATAAGGATTTTTTAATACAAGCATCTGATTTCATAATGGTGTTAATGTGTGATGATGATGATGATATTCAAAGAAACGTTTAAAAAGAAATTCGGCTAATGACAGTCCCTTATAATATCCACTGCAAAATATATCACAACATATTTTAAATTCTGATAATGTTACTCGATGAGAATAGGCCGGTCAGACAGAATAGGCCAGTCAGTCAGTAAAGTCTGGTGAGAATGTTTTAGTTTCAGAATGGTTTGTTATATGACAAACACACTGAACTGAACTGAACTTAAACTCTAAAAACTGAACGGACACCATTCCAATTCACTATAATCTTCTATGTGAAGCTGCTTTGACACAATCTACATTGTAAAAGCGCTATAGAAATAAAGATGAATTGAATTGAATTGAATTGAATGATATGTTCGGTACAAAAACAGGACACTGTCAAATTAAAATAATGAAAAAAACTCTACAAGCAAAAGCACAACTGAATACAATATAGTAAATATACTACTGAATATAACAATATACTGAAATATACTACTTTCAGGTATCTAACAGTAGTTTTCAGGTACAGAAATTGAATAGCAGAATCAAATTCAACACGCATACTGTATATAATATTCACTGTATAAATTAAACAAAGGTTAAACATTATTAATTTACAACAGCTATTCTTTCAAGAGCAGTGAGTGATTTCATTATTTTTTTGTTGTTTGATTAATATTAAAAACAGAGCAGGAATAAGATGTTTTTGCTTTAAGTTAATTCACAGATGCAGCACACTAAAAAAGTTACACATCATGTCTCGATTGCTTATGTTCTAAGGTATAACCAAAACCCAGGCTCATTCTGAAAACGTACCTCTATATACATTTCTGGAGACCGCCAAATACGTCCCAGAAGCTACTTTTTTTGTAGTTTTTGTTTTCGCGAATCCACCAGAGGCTGTTGTGTACGCTTTTTGAGATCTCAAATTTCTCTCGGGAGTGCAATTCGCGCCTGCTGTTCTCACGTAAATCCACCAGAGGCCGCTGTTTCCTGACTGTTTGACTGACTGAATGACTGACTGATTGATCGACTGACCCACCCTCCTCCTTCCCTAAACCCAACCAATAGTATTTTCAAAAGCACCGATTGACCTGCTCACCCATTTCCCTAAACCCAACTGACAGTTTTAAAAAGCAATCCAGAAAAAGAAAAGCCCTCGCCTGATTTTTATCACATTTTCAGATTTTCCCACATTCTCACCCTGTTATTTACTTGTTTATTTTATTTTTTGGATTCTGTTTTTGTCTTACCTGCTTTCTGGAACCATTCCTCACCGTACTGGAACCACGTCGTTGTGGTCAACCCCTCTCTGCGTCTCAAGTCCACCGACGTACATGGCCAGCTAACTGGACAAACTAGTAACAGTGAAAAGCTGTCCATATGGAGGTAATCGGTCAGCTGGTAAGCACGAAAAGGAACGGTGTCATACCACCCCATAGCGTTCGTTTTAAAAATAAAATGCAGCCATACGTACTTCCGGTTACATAATTCGCGATCTCCAGAAACATATATAGGGCTACGTTTTCAGAATGAGCCTATGTTGCATAACTAGGCTCACACGCACATAGAAATTTGCAGATTTTTCAGCCCATCACTATGTCTGTTTACTTAATTAAATGTATGCAAAGACATATTTATTCAGTTCTTATAATAATTTCAGTAATATTATTGAATAATATGCAAACTGTTTCTATGATTTATTTACAATACAGTTTGTAAAATAATATTTTCTCTCTTTTAGATATATTATCTGACAGACTTACTTTGTTTACCAAACAATTGTATCTAATTGCAATTGCATTCTAAACCTTAAATAAAAATTTAAAGTTTATTTTATGTTTTATGTTTTAGTCACTATACTCTCAAAATCATTCCTTATAAATTCACAGATTTTTTACAAACCTCTGCGCAGAAATAGCAAAAAATGTCACCATATTCTGCCTGGCCCGTGGCATAACTGATTGATTACTCGTCAAGTCAGGCATGTTGACTTAATTATTGGTCATTATTGAGTTTTACCATTGAGAATCAAGTCGTTATTTGCACATCATAACTTTCATTCACCTGTTCAACCTCTCAAATCTCTCTCTGATTGATCTTCGTGCCATAAGTTTCAATGTTTAAATAACAAAAGCTTATGAATTTTGTTTAAACAGGAATAGAGACATATAGTGTGAGCTTCTTACATGTGTTCACAAACTGACTTGCAGCACACATCACTTTCATTTTCACATGGGATTCGTCCCTAACTTTAGTGCTTACTGAAGGGAACATTGGGTGACATTCTGACGTGCACAGAGACAGTTCAGAGAGTAAAACTGCAATTTTTAGAAACTTTAGCACTGACTAATGGGAAATTGGGTGACATACATTCTGAAATGCACAGAGACAATTCAGAGAGTAAAACAACAATTTGCATATGTGTATTGAACCGTGGAGGTCATACCAAACTGTTTGATATTACATTGAGTATTGTGACATCCTCTCCCCGTGTTGGCGTGGGTTTCCTCCGGGTGCTCCGGTTTCCCCCACAGTCCAAAGACATGCGGTATAGGTGAATTGGGTAAGTTAAATTGTCTGTAGTGCATGAGTGTGAATGGGTGTGTATGGATGTTTCCCAGTGGATGGGTTGCAGCTGGAAGGGCATCCGCTGCGTAAAACATAAGCTGGATAAGTTGGCGGTTCATTCCGCTGTGGCGACCCCAGATTAATAAAGGGACTAAGCCGAAAAGAAAATGAATGAATGAATGAATTGTGACATCCCTAGTAAATACACAGTACACAGGCTTCATGTGATCCAACGCCAAAGAAAATCTGGAGGCTTGTACGCTTTCCAGCTCAAAATAAACAGTGTTTGTTCAAATACAGCACAAAACAAATTTGTGAAGCAGTAATCTGTTAAATGTGTTTGCAACTTCTGAAATAACTACCACAGATGACATTTCATGTGACGCATGACGACATATGATGATGTGTGTGTGTAGTAATAGTAGTGTCCCATTTCTTAAGGGAATATTTCCATCACTATCCCTTCACACTTTGATTCAAGGGCCAAGGGGAAGTCGTAGGGGTATAAAATAGAACGCAAACTACAAAACAAAATGTTTAATTAGTTTATGATTCCTTGCATGTTCTCCCCGTGTTCACGTGGGTTTCCTCCGGGTGCTCCGGTTTCCCCCACAAGTCCAAAGACATGCGCTATAGGTGAATTGGGTAGGCTAAATTGTCCGTGGTGTATGTGTGTGAATGAGTGTATGGGTGTTTCCCAGTGATGGTTTGCAGCTGAAAGGGCATCCGCTGCGTAAAACATAGGCTGGATAAGTTGCCGGTTCATTCCACTGTGGCGACCCCTGATTAATAAAGTGACTAAGCCGAATAGAAAATGAATGAATGAATGAGTTTATGATTGCACCATTCGCATATAGTGTTTAATTCCCTGTTACACCAGCATTTATGAATTACTTTTCTGTCCCCCACACAGAGCCAGATGTGATCAGGAATCTCACTGTGGCCAACATCACAACATCATCTGCTTTTCTGATATGGGAGGAACCTGTGGGAAATAGATCTTTCTTTAAAATTCAGTGGAGTGATAATAATAAATTCAAATATACAGCAACTAATGACACATGGTTTAACATCACTGATCTGACCTCTGGTGTCAGTTACACTTTTAACGTTGCTGCTGTTGCAACTGATAAATCAACAGAGGGAGAACCTGTGGTTATCACAAAATACACTAGTATGTTTCCACATTTCTAGATAAAGTTTTAAAATGTATTGATTTATGCTTTTCCATTTGTTTCTCTTCAAACATTATAATCTTCAAATGTCTCTTATTATTATGTCTCTCACAGGGCCTGATGTTATAATGAATCTTACAGCTGGTGACATTACAATATCATCTGTTTTACTAAGCTGGACCAAACCAAATGGCCAAAGCTCCTATTATAATGTAAAATATGGAAATAGCAACGTGACTACAGAGAACACTTCCATGGAAATACACTTTCTGGTTCCTGGAGCACAATACACATTCAAAGTGTATGCAGTTGCAGCTGATCAAGTGACCGTGGGGGAATCTACACAAATGTCACTGTTTGCCAGTAAGATCTTTGTTAATATTTTTAATCAGTACAATACACCCAAAATGTTTCATTAGTGCATAAATGCATCATTCATACACATGGTTTATTCCTCTTCTCACCAGAATTTATAATTTACTTTTCGTCCCTCTTACAGAGCCAGTTGTAATCAGCAATCTGGTTGTGACCAATATCACAACATCCTCTGTGGTTCTGACATGGAATGAACCAAATGGAAATAGATCTTTCTATAAAATTAACTGGACTGCTGATAAAACAAACAAAAATGGAACACAAACGACAACTTCTGATTTTGTACATATCACTAATCTGACTGCTGGAGTCAATTATACATTCTGCATCAGTGCTGTGGCAGCAGACAATTCAACAGAAAGCGCTGCTTTCTGCATCTCACAATTTACCAGTATGTACAATTATATAATATGTGTTGATTCATTTTCTTTTCGGCTTAGTCCCTTTATTAATCTGGGGTCGCCACAGCGGAATAAACTGCCAACTTATCCAGCATATGTTTTACGCAGCGGATGCCCTTCCAGCTGCAACCCAGTAATGGGAAACATCCATACACTCTCATTCACACACATACATACACCCACTGCGCCACCGCACCGCATAATATCTGTTCTTTGTTACATATGCTAAAAGTAATTGACTACTGATGCACCAATATTACATTCATTCATTCATTCATTCATATATTTTCCTTCGGCTTAGTCCCTTTATTCATCAGGGGTCACCACAGCGGAATGAACCGCCAACTTATCCAGCATATGTTTTACGCAGCGGGTTCCAGCTGCAACCCAGTACTGGGAAACATCCATACACTCTCATATTCACACACATACACTACGGCCAATTTAGTTTATTCAATTCACCTATAGCGCATGTCTTTGGACTATGGGGGAAACTGAAGCACCCTGAGGAAACCCACACAAACATGGGGAGAACATGCAAATTCCACACAGAAATGCCAACTGACCCAACCGGGACTCGAACCAGTGACCTTCTTGCTGTGAGGTGACAGTGCTAACCACTGAGCCAGCGTGCCGCCCCCAATATTACATTTAATTAGTAATTTGTAAAAGCTCTAGAATTATTTCCATGTTCAACATCACTTACAACAATTTGCATTCAAACTTGCAGACTAAATCTAAGGCTATGTCCACACAAACAGAAGTATTTTAATAAATCAAGTTTTCCCTACTTTGTTTCTAGTAGACGATAAAAAAAGTGTTGTCCACTTGAAAATGCAAAAACTAATGCAATCTCACAGCAATTGCTAACTTTTTAAATTAGTGGCTAATTCATATTAATTTGTCAACATAGGCTCATTCTAAAAACGTAGCCCTATATACATTTCTGGAGATCGTAAATTATGGCCAGAAGTACGTATGACTGCATTTCGTCTTTAAAACGAACGCTATGGGGCGGTATGATGCCGTTCCTTTTCGCACTTACCAGCTGACCACTTACCGCCGTGTGGATGGCTTTCCCGCTGTTACCAGTTTGTCCAGTGGCTCGTAGCGTACGTCGGCAGACTTGAGACGCAGAGAAGAGCTGACCGCAACGACAGGGTTTGAGTCTGGTGCAGAGCAGTTCCAGAAAGCAGGTAAGACAAAAACAAAAGCCAAAAAAATAAAGTAAATAACAGGGTGAGAATGTGGTAAAATCTTAAAACATGGTAAAAATCAGGTGAGGCTTTTTTTCAGGGCTTTTTTTCTGGATTGTTTTTTAAAACACTGTCGGTTGGGTTTAGGGAAGTGGGTGGGCGTGGGTCAATCGGTGCTTTTTAAAACACTATCGTTGGGTTTAGGGAAGGGGGTGGGCGGGTGGTTCGGTCGGTCAGTCAGTCAATTCAATTCAATTCAATTCATGTTTATTTATATAGCGCTTTTCACAATATAGATTGTGTCAAAGCAGCTTACCATAGTTCTAGTAACGTCCAGATTTCAGAGTTGAAGTTCAGTGTAGTTTAGTTCAGTGTGGTTTAAATTTCACTGCTGAAAGTTCAAACACTGTAGAGCAAATCCACTGAAGCGCAACTTCACAAGTCCCGATCCGAGCAAGCCAGTGGCGAGGAAAAAAAACTTCACCAATTGATGAAGTGAAGGGAAAATAAAACCTCGATAGAAACTAGGCTCTGTTGGGCACGACCATTATTCTTCTGGCCAAACTTCCTGTGTGGAGCTGCAGTCTAGGCGCCGGAGGCTGGAGAAGCTGGACGTCCATCGTGGAGAATATCCTGGCCCGCAGGATCAATGCGGGGACTTGTTTGTCACAGTGGTCATTCAGGAATCAGTCTCATGCACTCCATTTCTCCATGACGACCACAGCATCAGCTCGGGATACGACCTGGTCTAGGATTATGGATACCTTGGGATCATCTCTTCACAGGTCTTGAATCGTATCAATGACGCTGCATAGTCTCTAGGGACCTCAGAATGAGTATCCCCAGGTGGAAATAGAGAATAAAGAAAATAGTTAACGTAGCTGCTGTTCATAGTGTATTTAAACGAGATGCAAAAATGGAGTGTTATAGATGAAAATAGCAGTTAAATAAACAAACATGTAAAGCATATGAGAGTTTCTAACACAATGTTTAGTGTATTGAGGAGTGTGTCCTACAGGTGACGTCAAGCCAGCTCACCTGCGTGGAGCACATTCATACATCATACCGTTATGCGATGCATTGAGTGTATGCTTTACTAAAAAGATAGGTCTTTAATCTAGTTTTGAACTGAGAGAGTGTGTCTGAGCCTCGGACATTATCAGTCAGTCAACAGTGGCCTCTGGTGGATTTATGCGAGAACAGCAGGCGCGAATGTCACTCGCGACAGAAATATGAGATCTCAAAAAGCGTACACAGCGGCCTCTGGTGGATACGCGAAAACAAAAACTGCAAAAAACCTTGGACGTATTTGGCGCTCTCCAGAAATGTATATAGGTCTACGTTTTCAGAATGAGCCTGGGTTGTAATTTGTATGCTCTCATTCGCACATTTGGCGGTTCATTCCGCTGTGGCCACCCCAGATTAATAAAGGAACTAAGCCGAAAAGAAAATGAATGAATGAATGATTTACAATTGGTTTTTCTTTCCATCATACAGAGCCAGATGTGATCAGGAATTTTACAGCATCTCAAATCAGAACATCTTCTGTGTTTTTGACATGGCAACTGACTGGAAATATATCTTTCTTTAAACTTCAGAGGACTGATGATAAAACATACCGAAATGCAACAGAAACTAGTAACACCTTTTATAATATTACTGATCTGACTGCTGGAGTCAATTATACATTCTGCATCATTGCTGTGGCAGCAGATGAATCAACGGAAGGAGCTGCTTTCTGCATCTCACAATTTACCCGTATGTATAATTATTATTTATCTGTTCTTTGCTACATAGTACTATTTAAAGTAATTAAGTACTCCAGCAATTTTTGAAGTAATTAGTAAAATGTCTAGAATAATTCCCATGTCCTTGACTCTCCACTTTACCTTGGTGCCTTTTTTCTTGTTGCTTGAGCAGTTCACAAGAGGCACATTTCACTGACAGGGTACATTCAAGCTCTTCTGCCTCAATAGTGGGGCAGCCTGTGGTTGTGTGAATGTTCAACAAGTGGTAAAAGCAACTGCGGAGCATTTGTGCCCATACAAAGGCACTTGGCATATGTCCATAGCCTGTAAGCTCACATCAGTTCTCAATGCCAAAGCATACAAAGCTGTAGGTCAAGCTATCTTCAATGAAAAAGCCATCCGACACATGCATCAGTCCAAGGCACTAAAAGAGCTAAACGAGGCCAGTTCTAAACAGGGATTGCATATTGTGACTGAGATTGCACTCCTGGTTGACTAATGTATAGCACAGTCTCTTGGTTAAGTCTAGATCTGGGGTCCAGGTATTCCATCTCTGGCTGAGATGTAAGATGACCAGACAATGTGCACTTTGTCAGTGCTCCTAAAGTCTCATCAAAGACACTGTAAAGGACAGTTCTCAGCAGTCCAATAGTTCACCCAAAGCTGAAAATGTTGACATCATTTTTGTGTGAACTGTTGCTTTAAGCAGACAAACCTGAGCCTGAGGCAGTTGAGGTTAAGATCCTGTCTCTTAAAGGGATAGTTCACCCAAAATCCATTTACTCACCCTTCACTTCTTCCAAATTAGTTTGAGTGTGAATAAATGGTGAGGACATTTCATTTTTGGGTGAACGAATGGGTGTGGTACACTTTCATATGACATCATAATGCACCTTAGAGCAGATGACATTACAACATCATCTCTTTCACTAAGATGGACTAAACCAGTGGTTCTCAATTTCGATCCTCGGGGCCCCTCTGCCCTGCACATTTTGTATGTCTCTCTTATTTGACACACAAGGATCAGTTCATGGATCTCTCAGTTAACAAGTTGATGATCTGAATCTGGTGTGTTAAGTAAGGAAGACATACAAAATGTGCAGGGTGGGAGGGCCCCGTGGGAGGGCCCCGTGGGAGGGCCCGGAGGACCGGTATTGAAAACCACTAGACTAAACCGACTGGTCATATTTCTATTTTCACAAAAAAATATGGAGATAACAATGTGACCACAGTGTAGGGTCTATACCAATCGATACTTTCTTTTTAAAAACGTCCATTTCCTGCTAACATTTGAGGGCTGTTGAGCTGCGATTCATCAGCGGATCGCTCGTATGTCAGCTTATAGACAAACCAGCTGATCGTGACTTTGAAAGGCTCCAGTGTCCCTGTATCTGTGGTTACACTCAGTAAACAGCAGTGAGTTCGGTGAACTGATGACCTTCACGGCCAATCAGTCATTTCTGTTGAGCACATAAACACAATGGCAAATCAGCGGTGTTTAAGAACGCACTCAACAGCGCTCAAATGTTAGCGGGAAATGGACGTTTTTAAAATTTCAGTATTGATTGGTACCGAATTGAAGTATCGTGACAACCCTACCATAGAGACAATCAAAATAAATAGATGGAGCACAGTACACATTTGAAGTTTTGGCAGTTGCAGCTGATAATGCGACTCAATCAATAATAATAAAATAATTGGATGTGTTTAATCTGAATGAATCTCAGATTATCATGCTTTAATCAGAAAACGGCTAACTAATGATTTCTCAATTCATAATTGCACAATTTGTACTGTACAAAAGAATGAATTTCTCTGGTAACACTTTAGTTTAGGTCACAATTGACGGTATTAACAAACCATTAACTAACACTACTATCTTAATAAACTACGATAATTAGTAATAATTAGTACGTTAATAGTTGGGTTTAGGTTTTGGGTGGGATTATAGATGCATAATAAGATCATACTTTATACTACTAATATGCAATTAATATCTTAATAATAGGCAAGTAATAAGCCAGTAGTTATTAGCATGAATTGTGACCTAAAGTGTTATCATTTCTCTTTTCACCAACATTTGTCCCTTGCTCTCTTCTGTTTCTCACACAGAGCCAGATGTGATCAACAATCTCACAGTGACCAATGTCACATCATCATCTTTGAATCTGACTTGGGGAAAACCAGCAGGAAATATATATATTTTTAAAGTTCATTGGAATGCTGATGAAAGTGTGAATTCAGCAACCAGTAACACTTCCTTTTACATTACTGGTCTGAATGCTGGAGTCAGTTATACATTCTGCATCAGTGCTGTGGCAGCAGACAATTCAACAGAAGGCGATGCTTTCTGCATCTCACAATTTACAAGTATGTAAATCATTTATCTTTTTCATGTTACCTAGAACATGTTTATTGTCTGTTTTACCATCCAATTTTTAACTAGTTAATAACAGCACTAATTGTTTTTAAAATGTTGTTGCAAAGTGGCATTTTATGCTAAATGAATTCACAATTGCTTCATTTCTACATCTGGTGTTATTCCCTCATTTGCCAAAACAAATGTTATGGGTGATCTTAGAATTGTGGGAAAATGCTGTGATTTTTATAGTCCAAGTAATTAATGATAATGTCCTTCAGCTGTGTGTGTAATCAGAATGAACTTGAAACTGGTGTGTGAATGCAGTTTATGGTGGGATATGTAGTTCAGATGAGTGTTAACAAGGAATGATCTCCAGCGACTCGCGAATCGTACATTCAGCTTAAATTATCATACAATAATTAAGTTTCATTTTCATCTTTTTGTGTGTTTAGCTATTTAAATTAACATTTACTTAAAACATCTATTTCCTATTTTGTTATTAAGTTCAGTAGTAAAAAGAAAAAATACATTTTGTGTCTGTCTCTGTACGTTCTGGTCAATTCTGTTACATTACAAAAAGACATAACAGTCTGTAAAGCACTAATACAAAAAGCATGTGACTCGCTCCAAGTGATGTCACTTCCTCTTGCGGGAATCTCTGGAAAGCATTGAGATGTGTCATTATTTCTCATTCATTTGTACAAAATGTTTAGGATACACCAATAGAAGATTAAGTATTTGTCAACTCTGTGATATTTCAATGAATTTCGTATTCCATTTTAGAAGCATCAATATGATGAAAAATGTTTCAGACATGCCATTTAGTATCTGGTTTGAGGTTAGCATCTTGAGCTGAAGCACAAAATAGTTGACTCAGTTATTGTCAACTCTTTTATGGTTTTAAAAGTTTAACAATGGGGTGGCAGGGTGACTCAGTGGTTAGCACTGTCGCTTTACAGCAAGAAGGTCGCTGGTTCAAGCCCCGGCTGGGCCAGTTGGTATTTCTGTGTGGAGTTTGCATGTTCTCCCCATGTTTGCGTGGGTTTCCTCCAGGTGCTCCGGTTTCCCCCACAGTCCAAAGACATGCGGTATAAGTGAATTGGATAAAGAAAATTGGCCGTAGTGTATGATTGTGTGTGAATTTGCGTGTATGGGTGTTTCCCTGTACTGGGTTGCGGCTGGAAGGGCATCCGCTGCGTAAAAAATATGCTGGAATAGTTGGCGGTTCATTCCACTGTGGTGACCCCTGACAAATAAGGGTCTAAGCCGAAGGAAAATGAATGAATGTATGAAAGTTTTACAATGGGTTAAATAAACAATTGGTAATAAAATCAAATGTTCCCTATCACGTATTTTGCATTAATAATGGATGTAGTTTACTGTAAATTATACATTTGTTGTATATCATTTCAGTTTAACCCTTGTGTATTGTTCAAACTGACTAACCCTGACATAATCCTTTCGTTATGTTCGTGGCTGTTTTTGCCACATTGATCTCCATTATAACCACATTTTTTGATTGCAAAGCCATGATACCAAATAATCATGCATCGTTGTTGGTGGTTTCCTTGTTGGGAAGTGGTAAAATTTGTCACTTTTACTGTTGATCATCCGTTGGCATCATTAACCCTTTAGATAGGCCTGTGCAAAAAAAGTTTCTGGCTTTTATATGGAGTTCTATGGAGTAAAACAGCAAATTATAGTGTGTGTGCATAAATACACTTACTTTGTTTACTATGTTTTTAAAAGCTGAGGTGCTTATTTTTTATTTTATCTCTTACACGCACACACAGACACACTGTAATCCATATAAAAGCCAGAAACTAAGCTTTGTTTGCATTGTAACAGATGATCAACAGTAAGAATGACAAATTAAACTTCTTCCCAACAGGGTAAACCAACAACAATCAAGAATGCACGATTATATGGTGTCATGGCTTTGCAATCAATAAATTTCATTATAATGGAAGTCAATGGACATAACAAAAGGGTAGTAAATTTGCCCAGAGTGTATTGATTTTTTGAAAAAAATCTAAGCATTTTCACAAAATATGTGTCAAAATAAGATTTGTCACCAAAAATCATTCCATTTGCTGAAACACAGAGACGGTTGTGGCCAAATTAAGCCTTAAAATCACCCCAGTGTGGATGAAAAAATCCCCAACTGCACACAAGGGTTAAGGAAAGTTAATGGAAAATGCTTGAAATATACTCACAATTCTTGAATCAATCATATTTTTACTCTTCTCTCCCCCACACAGAGCCAAATATGGTCAGCAATTTCACAGTGTCTTCAGTCACATCATCATCTGTGTTTCTGGAATGGGACGCACCAAGTGGACGAACAGATTTCTATACAGTTCAGTGGACCAATCAGAGGACAGATATAACAACTAATGACACGTTCTATCAAATCACTGGTCTCATGGCTGGAACCAATTACACAATTTGTGTCAGTGCTGTTACTGGTGTTAGTGCTGCATACACAAGTCAAAGTCAACTTTTCTGCATGCAAATATGTACCAGTATTCATAACTCCGGTAAACATAAACATAATAGATTGACTATCAATTTAACTTCCATTTAAATACGTTAATATAAATTCTATGTTCTTTAAGGTTAACCTACAATGTTGTCTAGATCTGATAGGATTATTACTGTATAACCAATTTGTTATTGTGATTAAACAGTGGCAAGTGAACCGGTGGAATCTAATCAGAAAACTAAACCAAACATCGGTTGGTTGATTGCTGGCATTCTGCTATTTATCTTTTTTGTCATCATCATCGTTTCCGTGGTCTTTTTCTTTTCAAGAAGGTGAGTTGTCATCATCAGAGATGCAAAGACTGGATAAATTCTATTCAACAGTTTATTCAACTATTTAAACTCTCTATTACAGACAAGTCGTGAAACATTGCCAAGACATCCCTGTACACACCATTACGTGAGTTTGGTTGATGTTCATAGATAAATATTTATTACTTTAAATTTTTATTACTGTAATTATTGTTAATAAATATAATAAATTCATAACATTAGTATGTATAGTATTACTATATGTAGTAGTACTGTTATATTATGCAATTGCGACTTTTATTTCTCAGAATTCTGACTTTATATCACGCAATTGCGACGTTATTTCTCAGAATTTTGACTATGTCATGCAATTGTGACTATTTCTCAGAATTTTGAATTCATTTCTCAGAATTATGATTTCAAATCTTTCAATTCTGACTTGATAACTCACAATTTCGAGTTTACATCTCACAATTATGAGAAAAATGTCAGATTTGTGAGTTTGTGTCATGTAATTCTGAGATAAAAGTCACAATTCAGGCCCGTAGCCGGGGGGTTTGGGTGACAAAGTCCAGAATTTGGCCCCTACATGTGCTTATTTTGCCCATTTTGGACTGCTATGCCATCATAAATTGTGGAAATTATCGATAAAAGAAGGCTTTAAGACACATTTAATTTTTAATTATTCAAATGACCAAATTCTGAGGAAAGTTGAATGTGCTGGCCAGTTTGTTATTTGTCTATAGGCTACAGTTTTTAATTTAAAACTAGTTTCACCACATTCCTTTTTTTATGATGGATGATAATAAATTTGTATTTTAAAAATTATTCAAAAATTTTCATTTAAAATGCTAATGTCATATCATTATTAATAAAACTGTAATAACTTACAGTTTAAATGCACATTCGTAATTAAATAATTCGTAGTAAAATAGCATGGTAAACACTTTGACAAAATTGTAGGAAATATTTTGGTACTTCAAAAAGTGTGGCTATGATTACCATCCGACAAGCTGATCAAGCAAAGATTAGTGCTTAAAATGCAGTATTTAAACCTCATAACTGAATAGAAAATGAGGCAAATAACTGCAAGACCGTAACCGTAACCCACTTTCCCCGAATAAGGGAACGGAGACGTGCGTCTGGAACAGACTATGGGAGTGCGTCAGAGGACCAATAACTCTGAAGAGTAAGAAAACGGGCCAACGAAATGCCAAATTGCATTGGCAGAGCTCTGCTCCACAGCTGGCAGCAATGTGCCATCAGCGCTATATAAGCTGCACGCTGCGGAGTGAGCCTCAGAATTTGCCTGCTGAAGAGCCGATCACTCAGCTAATCAGCTGGAGACTCAGCTGCTGTGGCAGTGGAGACACACGTCTCCGTTCCCTTATTCGGGGAACGTGGGTTACGGACGACTGCTCTTTCACCGCCGAGAACTCCTGGGTAAAGTCCCCGACGGTGTCGCCGAACAGGCCAGCCTGGGATATGGGAGCGTTAAGAAAGCGAGCTTTGTCAACATCTCTCATATCGGCCAGGTTTAGCCAGAGGTGGCGTTCCTGGACCACTAATGTGGCCATTGTCTTCCCCAGGGCACGAGCAGCCGATTTGGTGGTCATGAGAGCATAATCGGTTGCCGTGCGGAGCTCATGCATCAAGCTTGGGGAAGAACCACCCTCCTGCAGCTCAGCCAACTTCTCCGCTTGGTAGCGTTGATAGGTGGCCATAGCGTGCAGAGCGGATGCAGCATGTCCCGCATCGGTGTAGGCTCTAGCCGTGAGAGACTCAGATAACCTATACGCTTTGGAAGGGAGTTTAAGTAGACCTCTCCAGGTGGAGGCGCCCCGCGGGCAAAGATTGACTGTGATAGCGCGCTCCACCTGGGGAATCGCCTCATAACCCCAGGCTGCTCCGCTATCAGGGGTGGTGAGAGCGGGAGCGCACGAGGACCGGGCAGAGAAAGGTGCCCTCCATGCCCGCGTGAGCTCACTGTGTACTTCCGGGAAGAAGGGGACAGGGGGCCTGGAGGGTCTTGCCCTTTAAGCCCCCACGTAACACCCATCTAAGTGGTCCGGCCGTGGTGCTGGGGGACAAGCCATCTCCAAACCCACGGCCGAAGCAGCCCGGAATAATACGGCCAACATGTCCGATTCCAGATCTGAGGCCGCACTGACCACCCCGGAGGGTGGCAGAGGGTCCGGATCTTCATCGGAGCATGTTAGCCCGCCCTCCAATGCAGCGATGGACATCACATCCCCGGTGTCACCTAATGAGAGCGCGGCCATCCCGGGGGATGGACCAGCGCTCTCACTCGAAGCTTGGACAGACCCAGCTGAGGAGTGAGGGGTCCGCGGGCCCGAAGGCGACGGATAAGCCCCCACTGTAACCCTCAGGTCTGCCCGTTTGCTAACCGCATGGCGGGGAGCAGCAGGGGTGACGCACCCTAATGCAAGAGTGCGCCGCGACCTTAGCTGTGCAACAGTTAAGCCCTCGCAGTGAGGGCAAAAACTGTCCGCGAGCACCGCATCCACATGCTGGACCCTCAGACATGTGACGCAATGCTCGTGCCTGTCATCCGGGGAGAGGTAACCACCGCATCCAGAAATGCACGGTCGGAACGACATCTATAAAAAGACGCGCTACTCGACCGTGTGCTCTCTTAGGGAATTCTGCTCTTTTAGTATGAAACTGCTCTTTTAGTGTACCAGTGAAACGCCCAGGGGACGTGAAACCCAGATCGAACGCCGCTGTTGCGTCTTCTCCCGCACTGGTGATAAACACTGGAACTTTCTTAGAAGTCAGGTTGGCAGATTAGGTCTTCAGTCTCGTGAGAGGGTCTGAAGCAAATAAATTCTGAGGCTCACTCCGCAGCGTGCAGCTTATATAGCGCTGATAGCTCATTGCTGCCAGCTGTGGAGCAGAGCTCTGCCAATGCAATTTGGCATTTCATTGGCCCGTTTTCTTACTCTTCAGAGTGATTGGTCGTCTGACGCACTCCCATAGTCTGTTCCAGACGCACGTTGAAGTTCCCGTATGAAGGGGAACAAAAGTCCACTTTTTGAAATAAAAAGAACCACCCCTTTTCAATAGGCTGACTACGGGCCTGCAATTACCTTTTTTTATTTTTTATTCAGTGGTGGGAAAGGGCTTCTGTACTATTAGTGTGTGTAAGATTGTTTTCCTCCATGATTTCTCTGTTTTCTGATACACAGTAATATTGCTTTGAGGATAGAAGATTATGAAGAGTACTTCAAGCAGAAACATGCTGATTCCCACTATGGTTTTGCCATAGAGTATGAGGTATTTTTGGTTTCTTTTGTTTATCATACGTGAGTTTCTTTGATTATTATCAAAAAACTGTTGTCTCCATGATATGTCACACAGTAATTGATACATTTTAATAGTGTTTTCAAAGTCTAAAGACTTTCTGTTTTGTTGCAGAAGTTAAAATTTGTTGGAACAGCACAGTCGAAGAACGCCGCCCTGGCTATTGAAAACCAGGGAAAGAACCGTTACTCAAATGTTTTACCTTGTGAGTATATCTGATTGTTGTATATGGATGACGCGTTTAATGGTCATCATAATCTTAAATCCTTGAAAGTTTTTAATATTTTGATTTTTAAAAAAACGCATGAACATTTATATGCATTTATGTATGTATTATATCATCTTTGCTTCAAATTACAAAAAACGAATTACTGCATATGCAAGGTGTCTCTAATGCAGCATCTATGGGGCTGAGAGTAAATTTGACGTTATACTCTCCTCTGGCCGCCGCCATCAGTCTCACACAATGTTTTTCATTTTTCTGAAAGTGTTGATAACACCATCGTGGTGTTTTTCTTTTATTATTTCAGCAAATAGGAATGTAAAAAAAATATTTGTTGTACTCTCCCATTCACTGCGCTCTAAGTTTACCCAACTATGATGACTTCCACTGCTGAGAAACCCGGAAATGTGAAAAGGGTCTATTGTAACAAAAGGTGGCAGTAGCTTATTAAAATCACAAGCTTCAGTTTGATTAGCTGGCTGCTTTGAAATTTCCTGGAAATTGACACATCGAATAATGCAGTGAAAACGCCATGAGAAAGCCAGTCTTCCCTGTTCTTTCTGGATTTTTTTATTTAAAGACTCAGCATCAGTAGATAAAGAAGCATAAGTTGACATGTGGCTCTAATTGCAAGCAATTTAAGATTTAATGAAATATAAAAATAATCAGACGCTGGTGACAATTAGAAACCACAGAAACGTATGTGTTGTATTAATTTCCAACACTAAAAAAATGATGTTTGAGGTTTGTTCAAACTACTTATTTAAAATGAGCTGAAACAACACAATTATTGCGTTTTTATTGCGACAACTTAATTGATTTATGTTCAATCTACTTAAATTTGTAAAACCTAATAAGTTAACTTCATGTAGTCCAACCACAAATCGATTGATATAAAACAGTCCATGGAATATAACAGAACATTAAAATAAAAAGCTAAAAATTTTATTTATACCAAATTAGGTGCATATTTCTCAGATATTAATGAATAACGGTAAAGGCCAGGAAGGGTGGCATCTGCAGCTGGACGTTAATGAGAATTATTTATAATATTACAATAATACAATTACAGTACAACAATAATTGCTGGTTTTACATTACTGTGAAAGTTGAGTTTAGGGTTGCGGTATAGAGATAGACATGAATAAAATACTATTTAATGGGTAATTTAATAAATCATATGACTAATACTCTGTATAATTACTGTTTTTATACTGTGAGGGTTGGGTTTAGGGCTGCAGTAGGGGTAAATGTTAATAAAATACCATTTAATGGGTAATTTAATAAATAATATGAATAATACATTGTATAATTACTGTTTTTATATTACTGTGAGGGTTGGGTTAGGGGTAGAAGTTATTCATTCATTCATTCATTCATTTTCCTTTCGGCTTAGTCCCTTTTTTCATCAGGGGTCGCCACAGCAGAATGAACCGCTACTTATCCAGCATATGTTTTACGCAGCGGATGCCATTCCAGCCGCAACCCAGCACTGGGAAACACCCATACACTCTCACATTCATACACATACACTACGGCCAATTTAGTTTATTCAATTCACCTATAGTGCATGTCTTTGGACTTTGGGGGAAACCGGAGCACCCGGAGGAAACCCATGCCAACACGGGGAGAACATGCAAACTCCACATAGAAATGCCAACTGAGCCAGCAGGGGCTCGAACCAGTGACCTTCTTGCTGTGAGACGACAGTGCTACCCTCTGAGCCACCGTGCCACCCGGGTAGAATACAATTAAATCCAATAAAATACAATTTAATGGGTAATTTAATAAATAATATGACTAATACTCTGTATAATTACTGTTTTATATTACTGTGAGGGTTGGGTTTAGGGTTGCGTTTAGAGGTAGACGTTAATAAAAATACAATTCATGGGTAATTTAATAAATAATATAAATAATCCTCGCTAACTTCGGGCCTCAGCTGTATCCCTTCTAGCAACAGCCATGAATAACTACTGTTTGATAATTGCATCATGTTTGCTTTCTTGAGATGATGTTTCAAGAGTGAAGTTACTGATATGTGACAACCCCTTTGATGACTACATTAATGCCAGCTATGTCCCAGTGAGTATATACACATAAAGAACATTCCAACATCTCACATGACCCCTACATGTTGCATCAATTATTGATATATTTTGTGTGTGTGGTCAGGGCTACAATTCAAGAAAAGAGTTTATAGCTGCTCAGGGTCCATTGCCCGTCACGGTAAACGAATTTTGGAGAATGATCTGGGAGAAGAATGTCTACACCATAGTGATGCTGACCAAATGCAACGAGCTGGGAAGAGTGAGTTTGATTTTTAACATTACTGTTCACTCTAAAAAGTAGAGAAATGTGAAAATACCTATGCGGAAGTAAGCTAAGCTAGGATGGCCGAGAGAGCTTAATGTGCTGCAATTTAAGAAAATATATGCAATTACAAAAATGCCAGAAAATTAAGAAAAGATCCTCATTGGTTTGACAGCTTACATGCTGCAAATCCTCACAACGAAACCCCCCCCCCCCAAAAAAAAACACTGCATTTTCTCACAACCCAGACAAATTAAGAAAACGCCTGCATGTTCTCACAACACATGCAAATAGCATGGAACACAACGGAAATGTTTCAAGGGGACCCTAAAATGTGACGGACCTGGATATTTAGGTTATGGCCATTTAAGCTAATAATATACAAAAGACAAGGAAATCAGTCTGTTTATGGTGGCATGGATCAATCTGATTGGTTTATCACTGATTACGGATGGGAGACCAGCCGCGCTCAATCACTTTACATGCTCCTCTCAAAATTAGTTTATAAAACTTCACCAAACAAAAAAAACGCACCTTTCAAAGATCACAACTTCACTGAGTAATAGTCACGGCACAGTAAACAAATCCCAGCACAGTCCTCATTACAGTTTTTTGTAATTGCATGTGTGTTCTTAAATTACAGCATGTTAAGCTCTCTCAGCCACCGTACTAACCAGTACTATGTGCCATTTCCTCCAGGTAAAATGTGAAAAGTACTGGCCATCTGAGACTGACTTTTATCAAAACATCTCTGTGACGACCACTTTAGAGATAGAACTCGATGACTGGACCATTAGAGACTTCAGTATCAAAAATGTAAACCAACACTTCCTGTACTTGATATTCTCGTTTTTTTCTGTCAGTACCATATACGACTGAATGTTGCTATTGTGGTATTGAAATCAATAATATTTTATATTATGTGGTTGAGGGCTGCACGGTGGCGCAGTGGGTAGCACGTTCGCCTCACAGCAAGAAGGTCGCTGGTTCGAGCCTCGGCTGGGTCAGTTGGCGTTTCTGTGTAGAGTTTGCATGTTCTCCCCGTGTTTGCGTGGGTTTCCTCCGGGTGCTCCGGTTTCCCCCACTAGCACAAAGACATGCACTATAGGTGAATTGGGTAAGCTAAATTGTCCATAGTGTATGTGTGTGAATGGGTGTGTATGGATGTTTCCCAGTGATGGGTTGCAGCTGGAAGGGCATTCACTGCGTAAAACATATTCTGGAAAAGTTGGCGGTTCATTCCGCTGTGGCGACCCCAGATTAATAAAGGGACTAAGCCAAAAAGAAAATGAATGAATGAATTATGTGTTTGAAACTTCTGTAGGTGGAAACAGAAGAAACTTGCGATGTACGCCAGTTCCACTTCACAGCATGGCCGGATCATGGAGTTCCACAGACTACTGAGGTCCTTTTAGACTTTAGAGACCTGGTGAGAGAACACATGAACCAGTACTCATGCACCTCTCCAACCGTGGTGCATTGCAGGTGATTGTAAATATTTATACGTTTATTCAAATATTAATTGGCTTCTTTATTAAAATCATCTTATTATTTGACCTCTTTCTCTCTTTCAGTGCTGGTGTGGGAAGAACAGGGACCTTCATTGCCATTGACCACCTGATCTCCCAGATTGAAAGAGACAGCATGGTGGACATCTACGGAATTGTTAATGATATGCGCATGCACCGACCTCTCATGGTGCAGACTGAGGTACGGGACTTTGAAGTCTCAGTGCAAGTAAAAGTGATAGTTCACCCAAACATGAAAATTTACTCAACCTCTTACTTACTTACCAAGTTTTCTTTTTCCATTGAACACAAAAGAAGATATTTTGGGAAATGTTAGAAAAACTTAACTATTGACTTCCATAGCAGGAAAAACAAATATTATGGAAGTCAGTGGTTACAGTTTTTCAAAAGTTTTTTAAAACCTCACTTGACAATGATCAGAAGGAAAGATTAAATTGATACTAACAGTCCGCTCCGCATACCAAGCATCACAAGATGCCATACGAGGTGAGGTACTGAGCAAGCTGTTCGCACCAGAAAAACAATCCATATGGAGGTAAGAAGTTAGTAGTAGCACAAAAAGGAACAGAAGTTGTTGGCGGAGTCATACCACACTGTCATTTTACACATATTTCACAGTTCCCCAAAAAAGTAGCCCTGGGAACTTATTCCCAATGAGCATGTGTTGAAGATACAGGTACTGTCTCACTGCTGGAGGGAGGAAGGTCATGCAGTAAATAAAGTTCAATCTTATCTTGATCATGGACACTAAGAAGTGGCCAATGGAAGGGGCTTTCTGGCTGGTATGTTACAATTGAGTTTGGGAATGATCTAATCTTGGTATGAGTGTACAAAGTACTGAACATAGTCAAAGTTCCTTTAAGGCAAGTAATTTCAATCGGCGGTCATCTTTAAAACACCTCGGGCATTCTGTTTGACTGGGGAAACATCAAATTCTCCAAAATTGCTTACGATTCTCTTAAAAAAGCTTACGATTAAATGTCATATTAGGAATCACCAATAAAATTAAACAACAACTGTCTCTTAAGTTTCATTTTCAAACATTCGAATCTCACAAAATCTGCAGAAATTCCCATCTGGACCAAGCCCCTCCCTTTGGAGAATCGCCAGTCTTTAGTGATCAATGATTGGCTCCTGTACTAAAAGGCGGGGCTTCATTCGCCATATTGACCGTTACACTTTTCCCCATTCAAAACTATACGAGTGACACGTCCTGTGTATTCTATAGTCTTTGACATCTTGGGGTAAAGTTACTGTTTCCAGATGATCAAAAAATATTGTTTTTTCTCAATAATATATTGGTTGGCTAAAACACAGCCATGGTCCAGCAACCTCGGAGACGGGCGGGGCAGACGCAGCTCATTAGCATTTAAAGAGATATGAAGCAAAGCTGCTCACTGTGGACTGATTGTACATAAAACAATTAGGTTGTCGCCTAATAAACTCAAGAATTGTGTTGTTTCAGCTCACTTTAAATAAGTAGTTTGAACAAACAGAAAACATTTTTTTTGTGTAAAATGGTGTTTATTTAGAGTAAAATTTTGAATTTTAACCAGTTAAAGACTTTTTATTAAGACCCAAAAAGAATCATATCAACTTGTGTCAAATGGGCATTCAGTGTAACTGAATTCAGAATATTCCTTTAAATGACATTAGCTTAGCCATTAGCATGGTGCTGTGTTACTTTCACAAATGAGCTGCTATGTAAAACTCATGTTTTTAAACTATTTTCTTTTTTCTTTCTTCAATAGGACCAATATGTTTACCTCCACCAGTGTGCGTATGACCTTATTCAATCAAGAACTGCGTCTAACATGGATTTAATTTACCAGAACACCGCATCACTTGAGATCTACCAGAATGTACATTTTAAGGAAAACAAAGATCATATGTCCTTTACCGAATGATCAAATTTGTGAAATGGATGTAATTTATATTCTTACACAATAATCAAATCATTTGATTAATGTTGTACTGTAAAGTAAGTTTTGTAAGTAAATAGCAAATAATGACTAAGTAATTGTGTTTATAATATTTAATTTAAGATTTTTTTTCTGTGACGTTTGAAAACAATATTTGTTTATTTGGTGTAAAATAGTTATTTGGTATAATGTATAATACAGAATTTAACTGTTTAACTATAAGCACTAAAATTTTTCCCCACTAGAAGGCACTGTCAACCCATCACTCTTATCAATGCAAATGATTAAAACGTATGTTCCATTATAGTGGTTACAAAAAATGTTATAAGAATTATACAAGTATCAAAAGACTGCTGTAGTACAGTTTAATTATTAGTTAATCAAATAATGTTACATTTGAAAGGTTTTGCTATCTCAGCCTGCTCTGGATATGAGCATTTGCTGTGTATTTGTACTGTAATTTGTTGTTTTATTTTTATATAGCTAGTGTCAGCTAACTTATCAAGTAAGTCAGCTTACAGAACTATAAAAGTTTATTGCAACTGTGTTCGTAAAGCTATCACTTCAGCCACTGTACTATTTGATGATTATATGTTATTAGCACAGCACTTTTATTCTTGTGTCATGCTGTCTAAATATATTTTATAAAGCACTGTTTCTGCTATTTTTATTGTTAATGGCTTTCTGTCAGGGATGAAACTGCAAATTTGCTCAGTGTTGTGGATGATACTCTGGAACTAGCTTGCTAAACTAAGCTACTCATTTAAATTAGCTACTACTAAACTACTCAGTTAAATTAGCTACTACAAAACTACTCAGTTAAATTAGCTACTACTAAACTACTCAGTTAAATTAGCTACTACTAAACTACTCAAATGAGTTAGCTACACAAGTTATTACTTCAATGTAGCAATTAAGACTGAAACTACAGTTTTTTTCATAGTGACGTAAATTACAGTGAATAAACATTAACGAGGAATGTTTTAAGTATAATACAGTATATGGTTCAATACCATTAAAATGTGAAAGCGTATTTGTTATCACACAGCCTTCAAATTTATCAAACTGACAAAAGTACAAAAATGTAAGAAATGTAGCATTTAAATAACAAAATGGAAGTAGCTTAAATTAAACCCAAGGGAGCTTTTTTCTCAAAAATAAAAAGGATAGAAAAAAAGTGACTTTAATCCCATTTAACTCTACTTTAATCCCCTGACAACTGTTACCGCAGACAACATATTACATAGGTAATTTTGGTTACTTTGGTTACTGCATATAACAAAAACGTGCCATTGCCTAAAAATACAAACTTAGTAATTTAACATAGCGAAGTCATTTACTCACCATTCACTTACTTCAAACCTATTCGAATTATTATTA
>CAIGQV010019532.1:7613785-7664177 GCA_903798115.1 Danio jaintianensis
TTATTATTATTATTATTATTATTATTATTATTATTATTATTATTATTGTGGTTGTTGTTGTTGTTAAAGATTATTGGTAACCGAAAGCATAGTATAGCATAGTCTAAAATATCTTTAGATAAGTGGAACTACTTGAGGGTATGTAAATGTGAGTACTTTTTGAAAATATTTTTATCCCTTTAACTATCGTTTTAAGTAAAATGTTTTGACATCTAGTGGAATATTTAAAAAATTTTTAAGTGAAATTGAATGAATGACTAACATAACCAGTAGATGCCTGCAGAGGAACACTCATACCACAATTTGTCATTTCTACTGCCTCTGTAGTGTTTTTTTCATGTGTTTGCTTTTGAGAAAGGCACATGATGATACAATACAAGTGTATAAATAAATCATTTTCAGAAACTTGGATCAAAATGAATCACATAATCATCAAGTGAATTCTGACCAATTAATATAGTAATTTTCTTTCTAATATGTTTTTAAGCTATAGCTGACTTCTGAACAACCAATACTTTTTCTAGAAACATCTAAATGCTCTAGAACTATTCATGGTCAGCATCACTGATTTGATCTTTTTGTTTTAAAGCTGAAATAGATCTTTCTTCAAACTTAAAACTAGTGGAAGTTCAGAAACTGCCAACGTATCCAGTATATCTGATCTGACTGTCAATTATATATTCTGTCTCACTGCTGTGGCGGCAGAAAAATCTGCAGAAGGCAAAGCTTTCTGCATCTCACAATATACCAGTATGTTAAATTATAAATGATCTTTTTCCTTGCTGCATAGAACATATTTAATTTAACTGACTTCAGACCAACCACAATGTTTATGTTCAAAGCTGTCTAAGCTTTGGTTGCTGTATTAATTCATAACTGCATCATTTCTAAATCTGTGATTCAATCATAGTGAGTATTGATCCATTTTCAAAGTTTATTATTTTGTATATTAACCTTATTACGGATGTTTCCCAGTGATGGGTTGCAGCTGGAAGGGCATCCGCTGCGTAAAACATATGCTGGATAAGTTGGCGGTTCATTCTGCTGTGGCGACCCCAGATTAATAAAGGGACTAAGCCGAAAAAAAAATGAATGAATGAATGATTAACCTTATTACACTGTTTAAAGATATTATAATTCACACAGAGGCTGAAAAAAAATGAGTTGATAAAATACTAATAAAACAACCATTGTCATGTTGCGACTGTTGTGATGTGAACGGCTCCTTAGGAATATATTATTTGAATTTAAAAGAATATTCTGCCTTGTTTAATCATGTTTACTGTTAAAAAGCCTTAAAATTTGGTGTTTGGGTTAAAAAATGAAGTTTATGTCATTATTTTAGTATTGTTTTATGTCAGTCATAAATACAAATGTTCAAATAAAAAGCCTCATGGTTTAGTAGCTTTTAAGGACATTTAGAATTGCATCTCTATTATCTCAATAGTTAAAATGGAAAAGCTATTAAAACTCAATTCAACTGCGTCTGGTCTTTAAAGGGACAGTTTGTGCTTCTAAACTTTTATGAATTTCTTTCTTCTGTTGAACACAAAAAGGATGTTTTGAAGAATGTGCTGAAAGTTTTACATTTTATGTATTTTAGAAAACTCCATGGCATGGAATGAACCTTTTAATCCTTTAAGTGCATTTTACTTGCACATTTTTAGTAACAGTTTTTCTTATGGTTCAACTAGAGGGCGTCCAAGCACCTTTTGTCATTACATGATTTAGGTAAACAGACTGCAATATTCATTCATTCATTTTCTTTTCGGCTTAGTCCCTTTGACTTCAATATTATACAAAAAAAATTAATACCTTTGTGTTCATATAAAATTACAGATAAAGCAACCAATTAAACATATAAATTAATACACACTTACCAGGTGGGCCTAATGGTGTTCAAATATCTTTCATTATTTTATCAAATAAGCATGGAAATTGTGTCACCGTTTTTAAAATACACCTTTCTTTAATATTGATTTGGACTAATGAATGAATGAATGAATGAGTTTCCTCCGGGTGCTCCAGTTTCCCTTACAAGTCCAAAGACGTGTGCTATAGGTCAATTGGGTAAGCTAAATTGTCCGTAGTGTATGTGTGTGAATGGGAGTGTATGGGTGTTTCTCAGTGATGGGTTGCAGCTGGAAGGGCATCTGCTGCGTAAAACATATGATGGATAAGTTGGCGGTTCATTCCGCTGTCCCTGATTAATAAAGGGACCAAGCCGAAAAGAAAATGAATGAATGAAAAAAAATATATATATATGTGTGTGTGTGTGTGTGTGTGTGTGTGTGTGTGTGTGTTTGTGTGATCAACAGTCAGTAGCAACAGACCCAAATAAAAAACATACAAAGAAATATACAACAAAACAAAATTGTGTTAAAGTACATCTTACTGTATTGTGTAATTGGTTTTTAATTGCTGTACTGTAGTTCAATTACCACAGCAACTATTCAAATACTACATATTCCAATACAAATATAGTATTGTTCGAAAACACTGTAATATTTGTTACAAATTACTATAGTGTTTTTTTGTGTTAAATAACTTAAATATGTTTCTTTTTTTTTCCTCTTGATTTTTTAAAAGTTATACAAAATTTGACTTGTTGTAATATAAGTTATATAATAACTGGTAAAGTTCAACTTGAAAGATTAAACTTAAAGGGGGTAATTTATTAATATACATTATTTTGTATGTTTTGTTATTTTACAATGTGAATGAAAGATAAATGAAATCAATACTAAAGTAATTAATTTAATATACCTTCTTGCAGGTAAATGATGCTGGTGGAGGAAAACGTTTCCTGACTCACTCCTCTGAAACACCGCAAAGTGACTCAATGCTATTTAGATCTGGTGACTGTGCAGGCCATGGAAGATGTTCAACTTTACTTTCACATTCATCAAACCACTCTGTCAGCAGTCTTGCTGTGTGTATTGGTGCATTATCATCTCGATACTCGGCACCACCTTCAGGATACAATGTTTGAACCATTGGGTTCACATGGTCCTCCAGAATGGTTCGGAAGTCCTTGGCAGTACTGGGCCTAGGGAATGCCATGATATTGCAGCCCAAACCATCACTGCTTCACTCTGGGCATGCAACAGTCTGGGTGGTATGCTTCTTTGGGGCTTCTCCACACCTTAACTCTCCTGAATGTGGGAAAGACAGTGAAGGTGGATTCATCAGAATCAATGCATGTTTCACATTGTCCACAGGCCAACATTTTTGCTGCTGGCACCACTGGAATGACATTTGTTATTGGCAGTGACTAATTTGGCCAGAGTTTCAGTTTCATTGTCCAACCGCTGTATATGAGCATACAGGGACATTTTAGACTTCATTACATTTAAAACCATATTTCATATTTAAGTTTGGGTGGCACGGTGGCTCAGTGGGTAGCACTGTCGCCTCACAGCAAGAAGGTCGCTGGTTCAAGTCCCGACTGGGCCAGTTGGCATTTCTGTGTGGAGTTTGCATGTTCTCCCCGTGTTGGCGTGGGTTTCCTCCGGGTGCTATTTATGGTTGCAAAAAGTTGCACTTTAACTGGTAATAATCAAAAAATACTAAATATATCGCTTTATTGTATATACATGTTCAGAGTAAAGAAATGTTTCAACCAAATTAAATGACAAATGAATTATAAAGTGCAAAAGCTTCAGCAAAAGTTTCTGTAAATGAGAAAATATGAAATTTATTACATTTACTACTATGTTGATATTAGATATAAAAAATACAACTTATTTTATTAGTTATTAACTCCATTTAATAACATGATTACAACTTGTAATCAAATTACAAATAAAAGCTACACTGTAAAAATGCTGGGTTCCACACAATTCCTTCATGTTGTCCCAACATGAATAGGTTAACTTCACTGTTTTTACTAATTTAATTGGATTGAGCATAAAACAATTAAGTTGTCCCCAAAACACTCAAGAATCGTGTTGTTTCAGCTCATTTTAAATAAGCTTGAACAAGCAGGTTTTCATTGTGAGTTCAGTTAAATTATAGTTATAATGTTAACTATTGAAGCCTTATTGCAGTTAACGAACAACAGGCTGTTATGAATGCCTCTGCAAATACAAAGTGAATATTCTTAGAAAGCACTCTAAAAAGATAAATAATAAATAATAAATAATTGTAAAGTGTCCATGATATTGTGTGCGTTCATTATGTATAGAATATACTGTATAGAATTATTAATTATAGAATTATTGAATATTGCATATACTCCTGTCTGCTATTTTACTGTAGCATCTTACAAAGTAGCCTACAGTAGTCAACATTTGAAGTGGATCAGTTCATCAGAGTATTCATAAAACTATTGAACAACACCCATTCTTGTCTTATAGGACAATTCTGAAAAAAAAAAACGTTTTGATCCACTTCAAATGTTGACTACTGATTAGTAGGCTACTACAGTATTAACCCTATTTATGAACTCACTATAGAAAATGCTTTAGCATGCTGCAGTAAGATGTAGTAAACAGTAAACTACAGTAGGCTATACAGTACTAGGCTACACTATGCTATTTTTTGTGGGAATGAATGTATGATGTGGGCAAAGATATCTTTATTTATCATCATATATACACTCAAAAACTGTTTTTTTGCAGCTTGTTCAAGCTTCTTACATAAATGAGCCGAAACAACACAATTCTTGAGTATTTTTGAGGACAACTAAATTGCCTTATGTTCATGTCATTACATTTGTTACGTTCATCGATTTGTGTTGGGACAACACGATTGAATTGTGCGGAACCCTGCATTTTGGGACTTGACCGAGACGAAACACGAATGCTGAAAGTTCTGCTGTCCAGAATGACGTCAGGCTTTATGAGTGTTAAATCCAGCACCGCGTCTCCACTCTGGCTGGTTAAGCGCCTCCTTTCCTCCAAAGGCATTTCCTGCCGTCCGCGCTCCCAGAATACACAGCTGTACGCCAGCGGTTATGGAATGCTATGGACCGCTATTTTATCTCTCCATCATCTTCCACCTCTTGAGGATGCAGGTGTGCACGGTTAACTTCCAACTTCTAAGTGTCTCGCGTCTGGAAAGCAGCGTTTCGAGCGGCCTTTGCACATTTTAACACGGCATAAATCGCGAGCTTTACTTTTGTTTGGGGACAAACGCGAGCTTCGTATACAGTTCCTTTCCATTGAATACATGAGGGACGGTTACTGAGGCGGTCGGAACCCAATAAGAAAACCAGACCTGTTCCTGAGATCTGAAATGAAGTCGTTTGGATACGTCTAAATCTCCTGCCACGTTTCTGTCTTCGAGGGCTGAAGTTGCGGCTGCAACAGAGGTGAGAGAAATCTGCGATTAAATATGATACTGAATTACAGTTGCTGTGTTTTCAATCACGGTGGAATGATGGGCTGTTCAGTAACAAGCATCATCTGTTAGGCTGTTTGTATTTGGATGTGAATGTGATTATTGAATTTCCTATCCGGGCTTCATCTATCCATCCATCCATAACGAGCACGGATTCTTTAAACGGCACAGAGCCGCGTTGTTCCGTTATATTTGTCATCTCTGCAGTTGATGTGACGCATGGATATGTTATTTCAAACAAAGTCGCCTGTTGTCTATATCCTCCCCTTTTTTTTATAGACATTATAGATCAAAATACTTTTGGTAAAACGCCTAGCAGCTTTCAGACATTAAAAGTACCAATAAAACTGCCAATATTGCGTTGTTGTGTTACATTAAATATTCATGTTTCAATATTACAATTGTTTAACAGTGTTTAAAGTTATAATAAAAATATATCATTAAAAAAAGGATTATTTATCATGAAATAACAGTAAAAGTAATATTAAAATGTGTGTAGGCCTATCTTGAGTGCAGGTCACTTTACAGAAGATACGTCTTTATTTTATGTGATACATACATATTTAATATAGTTTTATAAAATATAATACAATGCATTTGTATTATAAAAAAAAAAAGACAATTGAGCTACGCAGAAAAGTAAAAGAAGCCTTTAGTATATTGTTAATATAGTCACTGCAGACAGATGAATGATTTAATTTAAACCAGTTTATTATTATTATTATTATTAATAATAATAATAATAATAATAATACATTAACATAATTTTAGAGGTATAATAATTATTATATTTCTTTATATTATATTTATTGAATTAAAAATATTTCTGGATTAGATGTTAAAAATGCAGTCTTTTTGAAGCTTTTGTTCAAATGCAATGTACTTCAAATACAATACTACTATGCTAAACACAATACAAGGTGTTGATCGATTGATTTTAAAGATTAAGATAGGCTTCAATTTGGAATATATAACTTTTTTTCCAACACTGCTAATTATAATAAAAAGAATATTAAAGTTTCGGGTACAGACGACTACATTTTCGAAACAATTTCCATTCACACAGATCTACAAAAAGGACGTTGTATTATGTGTGCCAGGCTAGTAGTTGGTGACACTACACATCTGCATACATGAATTCTTGTACAGACAAACACAATCCTGTTATTGTTTCTGTTGTGAAATACTCACGCATGGCTGTAGATTAAACTCATAATATGCATTTGCATGACATTCACAAATACAGTAAATGTATTCCCATTGCTTGCAATTTTCAAAAGTTTGCACTTTCAGGCCCCAACAATGAACAGCTAATGATATTTTTTTTTTGTTTGAAAAATTCATGTGTAAACATACCATATTTGGCTGCTGACATCAGCCAAAGTCAATCCTTTCCCACCCAGCAAGAGGGTGTGAAAGGTGTATTGGCTTGATATGAGTTTACTTGTTTGTTTCTCTTTTGTTAGGATAAAAGAAATACATCTAGAGATATACAGTGCTATATGTTAAACCTTGCTCATTAAAATGGTCGACCATGAGTTGACATTCAGTACCAGGCTGCATGAACAGAAGTCTCCAGTGACATGTTGGGAAGAGCAAACTAAGAATCCAGCATTCCCTAACAGCCCAGTGTTTGTTCTTTAATTTATTCGTACCCTCCTGTTCCAACTGTGTCGGTTTTCGCGCTGATAGCTCCTTGTGAGAAATCCAGACAGCTGAATTCTTTTTTAAGGGGTCGTTGGCTGGTCAGCTTGCACTTCCTGTATGTGCAGCTGAGCTCTATATGATGGTGTCTGTTGCCTAATGTTGTTGTTAGATTTAGTGCAATATGAACAGACCACCAGTTGTACCATTTTAAGTTGATTCCCCTCAAATAAGTAAACACTATGGTACTATAAAAAGCATTAATTTTGGAGTATAACATTGGCTCAGCAAATACCATTAGGGATAGGACTATTTGACCAATGGCAGTTGAAATGTGTATTTAATGGTGGATAAAATAAACAAAAAAAAAAATCTAATCTAAATCTGGATTTAGATCATATCATAGCACTGAAACAGCCAACATAGGCTCATTCTGAAAACATAGCCCTATATACATTTCTGGAGATCACGAATTATGTAGTCAGAAGTACGTATGGCTGCATTTCGTCTTTAAAACGAATGCTACGGGCGGTATGACACCGTTCCTTTTCGTGCTAGCATCTGACTGTTTACCTCCATATGGACGGCTTTCCCGCTGTTACCAGTTTGTCCAGTTAGCTCGCCATGTATGTCGGCGGACTTGAGACACAGCAAGGAGTTGACCATGACACCGGGGTTCGGGAAACAGTTCCAGAAAGCGGGTAAGACAAAAACAGAAGCCAAAAATAAAATAAACAAGTAAATAACAGGGTGAGAATGTGGTAAAATCTGAAAACATGGTAAAAATTGCTTTTTAAAACTGTCGGTTGGGTTTAGGAAAGTGGGTGGGTGGGCGGGTCAATCGGTGCTTTTGAAAACACTATTGGTTGGGTTTTGGGAAGGAGAAGGGTGGGTCAGTCAATCGGTCAGTCAGTCATTCAGTCATTCAGTCAGTCAACAGCGGCCTCTGGTGGATTTACACGAGAACAACAGGAGCAAATGGCACTCGTGAGAGAAATTTGAGATCTCAAAAAGCGTACACAGCGGCCTCTAGTGGATTCGCGAAAACAAAAACTGCAAAAAAAACGTACCTCCTGGGACGTATTTGGCGCTCTCCAGAAAGGTATATAGAGGTACGTTTTCAGAATGAGCCTGGGTTGGAAACAGCACTCATCAGTTACAAACTTGCTCTCATCATCCGATTGTGGTTGCGTTTCTTTAATGTTGTTGGACCTCATGTTGCATTTGATAATATTGATCGTAACATTCATCTAGATATTGTTGAAAATTATGTTGATATTACTGGAACTGCATCGGCTTGGTTCAGGTCTTACCTACCGGAATGTTGTCAATTTCTATTAGTTAATGAAGACACATCGTATTTATAAAAGTATATTGTGGGGTACCTCAAGGCTCAGTCCTTGGTCCCTTGTTTTTTACATTATATATGGTACGGCTAGGGGATATCATTTAAAACGTTAGTCTAAGTAAGTATCATTAAAAATGGAGTTAGTTTACATTGTTATGCCAATGATTCACAACTCTATATCTCCTCACAACTGGATAATTGGTGTGAATTGACAAAATTAACATATTGTATTGCTGAAATTAAACATTGGATGACTAAAAGCTTTCTATTACAAAAAAAAAAAAAGAAGACAAATAAAGCATATTTTGCTTGTTGAATATAATGTTTCCCTTAAAAAATATATTATTTTGTGAATACAAAAAGGTTTGGGAATGACGTTTTATACTGTCTTCAAGGTAGAAAGATTGTCTTTTGTATTAGCATGATGGCAACATTTTTAACAGATCTCTGTTAATTTGCTTTGAGCTGCTACATTCCAGTAGTGCCAAACTCTTCATATTTAGCCTCTCATCCACAAGTGCTGTGGTCCAATAGGAACTGCTGATTACTCATGCTTGGCTCATACTTGAAAGCTTGAAATATGGCCAGGTTGTTTCTAGAAGTGGATTTACATGTGAGTGGGTTAGATCTTTTTTTTTTATTTATTATTATTTTTTTTATCCATTTTTTAACTGTTTATAAACTGTTGCACTTAGGGATGCACTGGTGTAGGAAATCTGGCGGATAATGACTACAAGATTATTTTTAAGTTATGTGAGATATTTTTAAAACTATTTTGTTTTATATATTGTAAATCTAATCAATAATGTACAGTATTAAAAATGGACATGGATAAAAACATGTATATATTGTGTTTTGTTCTGGCAAATAGCAAAAATGTAAAGAAAATTGTTTTTAATGAGTTTGTTAAAGGGATAGTAACCGAAAAATGAAAAATCTGTCATCATGTTCTTACTTGTTCCAAACTTGTATGAGTTTATTTCTTCTGGTAAACAAAAAAGAATGTATTGTAAGGAATATTATTGGTCTGTCTGAAGGGTTTCATAGTAACTTAATCCATTTTACCAGAATTTATTTTATTTTTTTAACTGTATTTTGGATTTTTCTATCCCTGCTCTTAGTGTTTCTGCACAGACATTTTTGGACATTTAATGAGGCATGCTGCAAATGATTCCTTATGTTATATTGGGTATTTATTTGAAAACGTAAATTTTATTTTTGTATTTATTCATTACTGTTTTTGTAATTTAAAACTATTTTAATTTTTCAACATAGGTTTATTGTGAAAACGTACCCCGTATACATTTCTGGAGAGCGCGAATGCGCTACGTATGGCTGCATTTCATCTTTAAAACGAATGCTACGGCGCGGTATGACGCCGCCGACGGCTTCTGTTTCTTTTCATGCTACCAGCTGACCGCTTACCTCCGTGTGGACGGCTTTTCCGCTGTTACCAATTTACCAATCAGACTTGAGATGCAGAGAGGAGTTGACCGCGATAATGGGGTTCGAGTCTGGCGAAGAACGGTTCCAGAAAGCAGGTAAAACAAAAACAAAAAGCAAAAAATTAAATAAACTGACACATCGTCAGTGATGTATCCTGGAGTCACTGGGTGTTTCGGGTCTTTCAACATCAGACACCCTCACCCAGGTGACCCAACTGAGGTTGATCAGACTACAGGTTGCGTCCCAGTAGCCATCACCCACGGATCAGCCCTCTTGATCCATAGCCATCTTGTGGCTTTCTCTGCAGCTTCACAAACAAACTTAGTAGAGAAGTGCTGGGAAAGGGGCTGGATGACCCACTGTGAGCCAATAGAGGTGGGCTGTAGAGGGTCTGCTGGGTGTTCACTCTGTAAAGTCTTCAACCAACTAAGCCTGCAGTAGCAGTTAAGAAGAGGGCCATGGGCCTCTACAGCCCACCTCTATCGGCTCACAGTGGGTCTTCCAGCCCCCTTCCCAGCACTTCTCTACTAGCTCCTGGTACTTTGAGCGTTTCCTTTCATTTGGCTCTTCCATCCGCTCTTCCCAAGGTACTGTGAGTTCAAGCATAATCAACTGTCTTGTTGCTTCAGAAATGATAATTATGTCTGGTTGGAGTGATGTTGTAACTATGTGCTGTGGGAACTTTAACTGCTTCCCCAGGTCGACTTGGAACTGCCAGTCAGGGGTTGAGGCCCGACCTTGTCCTTTGCAGTTGGCAAGCCCTTTTTTTTTCTGGATTTCTTTTGAAAACACGGTCTGTTGGGTTTAGGGAAGGGGGTGGGCGCTGGTCAATCGGTGCTTTTGAAAACACTATCGCTTGGGTTTAGGGAAGGGGGTGGGTGGGAGGATCGGTCAGTCAGTCAGTCTGTCGACAGCAGCCTCTGGTGGATTTATGCAAGAAGAGCAGGCTTAAACGGCACTCGCAAGAAGGTGGATTTGCGAAAATAAAAACTGCAAAAAAACTGAATTGTTCAGTGAAAAATAATATGACAAAACAAATATTCTGCAGCTAATTTAACACTGGTTTTGAGATAAAGCTCTAAAAAAACTCAGCATTTTTAGTTTATTAACCTGAATGTAAACCCTTAAAGTGGCTGTAAGGTCTCCATTGGTTGTAAAATGCAGTAGTAGTTTGTGAATGTAAGCTCTGCAAAAATTGATAAATCAAATTGCATGATAAATTAATAATTGGTTATTATCTCCCAATATAAAGAACCAATTGTGTTATCTTGCCTGTAAAGAGTCATCAGTAATTCCAGTCTTGCTTCCTGCACAAACGTATGTAAGTTTGTAACAAATTAGCATAATGCCATAATGGCCGTTAGTCATTGGCTGCCCGTAAAACAATATCTGCTTTGATTTGTTGTCAGCTTGTAATTAAGGTGCTGTTTTCTGTACAACAAAAGCTAATCCATGAGAAAGACTCCTTTTATTTCTGACATGGGCTGTAAGCGGTAGGCCAATCACAAGAGACTGGGCCATCTGACCAATAAGAGCTGAGTACGCTCTGGAGAGACCAGGGGCACGTTCAAGCTCAGACCGTCGTCATCTGTCTAATGACAAATTTTATGGCATCTTTTCTCAACATTTGCTGCAATATTTGCAACATTTGTCTCAGATTATTGGGAGATCATAGAGCAATACATTACTTTCATATGCATTTTTATAGACTATTATGGAAATATAAATCCTTTGCATTTGTTCGCCGAATGTCTGTAGAAGAAAAATCTGAGCTACTTTTTGTTCTGTATTCTCACTATAAATCAGATGGACCATTAAAAGTCGGATGTTTCTAGTAGCCTAAAATAATAAAGGAATTAGAGCACATCTGTCATGTTTAGTCCAGATTAATATGAAAGAAATGTTTGAAAATAAATACTAAGTCATTATTGTTGTTTGATGGCTATTTGAAGATGTTAATGGAAATGAAGCCACTCATTGTGTGTGTCTGTGTGTGAGAGAGAGAGAGAGAGAGAGAGAATGCTTATGATGCCATAAACTGCATCTGTGGCATGTTAGAAGTTTTGGAATTGATACAATGCACTTAGCCTAGTAAAGACAGGCTTTAGTTAAATGCCTGTTGCCATAACGTCACATGATGCGGGTCAAACGAAAGCAAATAAATTCCACAACTCGTGCAGTAGATGCGAATTCTGTGCTTTTGGATTAAAAAACGCGTTGCACATTTCAAATCATTCATGCCGTGAGGACAATAGCCTCTATTTAAAAAAATGTTTGCATTGACTTTATGTAATTTGATGTAAAAATGGCGTGAACCCAAGATAAAAGCAGGATATATTTACTTTTGCCTGGCTTAGCTTATTTTCATCTGGTTGACGCAACATCTTTTATGATACGTATCGGAGCTGAATTTCACCGCACACAATATACAGAACAGACAGTAAATAAGATAAACTAGATATTAAAGTTGGAAGACAAACTTTATGGTGGCTTGAGAATTATTACCGGTATGATTTAGCATGTTGCTAGCATGTTTCCAGTATGAATTAGCATGTTGCTAGCATGTGTCCAGTATGTATTAGCATGTTGCTGCCATGTTTTAGTATGGATTAGCCTGTTGTTAACATGTTTCCAGTATGAATTAGCATGTCTCCTGTATGCATTAGGATGTTGTTAGCATGTTTCCAGTACAGATTAACATGTTGTTAGCATGTTTTTTAGTTAGAATTAGCATGTTGCTAGAACAAAGTATAGACCTTCTGTGTAGGAAAGTACTTTAAATCACTTCTGATGTGATCTGGCACTATATAAATAAAATTAAAATAAAATAACTTGACTTTCAAGGTGGGCTAGGGTACAATATAGGGGGAAACACTGTAGCTGCAACTTCGGCGTCATCAGAACAGGGTGTTCAATGCACCCCGTTTCCATTTAGAAAACATTTAGCTAATTTTGAATGCAGTCCAGACTTAAAAGTAGTGCTGTCATGATATCTAATTGTTGTTGTGTGATATATTGCACCACAATTGATTGCAATAATGCATATTATTGTCATTTAAAGACCATTTTGTGCATCTCTTTTTATAATGCCAGTATAACAATATTGTAGCATAATAATACTCTTTAATAATAATTAAAGAGTAATAACAACATAATAATAAAATAATAGCATAATAATAACATAATAGTGTCATAATAACACTTTCAAAGAACACAGACTATTTTATTATAAAAAAATATTGAATATATTTATATACAATCTTGCCATGATGTACATTCCCATTCTCTATATGTTTATGACATTATGACAAACATTTATATGATCATTATTTATATTATTATAAAAATGATCAAGCTCATTTCCATATATTGCACAATAAGTCGATACTGTAGTTTAAAAAGGGGATGCTGCAATGCACATTAGGAGAAAATGTATCTTTTTGAACATAAATGGATGTAAACCAACTCGTCGAAGACTTCTAGAACAAAATTAAGAACTTAAATAGCGTAATGGGGCACTTTAAAATCAGCATGAAATGGAAAGTCAGTGATGTAGTTGATTGATCTTGAATGTAAAAAAATTGTGTGTAGTAATAATCATAATACTAATAATGACAATAATAATGTGAGTAGTTAAATACTTTAATATAAACACTGCAATATTTGGTTCTATTTTGTTTCGAAAAATGCTAAAGCTAAAGGCTAACCTCATGCTTCAGCATGTTTAAACGGATATGTTGATACTGGAGCATAATAAAATCCTTCATTTCTTTGTTCTGGTGTTTCTTGCAGTGTCTGAAGGCCTGTGAAATGTTTGTTTGAAACTGCCAGCCTCAATTCATTAAAAGCATCCTGGTTAATACCTTTACACCCAATCCATTATGTTAAGACCTAACATGTCTGCCAAATACATGTCTGACAAATACAAGGGTATTGCCTGGGAATGAATGATGGAGAATGTTTTTTGTTCAAATATATCAGTGACTTATACAAACTGTTTACACAGTATATCAGCGATCCAATATTTACAGGTCACTAAAAGTTCACTTATACTCTGTTACTTATCTATATGTACAGTATACGACCACACAATCACAAGAAAAAACCTGTTAAGAATCATATCCATATTGAATGTGCAGTAATATTGCATTACTGATGTTTGCAAATAAAAGCCTTAGGTTACTTTACTGTAAGTGGGTAGATGCGAACATGACTTTTCTCCTACCCTTAGAATTCAAACAGTTTTCTGCCTCCCTCAGTTTTCATTTTCTTCTTACTAAATCTATAAAGATGGCACAGCTAGAAAAAAAATACAGTTCAATATTAGTATGACATTAAAAAAGACCACTTTTTTCATCTGTCTGGGGTGGTAGTCTGATTTTTACATGTAATGTAATGGACACATGCTGTATTTGCTTTATAATGGAATGTTCACGATGCTAAGTGTGTGTGTACACACAACCAAACCTGTTTTTCTTCTATTGCAATCCATGATATAATATAATTGACCTTTAAGCCCCTTGATCCTTGCTATGAAACCACAGAAATGCAGTCACTTGAGAATGATATTTTTGGGCCTACAATTGTGTAGTTTTCCAGAAGGTGCTTACTATTAATGCTAACACGGAATCCTTGATCCTTTGTACATTAACATGGTATATACACTGAGTTATAGTGCTTACAGTATATATATTAGCTAGGGTTGGAAACCTATGTAACCGGTATTCACCGGACCGAATCAGCATATGAATTTCGGTGCCACTGGTGCTACTACAAGGACGTAAGAAGCTTCAAGGGGTGCATAAAAGGCACACATAGGTACGCGTTGTGTCACACCATCTCTAAACATTTAATCCTAAGCAACTTTGAGGGATACAGACACCGTTTGTGATGTTAGGCATTTGTTCTTGTTGCTTAGGGAATGCACACACGTAGGCAACATGCGCAGTACAGCGCATCCAGTGAGCGACTCCCTTCAGATTCATTAACACACATGATCGCGCTCATCAAATTTGCTTAAACTAAGCATTCTAAAGTATGACTATACTTTACAAGCAAGGATTCTGACACAGCAACGTGCAGCAGATGCTTTACAAAAGTTGCGTGTAAGGGGGGAAACGTGTCAAACTATTGAAACATTTGAGGGCACATGGAATCAACTTAAAGGCGGAGGAATGTCTTTAACAGTTTGCGACATCATTTGGCACTTTCACTGAGTACGTTAACATGGACACCAATGCTCTGATTTTAATATGATTAAGACAATACTCTGATTAGTCGTCTACCATGTAAACAACGATGTTTGATTACATTAAAGGACCACAGACACCACCGCATCACGGTGGTCACGCAATGCGGAGGTTTTTTCTTTACATTCGGCGTGCGGTATCAAATTCCACTAAAACAACACTCTTCCACCAGTCCTTACTTCATATTCTCATCCAATACCTCAGTTTGTCACGGGGCATGAATGATATGTTGCTGAATGAAAGTGAAACTGCCGAACTGCAGTAAAAGTTAAAAAATTAAAAATGAAACTCCGGAGGAAATGTGGATAGCCTGGTGACGCAACGACATTAATCAATCTATGTGCTATAACATGTAAAACGGGATCATGAAAGGAACATTCAAAAAGCAACTCATATAAACACCTTAATCCTATTATTGTCTTATTCAGATCAAGCCAAAGATTATTGATGTCCAGATTACAGATGTCCATCATAAACGTAGTCACAAACCCCAACCCTAGAAAAAAACGTGTTCCCTGATTTTGATGACAACCTTTCCACAGGTTAGTAGTAAGCTAATGTAATGTTAATTGCATAATGCAAATCTTAAATTCATGCTTAAAAACAAATGATCAAAAGAAATTTTATTAATTAGAAATATTAATGCAATTCAATTCAAATTTATAAAATATGAATTGATGTATACTTCAAACTTTAATTATACTGTTCAATTAAAATCATTAAAATAATTTTATTTAGAAATAAAAGATTTTTCTAGAATCATCCACCATAATTTTGTGGCTCAAAAGTATCAATTCAGGCATCGTTTTGGCACTGGTAGCGTTTTAAAAGTATCGATTTAGCACCGGTAAATAACCCCAAACGATACCCAACCCTAATATTAGCTCATATATAGTGTTATGCAAACGTTTGGAAACCCCATGCAGAATTTGTGTATATGTGAATAATTTTGACAAAATAAGAGAGATCATACAGAATGCATATTATTTTTAATGTATTACTGACTCGAGTAAGATATTTAGGCGGCACGGTGGCTCAGTGGTTAGAACTGTCATCTCACAGCAAAAAGGTCGCTGGTTCGAGTCCCGGCTGGGCCAGTTGGCATTTCTGTGTGGAGTTTGAAAGATCTCCCCGTGGGTTTCCTCTGGGTGCTCCGGTTTCCCCCACAGTCCAAAGACATGCGGTATAGGTGAGTTGAATAAACTGAATTGGCCGTAGTGTATGAGTGTGTGAATGTGAGAGTGTATGGGTGTTTCCCAGTACTGGGTTGCAGCTGGAAGGGCATCCGCTGCGTAAAGCACATGCTGGATAAAATGGTGGTTCATTCCGTTGTGGCGAACTCTGAAATAGAGACTAAGCCAAAGGAAAATGAATGAATGAGTAAGATATTTTACATAAAAGATATTTACATATAATCGACAAGACAGAAAAAGTGCTGAAATTGTTTAAATAACCACCAGCAAAAGTAATGTGTGATTTTGAGTTCCATCCTTTCACAATAGATAGAATTGTGGGACTATTCAAAACCAGAAGGAAACATGACACATGAAGAGCCAGGGGGTGAAAACTTTTGGAATTTGAAAATCAAGGTAAATTGTATTTAATTTGTGCTTCAGGAAACATGCTTCTGTTGCTTATGAAGGGCAGTACTTAATGGGAAAAATTATATTTCAACAAATTAAGAAAAAGTTGGACATCTTCATCCTGTTCAAAAGTTTTCACCTCCAGGCTTTTAATACACCATGTTTCCTTCTGGGGCATCAGTGAGTGTTTAAACCTTTTTTTTAATAGTTGACTTTCAGTTCCTCAATTGAGTTTCAGTCCGTCAGTTGACCTTGGTGTGAAAAGTTGAGTCTCAAATCATACAGCCACTGCTGGAAAGGTATAGAATATGTGAAATATGATGGGAAACTAAAGAATCTGCAGGACAAGAAGGATTTTTCTGAAGTACAGCAGGCAGTTTATCTGTTCATAACAAACAAGGGACTCGTAAGCTACAATCGCAATGCAAAATAATAAAAAGTAGATCATCTGCTTGTAGATCATCGAAAAAAGCAAGGGTTCGCAAATATTTTTTTGTATGATCTCTTATTTTATCAAGAATAGATTATTTGCATTTTCAGTCTGTAAGGGGTTCCCAAACTTTTGCACAACACCGTAGGAAATGTAATTGTTTTCACCACACTTGCAGTCATATAGAGCTCTCTTTAATATGTAGCAGAAGGTTGCGAATAAATATTACTGGTCTGGCTGAAGGATTTCATGCCAGGATTTCATGGTAACTTTATCCATTTTACCTGATTTAGAAAGCCATGATTGACCCAGTCTGTAATTTACAGTGGAAAGTTTTAGATTATACCCCTCCTTCCCGCATCAAGACTATATGGCATCAGATGCTCCAGGCTGCTGGTCATGTTCTCCTAGTTTTGACGTTCATTGTTTGGAGCGCTGGAAGACATCCTGCCCTACTTTTTCTCCTCTGAGGCTGCAGAGTAGCTGTTAAAAGAGTGTTACACACATATGGCGGGCTTGTTATAAAATGACACAGCAAAGAGCGGAAAGAAATAGGAGATTGTAAATGTAGCAGAACAAAATAATAGAACAAAAAAAAGATTAATTTAATCTCATGCTGCCAATGACAGTATGCTAGTATATGCTAGTATAACCACTCGCCCATTAAAGAAATGTGCATAAATTTTTTTATGTCAACATTTCAACCTAGTGTTTTACGCTAACTAGATGTTTTAGGGTTATATATGTATTTAGCTAGTTGTCACAACAATCATAATGTCTAGGAGATCAAATCAGACCAAGTATATGTTTTTGTACAATTTGTGTAGTATGCTAATCATCTGGTAGTCTATTATGCTAATACTTGCTCACAAACGTAAACGCAAAGAAAACAAATTTGTTGTTTTGTGCTAGAAGCTAATTTTCCGTAAACACAACCTATTCACAAAGATTCCCATGACTAGAATTTAATATTGTAAAATGACTAAATTGGATATAAACATGGATCTTATGGTTTAACATTTACATTTACATTTAGTCATTTAGCTGACGCTTTTATCCAAAGCAACTTACAATTGAGGTTCACAAAAGAAGCAATAAGTACAAGAGGAAACAAAGCATACATAAGTGAAATCGGACTAGTCTTGAGTAGTTTAACGTTTTAGATTAGTGGTTAGCACAAATTATAGTACAAAATCAGTCACTAAGTGAGTGTTACACCCCAGTGTTTTAGGTTAACAGTTAGCATTTATGTCCAGAACATAAAACCCCAAATCAGAAAAGGTTGGGACAGTATGGAAAATGCAAATAAAAAAGAAAGATGTGATTTCTAATTTTAGTTTGACTTGTATTTGATTTCAGGTAATACAACAGCATGTGTCCCTCATGATTTTAATGTGTCCCATTTTGTGTGTCTCACACGTATTCCAATTTTGGTTCTTGCAACACAACACTGCTTCAAAATGTGCCACAGATTCTCTATTGGAGACAGGTTGGGACTGCAGGCAGGCCAGTCAAGTACCTGTATCCTTTTCCTCCACAGCCAGGACTTTGTAATGTGTGCAGAATGTGGTTTTGCATTGTCTTGTTGAAATATGCATAGGCAACCCTGGAAAGGATCCTCTGTGTACTTTTCAGCATTAATGGTGCTATCACAGAAGTGTTCATATTGTCTGCAATGAAATACAAGTAAATTTGGAAATCACTACTTTCGTTTTTTATTTGTGTTTTCCATACTGTCCCAACCTTTTCTGTTTTATTTTTATGCAAGTGAAAAGCGAAAACTCTTCAATCAAGTACTAGGTTGCTGTTTTAGTCTCTGATTCTGCCTATACAAGCTAGCCGTAAGGATTTCCATGACTTGAGTCTAATTTAGGAAGTGAAATTGAGCATGAGGATGATCCAAAATTGGTCACAGATTCGAAGGAACTAAATGGATCACTGTGTTGCCTTCATGTTACGCCATCTGGAAATGGAGATCTTTGTGCTGTGGTGAAGAACGCTTCCTTGGAGATTGGGCTGTCCTGAGCTGTAATTGGCCCCACTAGATATTCTAAGGTACATAAACACTCAGATCAAGTCTGTACTTAATGCCTGACTGTGCTTCATGAAGGGTAAATAAGTCTGTTCCCTTCTCTTTATGTCAGAGACAGCTAAGGGGGAAAAGGAAATATAAACATACAAGAGGTGAATTATGAGGAGGAAGAAATTCTGGCATGGTTCTTCTACGTTTCAAAGAGTTTCTCAAGATCCCAAATAGTTACTAGTGTCAAGTAATCAAATCAAGACCATCAAATAAGGAAATTATTTACCCGAAAATGTATTTACTCACTTATCTTATCACTTTAAACTTGTGTGATATTATTAATTGATGAATTTATGTTTTTTTTATCTGTGGAAGCCAGCAATTTTTATTTCTGAAATATTATAATTGTATTATTTTATTAAAGGATGTTTGCATTGCCATCTGAAATCATTACAGTATAATCTGTCAGTGGATCTTTTTAAAGTTTAAAAAGAAGGTTTAAAATTTGAGCTCTCTCATTGACGGTTACAGTACTCCATATGGTGATCTCATGTGGCATTAAGCACATGCAGGGGGGCAAGGGTTGGATTTCACACACCCATGTGCCAGAGGTGCTGATGCTCACCAGCCCTCCCTGCTTATGTTTACCTTGGCAACCTGTGCAAAGTGTAAACAAACACACCAGAGGCGCACCTCTGCTGGGCTTTTGTGCGTGTGTGTGTGTGTGGTTGGCAGGGTATGAGTATAGTGATGTCCCATGGTAGCCGATGTACAGAGAGAGGTCAAATGTGTTTTCCCACAAACCATAATTTCAACTTGAAACACTGATTTTTTGTATAGGCAGAACCATAAATGAACCGTATATATATATATATATATATATATATATATATATATATATATATATTAGGGCTGTGCGATATGGGCAAAAGTAAGCTATCAAGGTTTTCTTGAACAATATTGCGATTTCGATTTTAACACAGACAGACTGATCTGTGTTTACAGTGTGAATCTGAAACATATTTCAGAAGAAAAACAATTAGATCTTTATCAAAGACCTGTAACATGTCTCTAAAACAGACATAAAGTAAAATAAAAATCACCTAGTAAAGCTGTAACAAATTGTCTCTAGAACAGACCTATGGCAAAACAAATGTGTGTGTGTGTGTGTGTGTGCGTGTGTGTGTATGTATGTGTGTGTGTGAGCGCACGCGCCGTCAAACTCAAGTAAGGCTCCGATGTTTTGCTTGACCAAATATCAGAAGTAGTTGCGTGTGTTCACAGATTTTGTCATGCATATATCATAGACCTCTTTGTGATGCTGTTGTGAAATAGGCCGTTCACATATTGCGTCTTAAGTCCATTATTTCCAATGGAGGCGCGTGGATTGCGTGCACATATTGAGAGCGGCACGCATACGGGCGTATTCCAGGTGCACCCAGATGAAAACATCTATTTTCAGACAAACTTTAAATTTTACTTTTCAGAATGCCGCATCGCGAGTCACGTAACAAGAACTGACCGATCAGCTTCATACCTCAAACAAACACAAGACACCCGAACACCAAGTGCTTATTAATTCTCTCCATACATAAAACTTGTATCGGAACTGCAGCAATGCTTTGTTAGATTGTCATCCGAAAATGGTTGATGGTCACCGAGCAACGACAAAGGAGCGACCACAAAGCACGTTGAAAATGCTGAAGGAAATGAGGCGCTCATGCTTTCCACGTGCTTTTAGCCGAAATATATGAGTGATTCACAAATTACCTGGTTCTGCCATACATCAGCCTTCCTGTATCCAAAGTAACTTAATCCCATACCACAGATGTTGACTTTTTTGGCACCAAGTCCTCCTGTGCTGAACTCATCATTCCTGTATAAGCAGGCTATTCAGTCTCCGGTTCTCGCGCTCTGTTTAGGCGTGCTGCGTTATGATTGGTTCAAATACCATACTGCGGGAAAATTGTGCTGTAAGGCCATTTAGAAATCGCGCATGTCCAAATCGCGATTTCGATACGATTTCAATTAATCGCACAGCCCTAATATATATATCCAATATATACTCCAACAGGAGTTGGACAATGAAACCGAAACACCTGGTTTTAGACCACAATAACTCATTAGTATGATGTAGAGCCTCCTTTTGCAGCTAATACAGGATCAATTCGTCTTGGGAATGACAGATACAAGTCCTGTACAGTGGCCAGACAGATTTTGAGCCATTTCTCTTGCAGAATAATGGCCAGGTCACTACGTGATGCTGGTGGAGGAAAACGTTTCCTTACTCGCTCTTCCTTTCAAAACACCCCACAGTGACTCAATAATATTTAAATCTGGTGACTGTGCAGGCCATGGGAGATGTTCAATTTCACTTTCATGCTTCTTTGGGGCTTCTCTACACCATAACTTTCCCGGATGGGTATATGAGTATATATATTATATAGCTATGATATTGAGTACAACATAATTTTTTGTTTTGTTCTGCAAACTACTGATAACATTTCTTTCAAATTTAGAGCATAAAATGGAAATTGGTCAAAATATCAAAACAGGTGTGTTATCAGACATGTTAATATTTACTTTTAGTCAACAATGTTTTAATTATACATTAGTTTTAGTACACGATTTAACTACAGAAGAGTCAAGCTTTTAAAAGGAAAATTATCGAAAGTATTTATGGAACTTTTTGAGTGAGGTGCTAATGGTCGATTCCCATTCAATGATTTATTCTAAGCTAAGCTAAAAGTACTCCTGCCAGACCTGGAGATCAGCTGAATGGATTCAAGAATGGATGGTAAAACTCAAAGGGACTTGTCGAATGAGCCTTTTTCCAGTGAAAATACTGTCATTTTTAAGGAAAAAAGACTTACACTTGTTTGATGCAGTACAGGGTTTGGCTGGCAGTATTCACATTTCACACTTAGTCAAACGAACTGTACTAGCAAATACATAGTTTTGTTTCAATCAAACCCATCCACATACTCTTAGTCTCCAACTGGTGCAGTGACATTTAGTTGAGTTCAGGGTGACATTACTGGTAATAATACCAGCATTCATTAATAGCAAACAGCAGTTCAACAAACCTAAGGACAGCAACCCCTCCTCTTGAGTTTCTTAAGTTTGTGTTTGTACAGCAGGGTGCTGTACAAACACAAAGGCGTGGAGATACATGAGGTCAATTCTGCTTTTGAGCTTGCTGAATGAGAAAATATCACCAGACACCATTTCAGCCTATCAGAGGAATAAGAGGGGGGCGGCATCTGCGTTTCCCCTCACTGTTTTTTTGCATATGGCTCACACAGGATTGGGAAATGCTTCTGATTTTCTCTGCAGCTTATTTAATTTAGACACACTTTTCATAATAAAGCTTATCGTCCTTTCATTTTCACTTCTATTGTTTGCTTGTGAACACATTTTGTAAGGAATTCAGATAAATAAATAAAGTCTAGAACAATGAATGTGCTCAGTCAGACCCAGTGTCGTTAACACACACACACAGCGCATTTTGAATCGAGGTTTCAACAAAGTGATTCCTCAAGGATTTAACGGTTTTGGTTTGTTGTGGGTGTGTGTAAATGCATGGGACCTCTAATCATTGACAGAGGAAGCGTGATTTGTGTTGTGTTTGCAGAGTTTTATAGTACTTGGTCAAGGTTTCAAAGACTTGACCTTGATTTACCTACAATAACTGTGTTATAGGTTAGTAGGCTATATTGCATGTCAATGATTATAATGTATTTAAAGGATAATCTCAGTCCAAAAATGTATATTGTGGCATATTTCAAGCCTGTATGACTTTCTTCTATGGAGCACAAAGGATATAGTAAAAAATATCCACATAAAATTTCCATGTTTTGCTTTGGACCCTGACTTTCACTGCATGGACAATAAGGTTTACCTTCTTCAGAACCTTGTTTCAGAAACTGAATGGCAGCAATCATTTGAAATTCAATTTCGATTTTGTGCTCCAATGATTGCAAAAAAAAACAATAATCGAATGCATTATTGCATAATCTAAGGCACATTAACAAATGATTCTAAATGAAAGTCAGCCATACTGATAGTATTAGGGAACCTACTAATAAATAGCCAGAGCTCAAAGAGACACGAGTGACCAGTCACGACCCTAAAAAAACAACAACACTACAAACAAACTACTAAATCCAAGTGTATTCCACCATCCACTTAATAATTAATAATTAAGTAATAAGTAATATTTAATTAGGAAATAATTAAGAAATAAGTAATAATTAATATGTCTGGATATTAAGCATATTTTTATAATATATATAATAAATAGAGTGGATAATAGGAATAGAGTGGCGCCAAAGCAAAGAGCTAAACAAAACCAACAGCCACATAAACTAGAACACAAGATCCCCTTTAAACTTACTTAACAAAATAAAAATGTGAAAAAGAAAACGAAATATTCAGCATATTCAACGCCAATAAAGTACACTCCCTAAAATAATAACAATAAATATAAAATATATTTTATTTTATATAAAAAGCGGCATATAATATAAATATAAAAAGCGGCACTCACCCACTTGCCTAATGTTTCTGAACACTCATTTAACTACGGGCAAAATGTATGTCGCAAGACCTGTTAACCTATGCCCTTTTCCTTAAAAAGGAATGATAAACTTTTAAACCACATTGGGACTACAGATTTTTGGATTAGTTCAGAGACAGGGAGGAACAAATCATAATACAAAAACAGAATCGAGCATACACAACACAAACCCACACACACAGTAATGAACAAGCAAGGCGTGCCTGTCAAATTTAAAATCCGCGGAACAAAGCCTTTTTGGTCCATGAGGAAACGCCCTAATGAGGAGTGACAGGCTCAGGATCCAATCAGCGGGTACCTGTGAAGGTGAAAAAAAAGCGGAATAAAGGGTGATAGGGTGAAGAGCAAGCGCGAATGACAGACAAGGAGAGAGAGAGCGACAAAAATTCAAACAACTACAACGGCCCGTAACACCTCCATAAAGCCTAATTTCACACAGAAATCAGTAAAACCATGTAACATGACATTTGCAGCATGGGGCGTGTAGATTTTTGAGGTTTTTAAACGTGAAAGAGAACTTGTGCCATTCTGTGAAGTGATCAGCACTCAAACACAGGTAAAGTCATATTTTTAGCAGAAGGTATGTGACTAAATGTTCAAATACATGCAAAAATGTGTCAAAAAATGTGGTGCTTAGTGATTCTCCACACAAACCTTTGTTTGTTATGTAATATACAATATGAATATTAGGGGTGTCAAAATTAATTGTTTCTTTGGTGCACCGCGATGCACCAAAGGTCATAACCGGTTATTATGTACTGACGTAATTTATTTCATATGCGCTATGTCGCCGTAGAATACTATGGCGTGGGAGGCGAGTGAGAGTAATTAAAACACTGCAACTAAACTGTGCACAATTCACTGTGTGTGTTTGCTGGACAGTCTTTCACTCACTCTGAAGTTACAGCAGAAGCCACAATTTCACTGCGATTGAGAAAATGAAAGTGAACTCCATTTCTCTCTCTTTTTCTCTCTCACTGTGGCCCCTTGGCTAGCGTGACGGTTCCTCTCCTCTCGACTGTTACAGCGATACTTGTGGATCCAGACACGAGCGCGTGTCTGCAGAGCGAGTTTCCTCCACCGTGTCTATCATGGATCAGCTGTGATCGCCACTGCTGTTTATCAGTGTCACTCATCGGTGAACAGCGCCAGAGCGTTAGAGCCAATCGCAGCTCTTTCTGTTGAGAAAGTGACCAATCATAGGGTTGTAAGAACTCATAAAGCAAGCAGTATATTTACATTTGTTTATTTGCTATAAATGCTTATGTTGTTCTGTGCATGTACTTGAGTTTTTAAAGGTACAGTTTATATATCTGACTGTTTGTATTAATGGACAAAATTGTATTACAAATAATATATAAATATAAATATATTTACACATTTTTCTTGTGCTGTGAAGTAAAATATAAAATTGTGTATGGAAAGCATTGTCAATGCACCGTGATGCACCGAGATATCGAATTGAACCGAATCGATGGCATGATAATCGTAACCGAACCGAACTGTGAGACCAGTGTAGGTTCACACCTCTAATGAATATAAAGCGTTGAGAATGAAAATGGTTGTGTAACAGTAAATTGGATCCATGTAGCACTTAAAGTGACAGCGGGCTATATTTCTGTCACTGACTGCTTATTAATCAAACAACAAAAGTCAAGGACAAAATCACTCACCGCTTTAGGACTTTGTAGCTTTAATAGGAAACCAATCAAGTTTAATTCTTAGAGTCAACACTATGCTTAAAGGCACATTATGTAAGATTTTTTCATTACAATATTCAAAAAACATTAGAAACATTCTGTTTTTGTTTGTTTTGTACTTTATTTTAAGTTATCCATTCTACAAAAAGGTTTGGTCATATGACTCCCTCATAATCATTTTAAAGGTGCTGTATGTAAGTTTGTGACTCTTCTAAAGCATAAAAATACCTTATGTTTACAGATATATAAGAAACATGCTAAGTGAACTTACTTGTTTTTCTGAAAAACAATGTTAAAGTCAGTTATTCTCCTTTGAAAATGTGCATTCTGGCTCAGAATGTCTGTTTTTGTTTTGGTCTCTATAACCCGCCCACTTACAGTTTACCCAGTTATATTTCAGCACCCCGATTTTGCCTTAGTGGAAAACAGCATATTTCATTTCAGTCTTGTAGGCTGCCTCATGTATGGGTGCATGGCCAAACACGTGACCTCCGTAGGACAAAAGCAGCCTCCGAAATGAGACGCAGATTCAGAGAAATAAAAATCTACATTAAGCATTTTTCAAATTTTTTAAAAATACAAATATTACAAATGTAAACATTAGCTGAGCAGCTTACAGGCTAAGGCTTGATCGTCAAGCTCACTTGCTCTTGTTGTTGTCGTTAATCTGGCAACCTGTATGTGCTTTGAGTGGTCGAAGGATGGGCTGAGTGAAAAATACCCCACTCCAATATTTAGAATTTGGACTGAAATGTCTAGTAGTGATGGGAAGTTTGGATCATTTTACTGACTCAGGCCTTTGATTCTCGTTCATCGACAAATCTTTTTTCAATTCATTTCGTTCAATTTGCCAAAATATTATTAAAATGTTACGAGTTGCTTCCGAACACATCTACAACTAGCCCAAATGCTGATCACACTACAAACAAGTCATAACTAGAATGGTATAAGAAAGAGAAAATAATCATTCATTGTTTACTTTTGTGGGCATCACGGTAGCGCAGTGGGTAGCACAATCGCCTCACAGCAAGAAGGTCGCTGGTTCAAGCCTCGGCTGGGTCAGTTGGCATTTCTGTGTGGAGTTTGCATGTTCTCCCCGTGTTCGCGTGTGTTTCCTCCGGGTGCTCCGGTTTCCCCCACAGTCCAAAGACATGTGGTATAGGTGAATTGGGTAAGCTAAATTGTCCATGGTGTATGTGTGTGAATGAATGAGAGTGTATGGTGTTTCTCAGTAGCTATGTTTCCATCCAAAAATGCGAAATAACTTTATGCGCAAAACTGGAATATCGCATAAAAGACGTGCGAATAAAGCAGCGTTTCCATCCAACGAGTCAAAGAGAACAAAATCGTCACTTCCTGATTAAATGGCGCCAAATATCAACAGTAAAAACGAAATTTGCTGAGGTAGGAGAAGCTGCGTGAATCTTTTCTTCATTTAATAAATGACTTGCGCCTCAGAAGGCAATGCTGACACGCAATGAACGCGTGTTGGCGTTTGAAGGCGTGAGACGCGGAGCACAGACGCTCTTAACAATTCTGGAGGTCATTAATAATATAATAACACTAATACTGAAATGCTTAAGGCATTTTAGAATGACCAAAACAACATTTCAGATGTTTTACAATGTGATCAGCCAGCTGGTTTGTCCATTTACACACATTTTTATCATCACATGATCTCTTATAACCAAATCACATGACCTTTTTTTAATGCGCATACTGGAATTTGTTCGGTAAAAGTGTTTCCATCGCAGTTTATGCGCATCTTTTCTTATCGAATAAAAAGTTTATCCTACTCAGTTATGCGCATACATTTTTTATGCGCATTTCCAAAATTTATGCGCATCTTAGCGTTTCCATCAACCGATTTTTTATGCGCATATCCAAAATGCGCATAAAAATAGGTGGATGGAAACGTACCTAGTGATGGGTTGCAGCTGCAAGGGCATCCACTGCGTAAAACATATGCTGGATAAGTTGGCAGTTCATCCCGCTGTGGCGACCCCAGATTAATAAAGAGACTAAGCCGAAAAGAAAATGAATGAATGAATGAATGTTTACTTTTGTCATTGTTTACATGTCTTCAAATTTGAGTGGTCACGTGACACAGCAGTTCCATATAAGCTTAACTAATGCTCACATCCTGAGTCATGATTAGTTCACCTTTTGAGTCTTCGGGTTTTTGAAATGATCATTTTTGATTCAAGAACGACCCATCACTAATGACTACTAGGTGTCAATCCTGCATACTGCACCTTTAATTAATCATGATTACAATATTGACCAAAATGATTGTTATTATGATTTTTTTTCCCATAATCAAGCAGCCCTAGCTCAGGCCATCCAATATCTAGGTGTCCTATTTTTTCTGCTGAAACATTGGTTATTGGTCAACAACCGTAGCCTTGGAAAAGATCCTGAGCTTATTCACAAGAGTCTGGAGTTCAAGCGTCCTGTCACATAATATATGCACATCAGACACTGTTTGTTTATAACTGTGAGGAAAGGCACATGTGTTGAGCTGTTCATCAAAATGGTACTTACTCATTATGAGCACCATTTTGTAAACCAGCAATGTCAGCTCACATGTGAGTTTATGCCTGCATATATGTTATTATGCATTAGGAAGCTGTTGTGAATGTGCTCAGGACTGTTTACAGGCTGAGGCTGTGAATATAATGTTGTAAATAATGTTCAGTTTCTTCCATAAACCAATAGTTTCACATTGCAGGACATTGCCTGTGCATTCATTGTATTTATTTATTTATTTGGAATCTCAGTTTGCCATTAGGTATAACCTTTTTATGGATCATCAAGGGCCACATTTTTTGGTTGAACTGTACATTTATATAAAATTAGGTCTCTTTCTAAACTGATATTTATAGATTATTTTTAATCTAATTAACAATGTCTTGTAAGAATCTTGCATTGATTCATTACAACTAGCAGCTCACGGAAAAAGAGCTCTACAGGGTTGACTCAGTTAGTGAAGGCATATTAAGCAATTATTTGGAATAGTTCACCTAAAAATGATAATTACCTCATTGTTTACTCTCCCTCATGTGGTTTTAAATCTTTATGAGTTTCTTTCTTCTGTTGAACACAAAAGAAGATATTTTTAAGAATATTGTGGAGTTGTGGAGAACCATTGACTTATATATTAGAAAATAAAGGAGTATGGAAGTCAATGAATCTCAGCACCCAGCATGCCAGTACTGATTCTGGTTTAAAGGGACAGTTCACACCAAAACTGAAAATCCTGTCATCATTTGCTCACCCTTCAGTTGTTCCAAACCTGTTTGACTTTCTTTTTTTCTGTTGAACACAAAATAAGATATTCTGAAAAAAAATGGAAACCAGTAACATCTGATTTTCATATTATTTGTTTTTTGCTAATATGGATGTCAATGGTTACAGATTTTTAGCTTCCTTTAAAATATCTTCTTTTGTATTCAACAGAGTTAAGATATACTCCTAAATGTTTGGAAACACTTGAGGTGAGTACAAAGTGAATATATTACATTTTTGGGTGAACATTCCCTGTAACACTCTAATTTATCTGTAGTTTTTCCTTTTTTGTAGAGTTAGTTGATTGCTAGGCACTACAACTGTATGTCTTTTCATAGCTACACAACTTTTTTCATAGTTGTTGAGAGAGCAAAACCGCCATCCGCGGCGAACTGGATTTGGTGCCACCCAGCAGGCACACAATGTCATAAGATGTTAATATTAGGTTAGATTAAGGTCGTGATGCCAGTTGACCAAATTTCAACGTTATTTTGACATCCAATAACGACGTCAAATGACGTTGATATTTGGTTGATTTTAGGTTGTGTTGGAAAGTGACCAAAATCCAATGTTGAGCCAACATCTTAAACCAACGTCATATTGACGTCAAATACTGACATTTATTCGTCAGGTATGGCAAACAAAATCCAACATCTGATAGACATCATAGTGCTAACGTCCACACAACGTCAAGCTGTAACATCATCAGACGTTGATATTTAGTTGTTTTAGGTTGCATTGGAAAGTGACCAAAATCCAACATCTGTCTGACGATGGCCACTGACGTCATACTGACGTTGGGTTTTTTTTGCACAAAACTGGAATGTCACATAAAACATTTGATAATAAAGGACCGTTTATGAGAGGTTATAATACCATTCCACTTTTATGATGGACTTTAGCTAATGGATTTTAGAATGACCAAAACAACATTTCAGATGTTGTGCAATGTTGTTGATCTGCTGGTTTGTCCATTAATAATGATCTGTTAAACAATGTCATATGATTTTTTTTGATGCGCATGCTGGATTTATTCAGTAAATGTGTTTCCGTTTGTAGTTTATGTCATTGTTTCTTATCAGATAAAAAGTTTATATTCCTGAGTTTATGGACATTTTCAAAATATATGCGCATCTTGTCATTTTCATTAAGCAGCTTTTATGCGATATTTCAAAATGTGCATAAAACTAGTTGGATGGAAACATTGCATTATTAAAGAAGAAAAAGCTTGTACATATTTTAAATGTTTTGTTCATTCATTCATTCATTTTCTTTTCGGGTTAGTCCCTTTATTAATCTGGGGTCGCCACAGCGGAATGAACCCCCAACTTATCCAGCAACCCATCACTGGAAAACACCTATACACTCTCATTCACACACACATACACTACGGACAATTTAGCTTACACAATTCACCTATAGCGCATGTCTTTGGACTTGTGGGGGAAACCGGAGCACCCGGAGGAAACCCACTTGAACACGGGGAGAACATACAAACTCCACACAGAAATGCCAACTGACCCAGGTGAGGCTCGAACCAGCGACCTTCTTGCTGTGAGGCAACAGCACTACCCACTGTGCCACCTTTAAATGTTTTGTGTACCAAAGAAAATTAATAACATGAATAAATATTTTTTTATTTGTTACTGATCTCTCCTTTTAAAAAAATCATTAAATTATTCACAGTGATCCCGTCCCTGTGCAGAATCAGATTCAAATATCTATAAATATATATTCTATATATATTGATCGAAGTCAGTTATTTTATGTGTATATCTGATATTTCAACCTCTATTTCTATTTTAATTAAGTGTTTACCCACAGTAAAGGTTTTCTCTACCCTTTGAGCTACATTATCATTCCGTAAAACCAAATGACCGTGTGTTGATTTGTGCAGTACAGAGCTGGTCTCTATATTGACCATCGTTCAGTCAATAACCTCAGAGGACATCAGGACAGAAATAGACATATGGCGCTCTGAGAAAAGGGCACTAAAGGTCAAAATCTTGATGTTTTTGTTTTTTTTCCATCACGTAGAAGATAACCGTCAGTGATCATGTCCATTAGCATTTGTCCTCGCTCAGGTCAGATTATAAACCATCACATTTTGGGTAATCCAACCTCTCCTTTAATAGTCGAGCTGCTATTTGCAGGATTATTCTATCAGCACTTGCACATTTGCTAAACTCATATTAATCTACTGCTTTAAAAGACTGTTCTTTCTCATGTGGAACATCTGTAATTTGGTGACAGTATATTGCTAGAGCACTTACTCCCTTTGACTTTTTAAAAATTCAAATTCATTATATATATATATATGAGCAATATCACACTCGTAGCAGTGCGATATATATCGGCACTGGTGGGAGGCATGTGTTGGTTCGAGTGCCTTAGTGCCCCCCACCAGTGACGATATACAGCCATATCACACTGCTACGAGTGTGATATTGCGTTTATACAACAGTTCAATGGCCTAATCGTGTATATTCATTCATTCATTTCTTTTCTTTTTGGCTTAGTCCCTTTATTAAATAAGAGTCGCCACAGAGGAATGAACCGCCAACTTATCCAGCACGAGGAAACCCACACGGGGAGAACATGCAAACTCCACACAGAAATGCCAACTGACCCAGCCGGGGCTCGAACCAGTGACCTTCTTGCTGTGAGGCAACAGCGCTACCCATTGCGCCACCGTGTCACCCTCTAATCGTGTATATATAAAAGAAAATCAAACATGGAGAGTCTCAAAAATCCTTTATTCATATCTATATATTCACATCTGCAGCTGACAGTCAGAACAGCAGAAATCGCTCATTCACCAACGTCACTTTAGAGCTAGTATTTTAATGATTCTCTAGTGCAATATCTAAAGTGATGACCCAACAGGTGACTTTGGTCACATTTTAAGATTATAAGGCTGAGCGGCATGAAATGCCATCTCAGTCTACAAAGATTTCCCAGTAATTCTCTGCTGCAATCGGGATATCTCAATAATTAACCCCGAAAAAGCCAAAGCAAAGCAAACACTACCAGATTACTATGGTTTAAATACAGCACTACAAAATACAAAAGATAGAGATCGACTTAGAATGTCACTTACCTGTTCTGTAATGATTTGTTCAGCTGTAGTTTGAAACGTACGCTTAGAAAAATGCTGTTTTTCTCCCCTAAGGACTTATTATGCGGTCTCTGTCGCCATCTTGTGGTGGAACGTCAACCGTCTTTGCTCTGCTCAGTATTACAGGCTGATGGCTGCCGACGCGCTGATATTTAAAATAGGCACTATCCTTATAAATAAACTGCTACATCTAAACAACTACATTCTCGCCTGAAAAAGCCTCAAAAGAACATTATGTTGTCCAACAGCTGCAATATTTGTCAAACTGTAGTCCTCTGCTTGCCACTCGTGTGGGCGGAGTAATACACAAGGGTGAAGAGGCTGATATTACTTTAATATCTCACAGCCATCAGCCAATCAGATTCGAGAACCAGACAGCACTGTTGTATAAATATATATGTACTCTAAGAAAGGATGGGTTATTTGAACCATAAAATATGGACTAACCCAAACATTGGCTTAAATTTGGGCCTATTAACCCAGCAGTTGGCTTAGTACCTTTTTCACCTAGAATTTGGTTGAAATAACCTAGCATTTTGTGTATATGCATAAAATATTTTTCATTAAATGCATATTTGGTGTCATAAAATCATAAAATCTCTCTTTACCAGAAATTCAGAAAACTTTCAATTATGCGAGCACAAGCCATATTTCATTTTAGAAAATAAAACACATTTTAGATTTTTAACATTGTTTTTAGCATTTCATTTGCTATGTAATTGATCACAAGTTAGCACAATTCATATCAATATGAAGAAAAAACATATTAGATATTTCAAGCAACATATTTATATTTGTTGAATACAAGGAAGCCCTAGGTAACTTTTATTTATGTGAAAAATGCAGCTGTATATTAGGGGTGTCAAAATTGATTGTTTCTTCGATGCACCGTGATGCAGATGCGGACAATTAGATATCGGTTCAGAAATAGATAGTAACCGGTTATTACGTGCTGACGTCATTTATCTCATATGCGCTATGTCGCGGTGGAATACTATGGCGAAGGAGGCGAGGGCGAGTAAATAAAATGCTCCTAACTACTTAAAAAGCAGACAGTTGTGCACAATTCACTGCTTTTGAGTTTGCTGGACAGTCTTTCACTGACACTGAATAAGTTACAGCATGAGCCGCTATTTCACTACTAGGAAGAAATGCTGCCTCTCTCTCACACTTTGGACATTTGACCCGCTTGCGTGTTCGTGAGGTAACTTTTCCTCTCCTCTCGGCTGTTAAAGCGATACTTGTGGATCCAGACACGAGCGTGCCTGTAGAGCGAGTTTTCTCCACTGCGTCTATTATGGATTCCCTGTGATAACCGTGCATTATGCGCATATAGACTGTTACCGCGGCTGTTCTTCCCGCATCACTCATCGGTGAAAAGCGCTTTCATTTTTAAAGCCAATCGCAGCCCTTTCTGTTGAGCGGGTGAAGACAATGACCAATCATAAAAAAAAGCAAGCGGGATAATATTATAATATTTACATTAGTTTATTTGCTATAAATTCTTTGAGCAAGTAAAATTAAAGGTAAAGTTCGTATATCTTACTGCTTTAATATATATTAATATTAATATATTTATAGATTTTAATAAAAAAAAATTCTTGTGTTGTGAAGAAAAAATCTAATTATGTATGGAAAGCATCGTCAATGCACCGTGATGCACCGAGATATCGAATTGAACCGAATCGATGGCATGATAATCGTAACCGAACCGTGAGACCAGTGTAGGTTCACACCTCTACTGTATATAATGTCACAAATGAAAATAAATAGTTAATTTGATACATACTATATACTAAATATTTTAAATATATATATATTTTTTTTTAACTTGTGTATGCTCTCCAATAATGCAGCATTGAACTTTAATAATATAATATAACCATTATCAATTACACAACAAAACTATTTGAAATAAAAAAAAACATTTATTAAATAATAGAAATGATAAAACATTGGTAACGTAATAAAACCATTTGTAATTTACTGTTTTATTGTTATTGTATTTGTGCCTTATCAGTAGGATGTCGGAATGCACTGATAACGTTCAACGGAAATGATAGCTGAAGGTTCACAAGGTGAAATGGGAAATAAAGTAGATCAACTAAAATGCCCAGAATGCACTAGAATATTTGAAGGGTATTTACAGCAACTCCCTAATCCAGACATTTGTAATTAGATGTTGATTATATTTAGCGCTGATTGCAATTAGTGCTGATTACTGTGCAATGTTTACTGGAAGGATAAGGAACGAGGTGTAATTTTGTAGACCTCGGGAATCTGTCGAAATGAGGCTATGCGAGGTGGTGCGAGAGGGAGGGAGATCTTTTACGGAAGTCTTTAAATTCGTGCTCATTTGCTTTGACCTACATAAGACTCATAAAAGTCTGTGTTAAACGGAGTGTGTGATATGATGTAGTGTTGTGGTGGAAAGACACAACCTGCTCAAAATAGTGCAGAGGTACAGACACGGTGCCATTAGCTGGTCTCTAATGCCTCAGATGCTGATAAATAAATAATACCCAGCCTAAAGCCTCTACCTCAGCAATAGCAACACTGGTCCTAGTTTCAAAATACATCCTTAGTTCACAAATATAGATTTCAAAGCATGTGTCGTTTGATTTTTCTCAAAATCTCAGAAGAGTAGTTTATCCAAAAAATGCACACTTGTCATTGTCTGTTCTTTAAAACTTGCAGTTTCTCCAACTTCATTCTGTGGATCATAAAACTTAAGGATTGTGTAAGTATTTTGAGGTTCACAATTCCTCCATGTTGTCCCAACACAAATCAATCAAGTTAACTTGATCATTTTTTATAAATTTAAGTGGATTCAACATTAAATAATTAGGTTGTCCCAAAAACAACTTTAGAATTGTGTTGTTCCAACTAATTTTAAATAAGTAGCTTGAACAAGCAGCAAAAGTAATTTTTTGAGTGTATATTTAACATTTTCTGAAGGGTTATGATAGGTTTGTGTGATTAAAAGACCCATTATTCACTCAAAAAAGTTTTTTTTTCTGGTTGTTTCAAATTACTTTTTTAAAATGAGCTAAAAAAAGAACACAATTTTTGAAATATTTTTGGGACAACTTAATTGTTTTATGTTCAATTCACCTATATTGTTAACTTAATAGTTAACTTAATTGCTTTGTGTTGAAACAACATGAATGAATTGTGTGGAACCCTGCATTTTTTACAGTGTTCACTAGAGGTGTGAACCTACACTGGTCTCACGGTTCGGTTCAGTTCGGTTACGATTATCATGCCATCGATTCGGTTCAATTCGATATCTCGGTGCATTGACGATGCTTTCCATATACAATTTTATATTTTACTTCACAGCACAAGAATTCTTGTATTAAAATGTATCATTTTAAATACATTTTATATGTATTTGTAATACAATCTTGTCCTTTAATACAAGCAGTCAGATATATGAACTGTGCCTTTAATTTTAGCTGCTCAAAGAAAACACTCTACATCAAACAAAACACAGAACAACATAATAATTTAAAGCAAATAAACAAATGTAAACATTATCCTGCTTGCTTTTTGAGAGTTGTCGAGCGAGTTGTTAAACTCCTATGATTGGTCACGCGCTCAACAGAAAGGGCTGCGATTGGCTCTAACACGCTGGCACTGTTTACCGTTGAGTGACACTGATAAACGGACGCGGCGATCACAGCTGATTCATGATAGACGCGGTGGCGAAAACACGCTCTGCAGTCACTCTCGTGTCTGATCCGCAAATATCGCTGTAACAGCCGAGAGGAGAGGAAAGCAGGTCAAAGGGGCCACAGTGAGAGAGAGAGAGAGAGAAATGGAGTTTACTTTCATTTTCTCCATGGGAGTGAAATAGGGGTTTCTTCTGTAACTTCAGTGTCAGTGAATGACTGTCCAGCAAACACACACGCAGTGAACTGTGCAGAGTTTCTGCGTTTTAATTACTCGCGCTCGCCTCCCTCACTATAGTATTCTACCACGACATAGCGCATATAAGATAAATGATGTCAGTATGTAATAACCGGTTATGATCTATTACTGAACCGATACCGAATTGTCCACATCTGTATCGCGGTGCACTGAAGAAACAATTAATTTTGACACCCCTAGTGTTCACTATAGAGTAATAATAAATAATAAGCTTGTGCTTCATCGGGCTCCATTTTGAACTAGTTTCACTTTCACCTTTTGGCTGGATTTTTTTCTTTACTTTGTGCCAAATAAATTCACTCTTCACTTTAATCAGAGGCTTCTGTGACACTTTTTGCCTCCCATCCGCCCGGTCAATCGTAACAGTAACAAACTAAATTTGAACTGGTTGTAAATTTTTCATCTCCACCTCAATATGTTATGAGTTTCCCATTTGTTCTAAATATTCGGGTTTATGTATTTTAATATCTAAAAAAAATATACAAAATTATGTGCTATTTTGTGTTGATAGCCTATCAGAGGGGTGCTGGTGGCATTTTCCACCCTCAATTGATCCGATCTAACGTGTTTGATGTTAGCAGAGCTCTGATATATTTTATATCAGCTCGTATTCCTTCTTTTTTTGTCCTCGGCTGATCACATGCCTGATATACTCTTGATATACCTTTTAGTAAGTGGGTGATGTAATGGGCCATAATCATGCATGGGTAAGTGCTGTGAACACCCACCCCTCACCCCCTTTAAGAAAAGGTTGCTGATCAATGTTGTATTGGTAGTAAATGAAATTGTGGAGGTTGTAAAAAGGTAGTAAAAGGTAGTAAATTCAACTTTAGGATTCCCACATATCTCTTCAGGACATAAATGAGATATTACTAAAGGAAAGTTCACCCAAATATAAAAGTTACTCACTGTTTACTCATCTTCAAGTGGTTTCAAACTTTTAAGATTCATCTGTTGAACATTAACAGTTAGGGGTGTGACAAGATCTCGTATGACGAGATCTCGCGAGATTAAATCGTGACGAGATTTCTCGTCGAGGTGAAAAGTTGTCCCGTGAGTTGTGATGTTATGATGGAGCGTGAGGGTGAAATTAGGGTGTGACGTAACCGCTTTTTTCACTGGAGTCCAGCGGGTGCCGCATCACACATTATGGTTCGTATCCATGCAATGCAATAGCACTTCAGATATGCTGAAAGTCATAATCGTTGTAAACACAAATGGAATTAAGACATGGAGTATTCCTATTGTAGTCGCATTATTGAAGTGCAGATATGTAAACGCTGTAGTCAATGTATTAACACCTTGAAGGACTTTTAGCCGCATTTTGCGACAGGACATACACACCTAGCGAGTCAGTAAAGCACCACAGACACACACATCTCTAAGCGCGCGTAAACAAACACACACACTCACTGAATGATCTCCTGGAGACTCATCGTCACATCATCATCACGATGAAAAGCTGATTTTTATTTTTATTTTTTTATTCAAGTGCGGTATCAAATATTAAAACAACTCTCTCCTATCAGTCCTTACCTCACATTTGCATAATCGCATCCAGTAGCTCAAAATTAAAATATTTATTAAATTAAATTTAATAAATTAAAAATTAAATACAAAAAATTACATATATATTTTTTTAAGTTCAGTGTGTGGAAAGAAGTTTGATTTCTCATGTGAAATTGTACAGGGGAGAAGCCAGTCAGTAGAGTTTATAGCTAAATATTTAGCAGTGTTTGCATGTCCTTTATGACAGAATTCATTTAAATAGAAATAAAATACCATTCATTACAATGTTTTTAAAAAGCACCTAAATAGTTTTTTACTATTTTGTGATTTGTTTTTCTAGTTCAATAAAAATATTTTCCTTTTATATATTAGCAAATATTTTGCTAATATTTAAAATTATATATAAAAAGATTATTTTCCATTCACACAGGCTATTAGCAAAATATTTAGCAGTGTTTGCATGTCCTTTACTGCGTGTAATTCATTCAAATAGAAGTAAAATAACATTCATTACAAGTTGATTAAAAAAATTACCTAAATAGTTTTGCGATTTGTGTTTTTTTTCTGTTGAATAAAAGACTATTTTCCATTCATACATTTCATCATTGAGGATTTCTTAAAAATAGTGTAAAAATCTCGTCTCGTCTCGTTCTCGTGAACACAATCTCGTATCTCGTCTCCTCTTGTGGAGTAGGCATCTCGTCACACCCCTATTAACAGTACATTATGTTGTCCAAAAGCAGCAATATTTGTCAAACTGTAGAGTGTCCTCTGCTTGTCGCTGTATGTGGGCGGAGTAATACACAAGGTTGAAGAGGCTGGACGAGTGCTGATGAAAGCTATTCTGATGAAAGCTGAGAACAGGAAACCATTGACTTCCATAGTAGGAAAAACAAATACTATAAAAGTCAATGGTCATCGGTTTTTGAACAAGTGAAGGGTGATGACAGAGTTTTTAGTTTTAGGTGAACTATCCCTTTCATAAATCTGAGATATTTCATTTCTTTTCAAGTCTACATACCAAAACCTTTGACTCTTTAAATGATTACTTAAAGAGTTAAAGCAAAACAAAAGATTGAAGTGGTTAAATCTAAGCCTTCTGAATAGACACTGTCACTTTCTATGATGAACAGGCTTTTATTGACATATAAATATTGATCGGCAATCATATACAAAAGCTGTCAACCAAACCTTTTTGACAGATGAGAACAAACCTCATTGATTTGGAAGCTCAAACTCGCTAGCGTTACTTAAAAGAGTGAACTTTATTGGTTCTCACTTCCACTTTATTGTTACTAACCTATTATTCTATCGGATTTTATAGCAATAATTTATAGTTAGGGTTAGGTTTAGGGGTGGAGATTAGATTTTGATTACGTTTTTGAACAGGAATGACGTTCCAGGATCAACAAAGAATGTTGAACCAGGAACATGTCTAACCTTACAGATAATATAAAGTTTGATAAAAAAAATAGTGCACTATATGAGGGACCGGTGTATGTGTAATGGTGCCCAGAACTATAGTGAATATTCTGAAGTGCACTCAATGCACCACCATAATAAGTGCACAACTGATGTACACTAAATGGCCATAATGCACTGTGAGAGTAAGTGCACCAAATTCTGTGTAGGAAGTTTAGGAAGTTCTACACTTCCATCCTTATATCAGTCCTCTGCACTTCAATAACTGTCTGGTTTAGCTCAGCTACGAAATCTGACCTCCGAAGACTACGTCGAATAGTTCGGACTGCTGAGCGAATCACTGGTACAATCCTCCCTACTCTCCAAGAACTGTACTTATCCAGAGCAAGCAGAAGGGCTGCCAAAATCACTCTGGACCCCTTACACCCAGCCTCTTTGAACTTTTACCTTCTGGTCGACGCTACAGAGCACTGTGCACCAGAACTGTCACGTTACTGGTATTGAAGACGGGACAAGGATAGGATCCATGTGCAATTTATTGGTGAAACATCGTGCAAAAACAGGACATCAGGAAAAACAAAGTAACAAAATAACAAACTAAGACCGGGAACTAAGACATAACATGAGCAAAAAAACATACCATCAATACCAACTTGAAACAAGACAAAATAATAACAATCAACGACTGAGCAAAGACGAGACGGGTACAGGGTGTATAAATAGTCCAAATAATGAGTTGTGATCGCATGCAGCTGCGTGTGTGATGAGTGGAAGTGGAAACCGGGTGTGTGTGGCGGAATGAAGGGAATTGTAGTTCGTTATGATGTGTAGTTCACCAGCGATCTCTGAAGTCCTTGATCGCTGGTGAACATGACAAGAACAGCCTGACACAGAAACAGTTTCTTCACTCAGGCAATCCATCTCATGAACACTTGAATGATAGTAATTATGGAACAAATATCACTACTTGCTATACACTTTTTATACACAAACACTTATTTAACAACATATTTTACATGCTAATTTGCACATAACAGCTGCCAATTAACGTTGTATATAGTAATATTCCTGTACATACACTTGTCAATTTGTATATTTGCATTCACTATTACTTTTATTTTTAAAATATATTTATTATATGTTTTTTGTCCTGTCTCTGTAATTCTGCTGCACTGTAGAAGCTCTGTCACGAAAACAAATTCCTCGTATGTGTGAACATACCTGGCAATAAAACTCTTTCTGATTCTGATTCTGATTCTGAATGAATTTTCCACATCTGACCGCAGGATGGCATCCACAGCCGAATCCTGAATCCTGATTTAGCCACTGTGAAATGAACCACCAATTACTCTGTCATATGTTTTATACGGCGGATGCCCTTCCAGCCACAATCCAGCCACAATCTTTCTAACTTTCTAAATTAATTATTGCTTACTTGTTAAATTGATGTTTGTATACTTGACAGAAATCAAATGACTTAGTTTTATGACTAATAAACAGCTCGCTAAGTGTAACTAGCACAGGATCTGACCAAGAAATTGAAAATCTAATCGGTATGAAGGCTTTATTAACCAGCAAAACAGAAACAAAGCAATACTCAAGCACACACTCATTTTCATTCACTCTTTTCAGTGGATGATTTTTAGTGGACTAATGTAGGGAATAGTGAATGAGGGTATTAGGTGGTGATTTTGAATACAGCTCAGATTTGAATGCAGCTAATATTGTTTTATATGTAAGTAATCTATTTGTCAAATTTGGGCCTATGGATTCACTTAGAATTGTTTTCAGAATGTATTAGAGTTGGGGCGACACGGTGGCACAGTGGGTAGCGCTGTCGCCTCACAGCAAGAAGGTCGCTGGTTCAAGCCCCGGCTGAGTCAGTTGGCATTTCTGTGTGGAGTTTGCATGTTCTCCCCGTGTTCGTGTGGGTTTCCTCTGGGTGCTCCGGTTTCCCCCACAGTCCAAAGACATGCGCTACAGGTGAATTGAATAAGCTGAGTTGTCCGTAGTGTATGAGTGTGTATGCGTGTTTCCCAGTGCTGGGTTGTGGCTGGAAGGGCATCCGCTGTGTAAAACACATGCTGGATAAGTTAGCGGTTTATTCCGCTGTGGCAACCCCTGATTAATAAAGGGACTAAGCCAAAAATTAATGAATTAATTTTTGAGTTTTGAGTACATTCACTTTCAATAGAGTGACAGATTTTTTCAGATGTCTTTGTGTTCTGAAGATAAACAAATTTCCAACCCAGGCTCATTACGGATACGTATCCAGGTCTACATTTCTGGGGACTGTAAAATACGTAACTGGAGGTACGTCTGCTCTCAGTTTTTTTTTTGCAAATCCACCAGAGGCCGCTGTGTACGCTTTTTGTTGATCTCAGATTTTTCTTGCGCGTCGTTTTCTCGCCTAAATCCACCAGAGTCGATCAGAGTCGATCAGGCCAGCTTGCTGTCGAGTGACTGACTGACCGACTGACCCACCCTGGGGTGCCGCTAGGGGGGTGAAATAAGGACGATTCTAAGGGCCCACCAGATCCCTCCACGCTCTTTAATTTCGTCCGTGACAACCCCACAACCCCTTTTGTTTTACCTGGTTTCTGGAACCATTCTTTGTCAGACTCGAACCCCTTCATCACGGTCAACCCAAGTCCATCGACGTATGTGGCAAGCTACAGAGCAAACTGGTAACATCAGAAAAGCTGTCCACATGGAGGTAAGCAGTCTGCTGCTAGCACTAAAAGGAACAGAATCCGTGAACGGCGTAGCGTACCATACCGCCCCGTAGCGTTCATTTTAAAGACGAAATGCAGCCATACGTTCCTCTGGCTACATAATTCACACTCTTCAGAAATGTAGACAGGGGTACATATTCACAATGAGCCTGTGTTGCAAATTTCGGTCCCACTTCATATTAAGTGGCCTTAACTACTAAGTACTTACATCAAAATATAAATTCAATGTACTTAATGTGTTCATAATGTATTCCAGAACACTTCTGGTGCTCTTGAGGTGGGATACGGGTAGGGTTCGGGACAGGTTTGGTGGTATGGGTAGGTTTAAGGGTGGGTTAAGGGGAAAGAGATGGCCAATAGTGTATTTATAAATGTAATAACAAAAAATAATAACAAATGTAATTACATGCAGGTATTTAATCAAGCATACGTACAATGTAAAAACATGTATTTGCACAATAAGTACATTGCAACGTATAAGACCACTTAATATAAAGTGGGACCCAAATTTCTTATAAATTTGGAGTGGCTTGAGTGTGCATAAATGTTCTATATCTATAGTATATCTAAATATGATCTAATCTTATCCTAGAAGTTCAACAGATTCAAGTAACAATTCAAAGGCATTAACAGAAGAAAATACTTTGACATGAAGATGGATAAATAATGACTTTATGAAAACCACACATTTTTTAAGCGAGCTGCCCCTTTAATACTTTTCAAACTAGGCTTTGTTTCCTGCTTCTTAAGGACTTTGCAGACCCTTTGGCAGTGCAGTCAAAATATCCAAGGTTTACCCTGGCCTACTGGAACAACATTTGCTCAGTGCCTTTAGTGGTTGTGTCCCTGAATAGCACCCAATCGAGCTTCTCAAGGAGCTGTAATTGCTGCTTTTCAGACAAGAAAGTAGGACTGAACACTGTCAGCCCCCAGGATGAAGGTACAAGCTAGCCCTCGGTGACCTTGTTATTGGTCATGGTCGCCCACGAGGCAGAACACATCATTAGTGGAGCTGAAAGCGCAGAGGCCATGCTGTCAGTCTATTTAAAGAGGCCGCTCAGTGGGAAGCCAGTGTTTTTAGACTTTCCCCCATGTGAGGGCCCAAAAATACCAACCTGATCTCCATTTGGTACACTTGAGAACTTTTAGACTCAAACTTCAGTTAGACTGAGCTACTAAAATGAGGAATTGCCTTGTCAGGAGGAGTATCAGGTACCTTGAGCCAGTTTAACCAGTTTAAAATCATGATGTTTTTTTTTCCATTTGTTTAAGAAACCCAACACCATTCCATGGTTGTTTGGGATATACAGTTTTACCAACATAAATCTATTTTTAAAGGTATAGATCGCATAAAAAGGAACACAAAAGAATAATATATTTTTAAGAATAATTATTGACATTGTAGTAGTTTGAAATAATATCATGTATAAGAAATAATATATAGAGATCAAAGTCTGTAAAATAACAGAAAATGTACAGGCAGTTTATTACAAGAATGTTGTACCGTAATGTACAACACCAACGCAGACAATATATCACTTTAAACTATTAAAAAAGTAACTTTTTCGAACTTTTCAAGGTTAAAAGTAGTTGGAAGAAAGATCAAGGTCCCATAAGGCAATTCAAAAGCCTAAATAAAAGGGGAAAATAGTGCAAAATATGGAAAATTGCTAATTTACAAATATTTTTTTTTCCAGTGTACTATAGCCCTAATTTATGTAAAATGCATTAAAACGTAATTACATACAAACATTGACTTGAATATGCCCTATATATGGTATTAAATGCATTAAAGTAAATTTTTATATTTTGCGGTGGAGGAATGTGAGAGGTATTAGTGATGTCACCTGAACAGGAAAATCATTTATAAAGCTATTACATTTCGCTAAGTTTATAAAGCCATTAAAAAGATACAAAAAATGAAATACTATATTCTGATTAATGATCTATGACAAATAGAGGAGCATTGATCGGTTTTCATACCCACACTACATCCATTGATACATTTCAAAATGTCCGACTTTGTTTACATTTCACCCAGTCCCGTGTGTTTCTTTCTGCTTGAGTGGAAGCTTCAGTTGCACCTCATACAGCTAAAGCCCTTTATAATGGAAATGAGGTCACCACGCTATGCATGTCAGAGACCTTGTCTCGTGAGATATGCCATGCTTTGTCTGCTGCTGTGGTGCCAACATTAGTAAATAGGTCATTTGGCTAGGCCCTAAATCCAGTGCTTGGAGTTGGATTAAAAGCCCAGTAATGTTGGAGATTAGCTGAAAGCAGCAGACGTGAACTCCGTCCAGACACGGGGTAGTCCATTGATCCAAAGACAGATTTTCACTTAGTTATCTTATCATGTTATCAAGTAAATGGATATTGGATGGGTGAAAACACGAGGTTGAAATTCCTTTACTTAAGGATAAGCTATCTGACTGTGAGGAAATTTTGCTTCTGTAGCTCTCATCTGTGTGTTCAAATCTAACTGAGAGGTCTACATTAAGCTTGGAAGTTATACTTATGATGTCTGGTTTGTTCAAATTAGCAAGATGTACCTTTTGTTTATAAGAAATAAAGAAGACTGCAGACCAGAGGACTGTTCTTCCCCTTACGGAAATTAGCCATGTTTTTGTTAATAGTAAAATTCTAGTAATCATGTTTTTTTTAGCATTGACTTCCATTTGTCTAACTGCAGTTTTACTACAGTTACCATCGTAAAACTATGGTAAGTGTTGAAAAATTATGGTTAATTTGGGGTTACCATAGTCGACCATGGTAACCACAAATTAACTATGGTTTTGAGAATCTTACCTCAGTTTTACAATGGAAGACATGGTTTATCGTGGTAGACATTTAAAGTAAACATGGTTACTACAATTTTACTATTAAAAACATGGGTCGTATCTTGCTTAAAGGATCTAAAGGCATTTTGAAATAATCCTATACGATTATAGCTTGTCAGACTGTACAAAGACAATTCCAATGTCAGATTATGCAAAAATCACTTTCATAAGGTGTTTAAAAATGTATTAATTAAATTTTTTATAATCACACTTGATAAAAACAGTCTGCAGAAACACTTTGATTGACATTCTTCCTTTGTACATGTCATCAGAGAGGGAAAGCCCCACCTATTAGTGACAATCTCTCCCTCATTAGCATAGGTTGTTAATCTTGTTTTTAAATCTGCCACTATGCTGATAAATAGGCATTTGTAGCTCCGCCCTCTATTGAAAAAGAGCAATCTCATTTGAATTTAATTCGACAGTCACCAAAATGGCAGAACGTGGATCAAAGCCTAAAAGGGGCAGTTTCAAAGAGTTACAAAACATTATTTGTGGGGTATTTTGAGCTGAAACTTCACAAACAAACTTTGACATCATCATCCATCCGTGACACATTGTAACTAATTATGGTCCCTTATATAAAGACAAGGTACAAAGTGTGATTAAAATCAGTTTATTTTAGAAAAAAAATTAACTATTTTAAAACGGTTTAGCAATACAGTTAATATAAAATAAACACAATATTAGAACATGGTAAACTTGAAAATGGTACTTGAAATAAATGTAACTAAGTAATCTAGCAATTGTGACTATGAAAACATAGGGGACGAAAGTAACGTGGGATGAAATTAACAAAGCTGTTTTCTCCGAACCCAGACAATATTTGCTTTCCAGGCTATAACAGCACATTCTGCATGCAAATATTGGCAGAGGTGCCAAATATCAAAAAAGAAATATTCTAAATTTTGTATTGTTGGGTTGCTTAAATCGACATGAACTTTTTTATTTATTTATCTTTTTTTAATTAATTTACAATTTAATATTTTTTACAAAGATAAAAGGACAAAATATGTTTGCAGTTAACATATTAACAAGATCATAATCAGATATATTTAAAATAAACCATCTCAGTCCGAGATGATTTGCTCTTTATGACATGGCGCGTTATCCTGCTGGAAGTAGCCATCAGAAGATGGGTACACTGTGGTCATAAAGGGATGGACATGGTTAGCAGCAATACTCAGGTAGGCTGTGGCGTTGACACAATGCTCAATTGGTACTAATGGGCCCAAAGTGTGCCAAGAAAATATCCCCCACACCATTACACCACCAGCCTGAACTGCTGATACAAGGCAAGATGGATCCATGCTTTCATGGTGTTGACACCAAATTCTGACCCTACCATCCAAATGTTGCAGCAGAAATCGAGACTCATCAGACCAGGCAACGTTTTTCCAATCTTCTATTGTCCAATTTCGGTTAGCCCGTACGAATTGTAGCCTCAGTTTCCTATTCTTAGCTGACAGGAGTGTCACTCAGTGTGGTCTTCTGTTGCTGTAGCCCATCCGCCTCAAGATTCGACGTGTTGTGCATTCAGAGATGCTCTTCTGCATACCTCGGTTGTAACGAGTGGTTATTTGAGTTACTGTTGCCTTTCTATCAGCTCGAACCAGTCTGACCATTCTCCTCTGACCTCTGTTATCAACAAGGTATTTTCGCCCACAGAACTGCCGCTCACTGGATATTTTCTCTTTTTCGGACCATTCTCTGTAAATCCTAGAGATGGTGGTGCGTAAAAATCCCAGTAGATCAGCAGTTTCTAAAATACTCAGACCAGCCCGTCTGGCACCAACAACCATGCCATGTTCAAAGTCACTTAAACCACCTTTCTTCCCCATTCTGATGCTCGGTTTGAACTGCAGCAGATCGTCTTGACCATGTCTACATGCCTAAATGCATTGAGTTGCTGCCATGTGATTGGCTGATTAGAAATTTGTGTTAACGAGCAGTTGGACAGGTGTACCTAATAAAGTGGCCGGTGAGTGTATATTCCTTTCTCAAACATTATCTTTAAAAAAATAGTTTTTTATGGAAAATCCTTCTTTCGTCCCTGCTCTCCCTTATATTTGAAAGCATTTAGTGTAAAAATTTGTAAACAAACATGACAATTCAGCGTTAATTCACAGAAGAATTGCATTAAACTCTTTACCCACAAGTATTTTTATGATTTTAACATTTTATATATCAAAATAAAGAACTAAGCCTCTGCTTTTAAACAAACAAATAGTCTTTTATTCTATATATGTTTGTGTTTTATCACCTCTTGAATGCAGATAGGCTTCATCAGAAATACAACGTTTATCATGTATTGTTTGTTATGATGATTTATAATTGAGTCACACCTGATGCTCGTTCTGTTGAGTATCCCCTGAGTATTTAAGCCCTGAGGTCTTTCTCCTCTTTGTTTGGTGTTGGCAATGGTCAAAATAATGTGTTACATGATCTTGTCTGTTTATATGCGCCATGTTCATTAAACTTTCCTCAGAATCTACCCCCATCACCTATTCTCTTTATTCTTGGATTAACTATACATCTACAAGATGGGACAGCTTTATTATATCGAACTTGCTCAGTGACAAATGGCAGTGTTGAATTTATTTATCCATATACAGTTGAAGTCAGAATTATTAGCCCTCCTGAATTATATGCCCTGTATAAATATTTTTTCCCAATTTCTGTTTAACGGAGAGATGATTTTTTTTTTTCACTATATTTCTAAACATAATAGTTTTAATAAATAATTTTTAATAACTGATTTCTTTTATCTTTGCCACAATGACAGTACATAATGTTTTACTAGATATTTTTCAAGATGCTAGTATTCAGCTTAAAGTGACATTTAAAGGTTTAACTAGGTTAATTAGGCAGGTTAGGGTAATTAGGCAAGTCATTGTATAACAGTGGTTTCTTCTGTAGACAATCTAAAAAATATATTGCTTAAGAGGGCTAATAATATTGACCTTAAAATGGTTTAAAAAAATTCAAAACTGCTTTTATTCTAGCCGAAATATGTCCATCCAATGTATCAGGATGGTAATGCATTTTATGTATCACTATCTGCAATGTCAAACACATAATGGGCCCTATCATACACCCGGCGCAATAAGGCGCAAGACGTGTTGCTATTTTTAGACCAGCGCAACCTTAATTTTCCCTTTTTCCGCCACGTTGTTTAAATAGCAAATCCATTTGCGCCACTTTGTGGACTCATGGGTGTTCCGGTCTAGAAAAGATGTGTGTTAAGGCGCATTGTTGGCGCGTTGCTATTTTGAGGAACTAAAATTGGAGGTAGGTAAATTGGCCTAAAGCAGGTCTAAAGTCCAGCGCAGAGCGCGTTAGTTGTGCTCCTTAAATGCTTACACATTACTTAAAGCACACAGGATGTACAGCAATACAGAAACATCTTTACAAATGAAAAAGAATTAAAGGATTAAAATAATACAAAAATTATTACTTTCTACATAAATATAAAAACCACTGCCTCGGAGGAACCAGATTTCCATTCTACACCTTTAAGCATATTATAAATTATAAAACCCTTGTTAAACACATAAACAACATTGAAAATCTGATTATCACCTCGGGGATATTATGCATTTGCCAACATCTACATTCTGCAGGCTATAAATTGTTTTAAGATAAAGTACACTGAAAAAATGATTCATTGGATTTATTAAATAGTTTTACGGTAAATGGTTGCAAACAATTTAAATGGGCTGAATTTAAAGAACCCCTATTATGGGTTTTTGAAAATGACCTTCCATGCAGTGCGTAACACAGCTCTAAGTGAAGTGAAATATCCAGCTAAGGATTAAATCTGAAAGTGCACCGTGTTTAAAACTATTGATTTATCTATAAAAGAGTCGACTCAGAGTGGTTCGAATGAATCGCCGTTTGAATTAATCTTTAGCCGTGTCGGCATGACGTCGATACGGAACTCAAGCCCCATCCACCCCCGGCCCTGCCCACAAACACTGTAGATAGAAAAAGAGGAAGACAAACATGTAGCAGATCTCAGTTAAATCATGTCGCGAAGACGCTGTGCTCTGAAGTGTGAGGGAAAGTTAGTGTTATTTTCCCTACCCAAAGATGAGGCTGTGAAGAGTCAGTGGTTGAAGTTTATTTTTGCAAAAATACCTCAGCATTATAGTCCCAGCCTTGTTCCTGTAATTTTTCTGACGAGTGCTTCAGCAATCTACACACTTACAATTGGGCATTCGTCGGGCGTTTGTTAAAGGAAGAACCAGAAAAGACTATTGATGTATGGGACTTTGTCAGAGCTTGACAGGAACTTTACAGTACACAGTTCATGGACCAGTTCCTCCATTTCACAAGTGTAATAAGTGCGATTAAAATGGTTGCCTCCTTGTTTTCTCTAGCTTGCAAATTATGTATTTAATTGTGTTTTGTTACTTGTAATTGATTGTACTGTATCTGGTTAACTCTTTATATTCTCATATCGCGTCTAAAACCACATTGAAAATGCGATGCGTGCTGCTTTGTTTACGGATTTAAACGCGTTTGTGAGCTCGTGACCCTCTGCCGTTTGTCGTTGCTATGGCCACCGTCAGCTCTTACTCACACGTGCGGCGGTCAAGTTTCAAAATAGTTCAGCTTTTGCCACTGTGTGGGGTAATACTGACTTATGGTTTTTACTTATGGTTAAGAATAGAGCAATATGCTGGTGTTTAACTGCATTGCTTTAATGCACTCCTGCATTGGGTTCACACATATACTCTGCACTCTGACTACTTCAAAATTATTGATAAGCCGTGGTGGGCATTTCTCTCTGTCTCATGCTGAACGCAGTTGATCAATCACAACAGACTGGGTCATAGGACCAATCAGCGCAGTTTAGCCTCACGCTAAGGAGGGGTTTGGGAACAAATGAATTGCTGAACAAATCATATGGGAGTCGTTGGGATAATTAGGTAAAAATAAATGCATATTATAAGACAATGAAAGTGTTTTTTGACCTTGCATGCATATCAGACCCCCAAAACCAAAATATGACCTTTTTTAATGCATAATAGGGGCTCTTTAAACAAACAAATTAAGTTGAACGCTACTAAATTTAATTAGTTTGTTTAAATCCAGCCCATATAAATTGTTTGCAACCACTTACCTTAAACAATTTTAGCAAATCCCATGAATCATTTTTCATTTTCATTGAACTAAAAAGCCTCCAACTTCATTCTACTGTAGTACTTTCACACTGGGATCCATTCATTTGTCATAGCCGCACTAGCTACGTTTACCTCTCTCGGGATTTAGTCTCTTTGCTGGCTTTGTTAAGAAGCGATTAAAGATGTCAGCTGCCAGGAAAAAGGGTTGTTTTGTTTTTTTTCCCCTGAAGTCTCAGTAGGGAGTGTTTTGAAGCTGCTGTGGAGTGCCAGACCCTAAATCAAGAGTTGCTGGGTCACAAGAGGATGCTGGGCAGGCTCAGCCTGACGGTGGCTTGGCATCCCTCTTGTTGTTCTGTTCTGCTTTTCTACCATTCATTTACTCCGCTCTGTTTAAAGATTACTGGAGTGGATCATAGTGCAGGCATGTAAGGTCAAAACCCTTATCAACATCACGATGGCTGCCAGTTATGAATGGAAACATCTAAACAATGGCTCACCGGAATCAGACGAACACCGACCGAACAAGCCCTTCTTTTACAGTTTCGGTCTGTAAATCTAAAACCTCCAAGACTGTCACAAGAAAATAAATGACTCGTCTGTAAAACTTCAGGCCTTTTTTTGTATGAATAATGGCAGCCTATTATTTTCCTGGCACTTTTATTGCCAACCACTGTTGGATTTCTCATGCCCCAGCTCCTGAAAATGCGCTCGCTTGTCTTTGTGTAAAATTGAGTGTGGCATTTTGTTAAATTTAGAATTGCAATCATTATTAGCCATGCCTGTTTCTGAGTAGAAAGTGTCACATCAATAAATGAGCTTTTGAAACGCTTAATAAGACCATGAAACGCCACATGCTCTATCAGTCAGGCCTTTGTGCCATGTATGTGCACACAAAAGACAGAGATTTCATCTAATATTACACATTTCATTTTGTATTCAGTTTAGTTTAACATGTTAATAAAGTTTTGAAAAACTATGAGATAACTTTAAAGAAAAGTCTGATCATTACTCATTTAAAATGACATGAAACAACACAGTTCTTGGAGGTTTTTTGGGGACAACTTAATTGTTTT
>CAIGQV010019532.1:7665436-7690305 GCA_903798115.1 Danio jaintianensis
ATAGATAGATAGATAGATAGATAGATAGATAGATAGATAGATAGATATTGATGAATATTGTCAGCTGCTTTTCTCATTTACCATCCATTTTTATGTTGCTTTGCTCTGGAAGCATTTCCATCCAAGTTGGCCTAGACACATTCATCACACACCCACCCACAATGATTTACTGGTTATCTAGTACCTCTGTTAGGGGCAAGTTCGACATTAATATTAATCCGTGTATGTGGGTTATTGATGTGACTTTGCGTTTTCACTGTCACACTTGACAAGAATGACTATAATTATTATTGTAATCATTTAAAATGCAGTACATGGTTAAACAGTTCTTTGTCTTCCATAGACCTCTTGTTTTAAAAACTGCTGTATTATTATTATTATTATTTTAATTGGCGTGACTGTCTCAAGAAAATCGAATAATCATTAATAAATACCTCAGGCCTAATTTTACAATTTGACTAATCCTAACCCTAATCTTACACTTTGATAAATGGCAATCATATTTTTTTTTCATACATATATTTCTAAAAACATAGACACATAGACACATGTGACACTATATGCAAATTTTAAATCACCAATTCCATGTAAAAATTGAATTAGTTGAAGGACCCCATTCAAGATCATGTGACTGAAGCCTATGACGTGTACCTGTTAAGTTTTTGTCTCAGAAATTTCCACATATTTAACTTTTTTGAAACCACTATAAAATTGTTACATTTTGTTGTCCTTTGGTGCAACACCCTTGTTTATTGAAAATGTCTGACAAGTCATGAAAAGGAAAATATTATTCATAATTTCATGTAAAATAAATAGCACTATATTTTTATTTATTTATTTTTTCAGGATCCCCATGAGCCAGTACGAGGGTAGGGGCTATTCTTCCTGGGGTCCATCGAACACAAAACAAAATTACATTAATCCATAAAAACAAAGACCAATACAAAAACATAAAAACCCAAAATTCATACATAACATCCAGATCAACAATGCACTTAATATTGTGCCATTAAATATTTCTTCAACGATTTTTTAAACCTTATTTTACTTGTTACAAAGCATGTAATGTCTGATGGCAATTCATTCCATGTTTTTATTCCTCTATACATTACAGTCCGTTGCTTTGCATTAGTTTTTGAAACAGGAAGCAAAAAATTTCCTTTTGATGCATGCCTGGTGTTAAAATTATGACTAGCATTACTATACAAAAGTTGACAGTACAATACACTTGGAACTCTTAATACAGAAATATTTCTTATGAAACACAACAGAGAAACAATTACCCTATCCTTCACCAATAACCAACCTAAAGTTTGATACATTTTCATAATAGTAGCCCTTCTATTGCAGTGAATATAAGTGAGGGGGCAGGGTGGCTCAGTGGTTAGCACTGTTGCCTCACAGCAAGAAGGTCGCTGGTTCGAGCCTTGGCTGGGTCAGTTGGCATTTCTGTGTGGAGTTTGCATGTTCTCTCCTTGCTCGCGTGGGTTTCCTCCGAGTGCTCTGGTTTCCCCCACAAGTCCAAAGACATGCAGTATAGGTGAATTGGGTAAACTAAATTGTACGTAGTGTATGTGTGTGAATAAGAGTGTATGGGTGTTTCCTACTGATGGGTTGCGGCTGGAAGGGCATCCGCTCCGTAAAACATATGCTTGAATGGCGGTTCATTCCGCTGTGTCGACCCCAGATTAATAATAAAGGGACTCGCAGCAAGAAGGTCGCTTGGCATTTCTGTGTGGAGTTTGCATGTTCTCTTCGTGTTGGCTTGGGTTTCCTCCACAGTCCAAAGACCTGCACTATAGATGAATTGGATTAACTAAATTGCTCATAGTGTATGAGAGTGTGTATGGGTGTTTTCCAGTACTGGGTTGCAGCTGGAAGGGCATCCGCTACGTAAAAACATATGCTGAAATAGTTGGCGGTTCATTCCGCTGTGGTGACCCCTGATAAATAAGGGACTAAGCCGAAGGAAAATGAATGAATGAATGAATGAATATAAGTGACCAACAATGAAGATACATCACTGAGGAGTTGTTTTTCTTAATTTCTTTTTGCTATGTTACACCACAGGACATTTTTTTTGGGAACAGTTCGGTAAAAAGTGGAAAAACACCCCCTGAAAGAATTGATAAAGTTAAACTACTGACTTACATAAACATTCTTACTGCTCAGGCATGTGTGTGATGGGATCCTTTAATATTTCAGTGCTTTATTCTTCTACTACAGACTGTATTGATTTTTCCTTTTGTCTCCTCCAGGTGGACAGACTGGCTGGTACAATGAAGGAGGAGAACTTGTTCCGCAGGCGGTTCTCTCTCTGTCCCACAGCCACGTCACCTCCCAAGATTGACCCCCGTGTGCTGACCCGCAACTTGTCCTACGGGGGAGACAATGAACTGTACCCGCTCAGCCCAGGTATCCATTCTATTCCTAAATGTGTGGAAGCGATGTGTCCTTCAAGCAGAGGAGATAATTACAGTAGCTCACTTCTAGAAAAAAAAGCCGTTTACAAATTCAAGAACAGCTTAATTGTCAAATTGCATATTTAGCTTTCTTAATTTGACATACACTTACCGGCCACTTTATTAGGTACACCTTACTAGTACCGTGTTTGACCTCCTTTTGCCTTCAAAACTGCCTTAATCCTTCCTGGCATAGATTCAACAAGGAACTGGAAATATCCCTCAGAGATTTTGGTCGATATTGACATGATAGCATCATGCAGATTTGTCGGCTGCACATCCATGATGCGAATTTCCCGTTCCACCACATCCCAAAGGTGCTCTATTGGATTGAGATCTGGTGACTGTGGAGGCCATTTGAGTACAGTGAACTCATAGTCATGTTCAAGAAACCAGTCTGAGATGATTCGCGCTTTATGACATGGCGCGTTATCCTGCTGGAAGTAGCCATCAGAAGATGGGTACACTGTGGTCATAAAGGGATGGACATGGTTAGCAACAATACTCAGGTAGGCTGTGGCGTTGACACGATGCTCAATTGGTACTAATGGGCCCAAAGTGTGCCAAGAAAATGTCCCCCACACCATTACACCACCACCACCAGCCTGAACCGTTGATATAAGGCAGGATGGATCCATGCTTTCATGTTGTTGACACCAAATTCTGACCCTACCATCTGAATGTCGCAGCAGAAATCGAGACTCATCAGACCAGGCAACGTTTTTCCAATCTTCTATTGTCCAGTTTTGGTGAGCCTGTGCAAATTGTAGCCTCAGTTTCCTATTCTTAGCTGACAGGAGTGGCACCCAGTGTGGTCTTCTGCTGCTGTAGCCCATCCGCCTCAAGGTTCGACGTGTTGTGCATTCAGAGATGCTCTTCTTCATACCTCGGTTTTATTGAGTGGTTATTTGAGTTACTGTTGCCTTTCTATCAGCTGGAACCAGTCTGGCCATTCTCCTCTGACCTCTGGCATCAACAAGGTATTTGCGCCCACAGAACTGCCTCTCACTGGATATTTTCTCTTTTTCGGACCATTCTCAGTGAACCCTAGAGATGGTTGTGCATGAAAATCCCAGTAGATCAGCAGTTTCTGAAATACTCAGACCAGCCCGTCTGGCACCAACAACCATGCCACGTTCAAAGTCACTTAAATCACCTTTCTTTCCCATTCTGATGCTCGGTTTGAACTGCAGCAGATCGTCTTGACCATGTCTACATGCCTAAATGCGTTGAGTTGCTGCCATGTGATTGGCTGATTAGAAATTTGCCTTAACAAGCAGTTGGGCAGGTGTACCTAATAAAGTGGCCGGTGAGTGTATATTAGAGTGGAACTGAATATTAGGGAGAAAATAAGGGGAATGGGTGGCACGGTGGTTAAGTGGTTAGCATGGTTGCCTCAAATCAAGTTGGTCACTGGTTCGAGTTCTGACTGGACCAGGAAGCGTTTCTGTGCAGAGTTTGCATGTTCTTCCCATGTTTGTGTGGGTTTCCTCCGTATATGGGTGTTTCCTGGTACTGGGCGTTGTATGCTCCACCAACCTGATTTCACCAAGTAGGACATTTTCCTTGATTAACATCTATGTTGATCCTGGAACAACATTCTAATCAGCCTATCATAATTAAGGGATACGTTTACAGTTTATGTTAAGTTTAGGCTTACAGTTAGGTTTATGCACTTCCACATGATTGTTATCCAACTATTATTCCCCTCTGATGTTGGGAATAATTTACGGTTGAGTTTAGGGGTAGGGAATAGGTATGGATTACATTCTCGAACAAAAATGATGTTCCAGGATCAACATAGAAGGCCATCTGCTGTGTAAAAAAATAAAAATAATTGCCAGAGAAATTGGCGGTTCATTCCCTGATAAAGCAGGTAATAATCCGAAGGAGAGTGCGTGAGCGGGTAACATAGGGAATTACTTGTTGTCTGGATTTGATTACTGACTTAATGGAAGACACTCAGAATGCCTTAACTACTTTGCCATGCCCAGACAATCAGCTAGAATGGCATCACAGCTTAAAACAAACAATTTGAATCATCTTAGCAACCACATAGCAGCAATATGCATCAAGTCAAAAACAGAACACTACAGTGAAATGCATAGAAACAAAATAAAATACTACTACTAATAAAAACATTCAGAATTGCTTAGTAACCACTGTATAGTCATATACACTGTCAACACTAGTGAAATCATTTTTTTAATAAATAATGCAGTTACAAACACTAATGGTAAGCACCCAGTATGCTCTATCAAGCGTCATGTGTCAAGATGTAAAGCGTCTTCCAAAAAAATTATTTCTCTGACAAATCTCTTAGACCACTTTTAAATAGCCTGGCACACATCTAAGATCATGTCGACACCAATATGTTTCTGTTTAAAGGTCCCATGAAATTAAAATAAAGTTTTTTAGATGTTAGTATCAGTATTGTTAGTTTTTAAGTCAAGTCAAGTCAAGTTTATTTATATAGCGTTTTTCACAATGTAGATTGTGTCAAAGCAGTAGTTCTAGTAAAGTCCAGATTTCAAGAGTTGAAGTTCAGTGTAGTTTAGTTCAGTGTGGTCTAAATTTCACTACTGAAAGTTCAAACACCGCAGAGCAAATCCACCGAAGCACAGCTCCACAAGTCCCGATCCGAGCAAGCCGGATCTTTTTAAGATATCTATAAGTTAGTGTGCTCCAAAACAGTGACAAAGTCTGTGTTTAGAAGATATAAAACTGATATAAACATGTAAAGCTTGTAGTTTGTCACTTCCACCTAAATGGAGCAATGATTTTTTTCACGTCACCACATATTACAGTTTCTCATTTAATCATAACCAATTAAATTCTCTTTAGTATCTGCCATGCCCCGCCCCCTTCAAGACGCTTCTCATTTGCTTTTCTTTTGATGCACTTGAGCTCAACCACTCTCACTGGGAGAGCAGTGATAATAACAGAACGCTTTTGGCTGTTTTTTAAAAAGGGGAGGAGCTACACTATGTCCCTCTCTTCGTTTTTCAGAAGCTTTCAAAAACAGTGATGTTTTTTTAAACATTTTTATCTCTGTGACACAATCTTGTGACCAATTTAGCTAAAATGGTGGATGGCATTGTACAGCAGTTATTTTGGATGCTCACCATCAGTTTGTACAAACCCAAGATTGCTTTTCTTTTAAGAAAAGGTTCATGGATGTAAAAGGATGTGGCATGGTGCAGTGCGGAGCTTTACATCTGCTGTGCGATGGTCGTAAGCCACATAACGATGCCCTGGCAACCACAAAGAAAAATACCTCAACAAAATATGACTAGGGCTGCGTCCGAAATCGCATACTTCCATACTATATAGTATGTTAAAAACAGTATGCGAGGCGAGTAGTATGTACGAATTCATAGCATGTGAAAAACAGTATGCAAGAAATACCCGGTTGACCTACTACTTCCGAATTTTGAAGATTCTGAAGTGCGCATCAGATGTAGGCTATGCTATCCCATGATGCCACACGAAAGAATTCATGAAAGGAAGTGAAGCGACGCAACTGATTTCACATGATAATGACAAATGGCAGATGTAGTATGTCCGAGTTCCATTTATAATACTCACATTCATACTATATAGAATGTACTTTTCTAAAGGTTGTGTAGTAAATTGAAATGTAGTATCTACTCGAGTAGTAGGCGATTTCAGATGTAGCATAGCTGTTTCTAAAACTTTGCTTTGGTCTGATTTCTCTGCTGAAAAAAAAAACTGCTTAAACCAGCATAGGCTGGTTGGCTGGTTTTAGCTGGTAACCAGCTTATAACAGTTCCTTCTTATATTTTTGTTATGTAGCCTTTAGTTGCATACTGTATCAGTTGTAGCAACACCTAAAACACCCTAGCAACCACATAGCGATGTGCTACAAACAATGCTGAACGAATAAATTAGTAAGTAAAGGACATTTATGAACAAAAGAAAGTGTGAGAAGCAGTTATTAACAATTGATTTGAATGATTCAGTTTAGTTGGCTATTGAACATTCTAAGGGCTCATTCACACAGAATGCAAAAATCATCTAAAATGGACAAAAAGCACAGCGTAGAGATCGAGGGTATCCAAACATCCACTAGGCGCCTGTGAACAGAAACTTGCCATGCTTGCCTGGCTTTTTCTTGGTCTACTGCTTTGGAACTGACACTGAGGAGTGATGCTGCATGTAATAGATGAAGTCCTTTTAACTTGACACAGAGTCTTAAAAACATAGAGCTCTTGTTCATGTCGTTTCAAAAGACATGACCTGCAAGTGTAACGGTCATGCACTTCCATCAAGCACGTATTTATATTGAAAAACAATGGAAAAGTAGCACATTGGAATGGAAAAATATGCGTTCTATGTGAATGAGCTCTAAGGTGTGAGGTTATTTTCAGATAAATGCACAGCTTAAGTAGTTCAGGAAGGTTTTTTGACCACACTACAGTTCCACATTACTACGCCGAGAAATTTCAGTCATTTCAAATGACTTCACAGCCCACAACTGTCAAAAATCGAATCAAAACAGAAGGCTTTGGATGAGGTAAGAAACCAGCTAGGCATGGGACGATAACCGGTTTTTAAGGTTTACCATGGTTTGGAAAAGTCAAAGTTTTAAAACCGGTAAAATTTTACAACAGAGGCTCATTCTGAAAACGTAGCCCTATACGTTTCTGGAGATCGCAAATTATGTAGCCAGAAGTACGTATGGCTGCATTTAATTTTAAAAAATGGACACTAAGGGGCGGTATGACGCTGCTCCTTTTCACGCTTACCAGCTGACCGCTTACCTCCGTGTGGACGGCTTTCTCACTGTTACCAGTTTGTCCAGTTAGCTCACCATGTACGTTGACGGACTTGGGATGCAGAGAGGAGTTGACCACGACGACGGGGTTCGAGTCTGGTGAGGAACGGTTCAAAACAAAAACAAAAACAAAATCCAAAAAAAACCATAAACAAGTAAATAACAAGGTGAGAATGTGGTAAAATCTGAAAACGTGGTAGAAATCAGGTGAGGATTGGTTTTTAAAACTGTTGGTTGGGTTTAGGGAAGTCGGTGAGCGGGTCAATCGGTGCTTTTGAAAATACTATTGGTTGGGTTTAGGGAAGGAGGAGGGTGGGTCAGTCAGTCATTCAAACAGTCAGGCAACAGTGGCCTCTGGTGGATTTACGTGAGAACAGCAGGCGCGAATGGCACTCACAAGAGAAATTTGAGATCTCAAAAAGCATACACAGTGGCATCTGGTGGATTCACGAAAACAAAAACTGCAAAAAAAAAACATAGTTGATGGGACATATTTGCTGGTCTTCAGAAATGTATATAGAGGTACGTTTTTAGAATGAGCCTGGTTGAAATTTTTTGTTATACCAAAATCTACTGTGTATGTAGTTTTTTTTTACCACTATTTTATTTAGTTTTTAAGGCAACAGTATTTTCAGCAGTGAAAGACCATACACATCAAAAGCTACCGGTCAGCCTACGATTCAAGAAACATCTGAAAAACAAATTATCAACCAACATCCAAACATGCTACAGAGCTGAACAGTGCAGTGGCTTATGCATATCCAAAGAAAAGAAAGACGTCCAAAGATGCCTGAAATCTGTTTTTGAAACTAATTAAGATAGCAAAAGTCAATGATTTATTTTAATTATTTAGCCTGACTGTTCCAAACAATTTTAAATGTTTCTTAAAATAAAATATATTACCCAGACATTTAAAAAGAATATATTTTTGAAATACAACATCTGAACAATGTCTTTAGATGCAATAGCCGTATCCCCATCTCGGGTGTCCATTATTTTCAATTATTCCTTAATTAAACATCTGTATTCATCGTCCCAGTGATGGCTCATTTATTCCTATTGATAGTAATGAGATGTTTGTGTGCTGGTGTGGGTGTGTGTGCGCGTGCGTGCTCATGTGTGTGTTCTGCAGGTAATGAAACGGAGCGGAACGGTTTGCCCTTACTGAGGGACGAGGTCACCCCGGCCCGCTCGCCCAGCAGTGTGGTGCGTTAATCTTCTTGTTGACTGCCTGCATGGAATATCACAACATAATATTGGAGACGGGGAAAGAAAACACACCGTCCTTGCTGTTTGAAGAACATTTTCATAACGCATGTGTTATTTCACCCTGCTTGCACGTTAACCTTTTGCCAGAGCTTTCTTTCCGAAATGCTGCTAAATGGAAGATTAAATGACTCTCTGCTAATGTAGATGCGACGCAATTAGCGCATGTCAAAAAGTCACAGTCTCACTTATTATTATTATTTCGCTCTCCAAACTGTTTACAGGCGATGAAAGCTTTTAGTAAAATCAGAACTCATGTCTCAGGCATACATCATGCTTTTTTTAATGGGTAAATACAGTAAATTCATTCGGCCATATGAGTCATTAAAATATAATGCACAAAGACCTAATGCGGCATTAATGCATTAACCTGTGTAAGTCTGAAAAAACATAGCATTGAAGCTGCAATTGACAACCATTGCAGGTTTTTGATTTATTGAATATTCATAATTATATTCTCATAATGTTTTCAATACCTGCACTCTAAAGGCTGATTTATACTTCTGCGTCAAGTCATCGACGGATGACGTCAAAATAACATTGTCCTTAGATGCTGGCGACCTAAATCTAACCTAATATTAACATCTTATGACATTGTGTGTCTGCTGGGATGTCCTCTGGTGTGACACTACTGTATATGCTGTGTAAGTCTGCAAAAAGTAGCATTGAAGCTGCAGTTGACACAGGTATTTGATTGATTGAATATTCATAATTATAGTCTGATAATGTTTTCGATACCTGCACTCTAAAGGCTGAATTATACTTCTGCGTCGAGTCATCGCCGTGACCCATGGCACATGCCTTGTGCATAGTCGTGCATTTATACTTCTGCGTGCTGTTTGGGTTGCTCTGCAATAGCACTTCCGAAACACTAGCTGGCAGCGGGTTTTTATGTTCCTTTGTGTTGAGGTTCTTCACAGGGGTTTTGTTTTTTATGAATGCTACCTTAATGTACAATTAGCTAAAACTCGCTTATTAATTAGTCACTTTAAGAATAACAATGTGATGTAGCAAAATAAACTGTTTGTATTGTGTGGCGTCTTGTGGAGACAGCCAAATTACTTATCACTGGTACTGTATCTTGTCGCATTGCGTATTTTTAGGACACAGTGTCAGTAGGAATCATCAACTCTGTTTTACCCAACATTTTTAAAAATACTAAATCTCAACATTATAAAAAATGCAAAACATTGAAATTTAGAAACGTATATATTACACTATGGCGGTTCATTCCGCTGTGGCGACCCCAGATTAATAAAGGGACTAAGCCGAAAAGAAAATGAATGAATGAATAAATATTACACTACTTTAAAATGTTACGTAGTAGGGTTGCACGATATTGGAAAAATCTGATATTGCAATATTTTTCTTTCTATAAATATTGCGATATGAATACAGTTTCACAAGATAGTTTGAATAGCATTTGACGGAGAGTCTAACAGTAATTAGGTACAGAAATTGAATAATCACAAGGCACAAAATGCTTTTCTTACTTTGCTTTGGCTCGTTTCCAGTCCAAATATCTAAAAAATTCTTAGATCAAGTAGAAATATTGTTTTGTTTTCAACTTGAGAAGAAAAAAGTCAAAATTAAGAGTTTTTCCTTAAAACATGTACAATTATCTGCCAGTAGGGTGAGTAAAATAATCCTGTTTTCATTTTAAAAAGTAGATATTTGGACTAAAAACAAGACAAATATTATTTATTTTTAAATAAATCGTATAAATTCCATATCAATACAGTAATTTAATACAATTCTATAGCTCCTGGTCAACTATAATTCAGACTAGGGCTGAACAATATATCGTTTGAGCATCGATATCGCAATGTGTGTATCTGCAATAGCCACATCGCAGGAATATTATTTATTAAAGATTAAAAGATATTATTCTTTTTTTATTATTTATACAATGATGACCATGTTATTTTACGTTCAATTTCTGTACTTGAATACTCTTACAGTCTCCAGAAAACCAAAAAGTACAGTTTTTTTTAAGTTTTATTTTGCTGTGTTATTTATATATGTTTTAATTTATTATATTTTATGCAGATGCACTGCATAGTAAAAGACTTGACCATCCTGGTTGATCTAAATGTATGAAATCTTTCCAAATTGAGCTATTCAAATCATCTGGTGAAATTATATTCATATCGCAATTTATATCACAGCAAAACAAAATATCGCAATGTCAGATTTTTTTTTATATCGCGCAGCTCTAATTCAGACTCAAAATTGCTGTCTGTGACTACTGCGGATCTGTACATACGATATCGATGCTGAAGCGATATATATGTGATATATGTAGCCCTAATACGTTTTCTGTGAAAATGTCCTATTGGTAATTTGTTGCAATGAACTATCATTACTAGTTGTTATTCATCGCTCAACTGTGTGCATCATTTGGTTTGGAGGTCTAAGAGGAAAGCTGTCTTCTCCATATTTTGGAGTGGTTTTCCACTGACAACCACAGCTGACCAAACAGACCTGCTACATTTAGCTTGGTGCCTTTTGCAGTTAACATGAGATTGTGGCTGGAAGTAGCTTCATTTGCATGACCTTTTTTTAGATTACTTAATATATTATTATTATTATTATGGTAAGATTTTTTAAAGTCAATATGAAACGGCATTTGCAGCCTATTTTATTATCTTATTTTTGAAACAAGACATTCAGTGGAAATATTTCAGCTGTAAGCTGAGCAGTAAGTTAAAAGGTAAAAATGCACATTGATGAATTGTTCAAATTACACCCTTGGATGTGTATTAGAAAAGGAAAAATATTGATTTTAAATACATTTTAATTTGATTTTTCTTGGATTTTTTCTTTTTGTTATCTATCTTTTCTTGTTTCAGTCGGAATCCAGGATGTTTATTGGTTTGGAGAAGGAGTCTTCTTCGCCCACGGAGAAGCTGGCAAGGAAAGAATCGCTTAAGGTATGATTTGCTTCCCACTCAAGACTGAGTTCCTGACCCACTTTTTTTTTTTAAAACAGCAGCTCGTTCACAGTGTCACGTAGAGTGCCAGTCAACAGGTGGACACGTCCAGGAAATTTTTTTAACAACACTAAAAACATATATATTAAAGTATTTAATTCGATTTTTATCTTTCTTATCGTCTACCAATTTTATAGATATATGGTTGCTAATAACAGTTATAATTGCAGTATAATAATAAGAATCATAATAATTCTATATTTTTATGTTAACTAAAAAAAACATTAAATATTAAATAAGTAAAATAAATTAGTGACGAAATGAGAAATTTTAGGCTTGACAAAATGACTGTAGGCGACACGGTGGTTCAGTGGTTAGCACAATCGCCTCACAGCAAGAAGGTCACTGGTTCGAGCCCCGGCTGGGTCAGTTGCCATTTCTGTGTGGAGTTTGCATGTTCTCCCCATGTTCGCATGAGTTTTCTCCGGGTGCTCCGGTTTCCCCCACAAGTCCAAAGACATGCGGTATAGGTAAATTGGGTAAGCTAAACTGTCCGTAGTGTATGTGTGTGAATGAGTGGATGTTTCCCAGTTCTGGGTTGCAGCTGGAAGGGCATCCGCTGCTTAAAACATATGCTGGAATAGTTGGTGGTTCATTCCGCTGTGGTGACCTCTGATTAATTAGAGACTAAGCAGAAGGAAAATGAATTAATTAATTAATGATGAGTGAATGAGTGATGAAAAAGTACATAAACAAATTACTTAAAACTTGAGTTTATATTTAATACCTATAAATATTACAATATTACATACAAATTCTACAATAACACTGATCCAGTGCAAAATTATTTGTACATTTCATCTCTGGTCATTGATATGCTCAATTTATATACAGCATTTTAATGTAAAATGCCTTTTTGTGAGAATTTAAAATAAGTTCTCCACAGTCTACAATAATAACAGCAAATATGAGATATAAAGATACAGCAGTCATTGCACTAGTTTCTTTCTTTATGCTTCATCTGTTTCATTTGCTGTTTTTAGCACTTGTAAATGGTGCACTCTAGTGTTCAACATAGATTGTAGTCATTTTACATATCTTTCCACCCACATATGCCCCCTAGCTGTTTTAAATGGCATTAATCCTTGATATTTGATGTTGTAGGTTCAGAAAAAGAACTATCGACAGGAGAAGAAGAGGGTTGCCAAAGAACTCTTTAGTGCACTTAAGGATCCAAGTGTGGTTATTATGTCCAACTGGCTGAAGGTTGGTCTGAAACGTTGGTTTTCATTTGAACAAACAAACAATTTCAAGGTAGTTTTAAAGATGTGTGTTTTGGATGTATCAGATTCGAGGAACATTGAAGAGTTGGACAAAATTGTGGTGTGTCCTGAGACCTGGCATCCTCCTTATATACAAAACACCTGGTTCAGATCACTGGGTGGGGACGATTCTTCTCAATGCCTGCAAACTCATCGAAAGACCCTCAAAGAAGGACGGGTTCTGCTTCAAACTCTACCATCCATTGGACAAGTCCATTTGGGCCATGAAGGTTAGACGAGAGCACCTCTGGAATGATTTATGACATACACTACCTGACAAAAGTTTATAAGTTATTATTTGTTTTAGGAACAACAAATCATACCTTGATCATTTGCTATCAGAAGTGGCTTATATGAAAGGCAAAGGCCTCTAGATTACACTTATTTTACCAAAATAAAATATGATCATGCCTTGATTTTTAATTATTTAATTAGGACAGTAAGGTCTGACTTTGCTTAGACAAAAGTCTTGTCACTTAACAGAAATAATGTGCAGTATATAATATAAAGTCATGGTGCAGTGGAAAAGAATTGATATTGTGTATGACTCCCATGAGCTTGGACGACTGCATCCATACATCTCTGCATTGACTCAAATAACGTATTAATAAAGTCATCTGGAATGGCAAAGAAAGCGTTCTTGCAGGACTCTCAGAGTTCATCAAGATTCTTTGGATTCATCTTCAATGCCTCCATCTTACCCCAGACATGCTCAATAATGTTCATGTCTGGTGACTGGGCTGGCCAATCCTGGAGCACCTTGACCTTCTTTGTTTTCAGGAACTGTGATGTGGAGGCTGAAGTATGAGAAGGAGTGCTATCCTGCTGAAGAATTTGCCCTCTCCTATGTTTATAATGTAATGGGCAGCACAAATGTCTTGATACCTCAGACTGTTGATGTTGCCATTCACTGCAGATCTCTCACACGCCCCCATACTGAATGTAACCCCAAACTTGACTGATTTCTGTGAGAATCTTGGGTCCATGCTGGTTCCAATAGGTCTTCTGCAGCAATGATGATTGGGATGCAGTTCAACAGATGATTCATCGAAAAAATCTACCTTCTGCCACTTTTCCAAATTATCAACTAGAAGTCAAGTTATTATTTGTTGCTCTTACAACTGGGATCGACGACAAGACTCTTGGTAGTGTATGTAGGTAGTGTATGCTTGACTTTATTTTTTGGGGGGATTGATTGGTATTTGTGTTTTATTTGCAGGGACCTAAAGGAGAAACGGTTGGCTCCATCACACAACCCTTGCCTAGTAATTATTTGATCTTCAGGGCGGCATCTGAATCTGATGGTGAGCATTTGTCTTCTGTAAAAGCTAATTCACACTGCACCAACTGATCCCAAACAATGATAAATAAGGGTCATCCGATAACGTATTACCTCATTTGCATATTGAACATATTATTTAATGTTATTTTTTCCACATGGGGATAACTAACCTGACAAGGTAATTAACTAAACTCACAATGAAAACTACAAAAGCTTTTATTAAGCTTAACTCCATTAAAGGTCCCGTGAAGTGATTTGAAATGTGCATTTTTTTATTCAGTGTTTGATGTTATGTCAACTGAAAAACAGAGAAGGCGGGACATAGATTATCTCCTCCTCTTTTAAAAAAACAGCCAATAGCATTTTTTTTATCACAGCTCTGCCAGTGAGAGTGGTTGAGCTCAAGTGCATCAAATGAAAAGCAAATAGGTGCATTCGACTTGAACCACGGCTGCAGGCAGCAATCAACGAGATTAGCCGGTCGCAGGCGGGGGGAGGAGCTAAAAACGAGGCGGTCAGGTCAGACACCTTGGGGCTCGTAGTTTGCTGCATGATGACAGATCACATGGCGAGATCAATGATTTATTTATTTATTTATTTATTGCAACAACAACAACAAAGAGTTACAGTACAAATAAAACAGAATAGTCTCTACAAACTATAGTTCATGTCAACAACAAGGGAACTATTAATTAAATTTAAGTAGCCTATAACAAAGAAAAGTATAATGAGAGCAATAAGGGGGAAACGAAAGGGCACACGAAAAGGAAATAAATATTAATGAATAGGCCTAATAAACAAAGCAATAAGCACAAATTCTAGGAGTCTAACAACACATTAGGCTACTAGATGTTGAATGGTATGTCAATACTGTTCCAGTTCTTGTTCGAATATGCTAAAAATGGGTTTACATTTATTTACATTTATGGATATAAAACTTTCCAATAAATAACATGAGGTTTATACAAAAACTTGCATTATATGTAACAAGGTGTCTGTTAATAAAAATTATTAAAACTATTTTGGATAATGAAAGCATTCACATTATCCAAAAAGATTGAACAAAAAGACATTCCTAAAATAAGTGAGCTACACTTTCAGTGGAAAGTTCACAGAAAGAGCAAGATATATCAATGTTAGTTTTAAATTTCCGTATAAACGGCCTGACAGGATAAAATAATTTTATAAATATATAAATTATTTTAGAATTATTTTATATATATCTAAATCTGTTAAGAAAACATTATGTGGTGACATGATCAATGCTGACCTATATTACAAGTCTGTAAGACTTATTTGAGTTGATATTTGGTTATTCACTTAAATATATATATAATTTAAATTGTATATGGAGCTGTATACAGTAAATGGTCTGTATGAAAATTGTCAGAAATAAACTATGCAAACAATCTAGCCTTTATAAACAAATTATTTAACAAAAAAGATGAGTAGGCCTACTGCAGTAAAATATTTGAAGTCTTTTAATAAGCATGATATGTACCAGATAGAGATGGCATAAAAAGTTCATTGTTTGTTTGGAAGTTTGTGAGACGGAAGTTGTCCAATAATAAACCCGAAACGCACATGGTTGTTGTCATGCGGGGAACTCAGCAAATCGTGTAATATCGTTGTCGTCATCGCAGCTCCTGCAGTCGTTCTTCTGCACCGGCTGAACCAATCGTCTGATCTCGGAGCGCTGTCGCGGTACTTTGATGCCACATGTGAAGGTCACGTGGCATCAGCGCAACGTCAAGCCGGACAAAATTTATAACCGGCATGCACTGCTTTAAAACAGATTTCGATCGGTCTGCGCATCACTGCATGAAGTCGAACGCACCTAATGTGAAGCGTCTTGAAGGGGGTCGGAGCATGTCAGACACTAGAGAGCCTTTGATTGGTTAAGATTTGATGAGAAACTGAAGTATGAGGTGACGTGAAAAAAAAAAGTTGATCCATTTAGGTGGAAGTGACAAACTGCAAGCTTTACATGTTTATATCGGTTTTATATCTTCTAAACGCAAATTTTGTCATTGTTTTGAATCACACTAGCTTATAGATATCCTTGAAGACTAACATACTGATACTAACATCTAAAAAACGTTAGTTTAATTTCACTGGACCTTTAAGGGTTAATGGTGCCAACTGATCATATGACAAATTTGACCTCTTCCCAACAGGGAAAACCAGCAACAATCAAGAATGCATGATTATATAGTGTCATGGCTTTGTAGTCAATAAAATGTCATTATAATGAAAGTCAATGGGCTACGAACATAATGAAAGGGCAGTCAATTTGAACAATACACAAGGGTTAAGTGATGTACTGTAAACTGATGATTGCTAAGTCTCTGTTGGTGCAGTATGAAACGTCTTTAAACTGTCTCCTCAATATGGAGTCCACCTGAGGACTATACAGCCTTGTGTGGTTTTTCTCCAGGACGCTGTTGGATGGATGCTCTGGAACTGGCTCTCAGCTGCTCCAGTCTGTCCAAGATGACGGCAAAGAGCTGCAGGGATGGAGATCTGAGCAGCTCCTCAGAGTCCTCACACATACTTCAGCTGCTGCAGTCCTCCGCTCTTACTGACCAGGAACTGTTACAGTGAGTTTGACCAAAATCCCTTTGAAAGAATGCCTGTCCATTTCGCAGCCATATTTCAAGCACCCATAGGCAGCTGTTTCAAGCATCCAAGAGCAGTCAATGCACATGTGTAGTACAAATCATGCACCTCGGGACATTGGTTTTATGGCAAACAAAGCTTTTTAACAGTGTCTAAAAATCACTGGTGTTGCCAAGCTAGCTGATCTCTGTACATTGTAACATGAATATATACTGTATATATATAAAATAACCACTATTTGCATCAGATACAATGTGATTTAAATACAATATCTGATGTTCATTAATGACTGTTTTAACACACTCAAAAAATTATTACTGCTGCTTGTTCAAACTGTGGGGCAGCACGGTGGCGCAGTGGGTAGCACAATCGCCTAACAGCAAGAAGGTCACTGGTTCGAGCCCCGGCTGGGTCAGTTGGCATTTCTGTGTGGAGTTTGCATGTTCTTCCCATGTTCGCGTGGGTTTCCTCCGGGTGCTCCGGTTTCCCCCACAAGTCCAAAGACATGCGGTATAGGTGAATTGGGTAAGCTAAATTGTCCGTAGTGTATGTGTGTGAATGAGTGTGTATGGATGTTTCCCAGTGATGGGTTGCAGCTGGAAGGGCATCCGCTGCGTAAAACATGTGCTGGATAAGTTGGCGGTTCATTCCGCTGTGGCGACCCCAGATTAATAAAGGGACTAACCATTAAGTTGACGTAAGAGTTTTGTTTTGGGACAACAGGGAAGGAATTGTGTTGGTCCAACTACCTGGTTAGGGGATTTGTAGTTCTCAGCATGCTTTGCATGGGATTGAATTAAGAGAGAGAAATGTTGACAATAAAAGTAATCTTAGGTGTTTAAAGTTAATAGAAAGACTTAGAGTTTAATCTTCACTTTAATTTGAAGATTTAGAAGATTTCCATGTAATGCTTTGAGTTTTGAGATTACCACCTTGCAGAAGCACCCATGCTTTGGGTGTTGGCAGCTTAATTAGCAAAAATGCAGTTTGCTTAAGCCTAGTTCACACTACAGGATTTTAAGCCCGATTTGAGCCCGATTTGGAAGTTAACGAGCTCGCCAACAGATCGGGCTGTAATCGGGGAAAAATCTGCGGGTGCTCGCCGCTCTGCAGTCTTTATGTGTGAACTACTGAACAACGCATCAAAGACGCTCGCTGACGTGTCGCCGACACCTCGCAGACGGAAATCCAATATCCAGCATGCTGAATATTCCAGAGCAGTCGGCCGACTCGACCCCACGTGTGGTCAGATGTAGTGACGAGCTGCAGCCAATGAGAGCATATCAGCATGAGCTGAATGGCCGTGTGCTCAGGAGCTCAACAGAAACGTCTGTGATTGGTTAGAATGGGCATCGATGCACTCGCTTCATTCTGCGTTAACACGGACATGAGAGTAGGCTATATTAACTGTGGAACTAGAATTCTATAACTATTAGCAAAGTCCCTTTAAGTGTATTCTATAGTCTTTGCTATTAGTATTACCATAGCATTCATTCTGACCGTTCTCATATAAGACATCATATTGTCACGGCATATTTACATTCAAAGCTTAAAATATTAAAGTTATGCTTTGAATGTCTGTCATCATATTTTGTGACACCATTACCCTAAAAATATAATTTTTTTGGTAATACAACCTATAATAAATATGTAGTTAAGACAGTAGAACATCCACAATGGTCTGGGCCTCGCTTTCATTTTCACTTTCAGAGCTATTTCGCGGCACAGAATATGCTGTTTTGAAAGATATATCTGAAGTAAATTTATGTTTTTGCTATCGGAAAGTTATGTTTATGTTAGCAGGAAGTTTCTAGGCAAAAAAGGCACGCATATTTAAAGAAGCAGACAGGCATGCAGTCATTTTGACCTATATGGTAAATAAAGGTAGAAATACTCAGTTCTTTTCTGTTTTGTAATTTAAAAAAATGACAATGTTGGAAAGAAATACACAGATATTTAGGAAACGTCAGGGTATTATAGATATGTCAGTTTTATTTCAAAGAGTTATTAAATTACAAAAATAAAAAACTCTCTGACTGCCTCGGTAGTTCTAGTGTTAAAGCCACATCTTGAACCTTGCAGATGAGCGATTGATCCGCTGATGCATCAGCTGATGTTTTTAAACGCTCCCTTGAAAGCTTGAAACGCTGTCAGTGATGTCATCAGCAGACAAGCAGCCAATAGTGTTCAGCTTTTTCTGCCGGCTCCTCCCTCAACATTTCATTGGCTGTGGTTTGGTAGTTTGACTGAACTGTTGGGGAACCAGTTGTTGTCAGATCATGTAGTGTGTGACCCCCCTCTTGTGGATCATTTACGTAGTGTCGTGTAGTGTGAACACCACAACGATTTAAAGACACAAAATCAAGTCATGTAGTGTGAACGGCACAGCGATCTGCCGATGTTTAAAGTCATGTAGTGTGAATTAGGCTTTAGTGAGCATAATTGTCCTAAAATTTGTTCTGGGATCAGTCTCAATCAACTGTATGTAATATGCTTAAAAATGTCTCTTTAAGTTCATTTAGGATAACTTCAAATAAAACTAAGAGACTTAGAAATGTACGACACTAGGGATGTAACGATTCACCATGAGTCGGTTGAAAATCGATTAAAATATGTGACGATTCAAATTGGTAGAAATGTTGAATGAATCGCAATACATGTTTTGAACAGACAAACAGGGGCGCTGTTTTTATAGGCGCTAGCTCGCTTTACCTGCACATCAGGGGTGAGCAAGAGGTGGGGCAGCAGACTAAAATGACAGCGGTGAAGTGCGCCAGACAAACACAAACTGTGTGCAAATACTGCAAAAAGACGTTTACATAAACTAACAGAACCAGAATATGATGCACATAAACCTTCATCACAGACAAACTACTGTCACAGACGTGTATATGCAAAAACACTTAATAAGCCAACCCATGCGGTCCGGATGATTTGCAGCTCTGCTTGCTCCGACGAGTGCTAAGGAGATCACACGGTGCATCTGTGTCTTAATAGTGAAAGTGTGAAGATGTTTTTCAGACTGAAAGAGAAAGTTGTTCTGTTACAGAACCAGGTATTAGACTATTTTTACCCTCTCCTTTTCAAATGAGTTTATGCATATTTTAATAATTTGCTTATTATTATTGAATATTTAAAATGTTCAAAATTATCTCTTCTTAAGTGTATCACACTGATACTATTACTAATTAATTATACAAGTAATATTATTTATTCACCTTCATAATCATGTTCAACTCCTGTCTCTATATAATTAGTAATTTTATAATCAGTATTTTATGCCAGTGGCCAGTCCCCTGGAGCAGAGGGCCTGTTGACCACCTCTGTACACACTGCTCTCTGGTTTGGGAAAGGCTTTCCTCTCCACACCAGCCATCTCAGTCCCCAGTGAAAGAGTTTTTTCATCAGCAGGGGACATTGTAAATGTGCAAAGACCTCAGCTTATGTCAGAAAACATAGATATGCTGATATTTCTTTTTAAAAATGTAAAATGCCAACACAGTCACAGTTTTAGTTTGTTTATATTAATGAGTCTTCTTTGGTTTGTATTATTTTATTTATTTAATTTATTTGTTTTTAAAATAGCAATTTAGTTAGGGGAGAAAATGTATTATTTTGCAAAAAATGTGCAGCCTTTAAGAAAAAAAATGAAAGGGCTCTTCACCTTAAATTTGTTTCAAATAATTTAGTTTAAAAATTGTGACTAAATTGTGAATCGTGAGATTAGTATCGTAAATCGTATCGAATTATGAGTCAGGTGAATCGTTACATCCCTATACAACTGTAATAGACAAACATGTTATTATCAGACCTTTAAGTTTAAGTTAAAGTTAAATAAAAAGCAAATGTATTTAAACTTTTATTTGATAAAATCATGTTGGACCAACTCAATTGCATTTAATTGTGTAAATAGCTTTTAAATAGTGCTAAACAGATTTATTGGATGGAAATCCTGCCCTCAATTAAATTGAGTTCATTCAATTACTTATTTTTTGAGGTAAAGATGTATTAAATATAAAACTTCATACAGTTGAAGTTGAAATGTTTAGCCCTCCTGTGATTATTATTATAATATTTTTTTTCTTTTCTTCTTTTTCAAATATTTCCCAAATGATGAGTAAGGAATTTTTCACACTATTTCCTATAATATTTTTTCTTCTGGAGAAAGTCTTATTTGTTTTATTTCGGCTAGAATAAAAGCAGTTTTTATTTTAAAAAAACAAAAACATTTTAAGGTCAATATTATTAGCCCCCTCAAGCAATATTTGTTTTGATTGTCCACAGAACAAACTATTATGTTTTAGAAATGTTTTGAAAAAAATCTTCTTTCCGTTAAACAGAAATTGGGGAAACAAATATATGGAGGGCCTAATAATTCAGGAGGGTAAATAATTCTGACTTCAACTGTATATTTACTTTTTTGTTTTAAATTTATAAACAAAATCGTTCACTTCTGATTCAGTGCAAATAAATTACATTAAAGAATATAGCAAAGAATAGTTTTTTTGTAGAATAATGTAACTCTAATTATGAAACTCACATTTTTGCCACCATGAATCAGGTATAAAATAAAATCGATTATAAATGTGACATGAAACACAAAAGAAATAACTGAAATAAAGTTGAAGCACAACAACATTACAAATAAAAGAATAATAAAAACTGATTAAAAATATAAATAAATGTGATTTTAAATATTAACAAATAAAATAATGGTATGTATATAAATGTACCAATACAGCTCTGATCCACTGAAACATAATTTATATGCAGTTAAGTAGTTAAAATAGTTGAATAGTTTAAAATAAAAACTAACTATTTTTTTTTTTAATCTAGAAATTAAAACTCAAGTGAAAATCTATAGATTATATTGTTCATTGTAGATTTTACTGTTTAAACTCTGAAAATGTCTTAAAATTGGACAAATGACACTCATTCATTCATTCATTCATTCATTCATTCTTTCATTCATTCATTCATTTACAATTATTTCTGTGGAATATTTTAGATTTGGTGTCAATTTATTTATTCATTCATTCATTCATTCATTTACAATTATTGCTGTAGAGTATTTTGGATTTGGTGTCAAGGAGTTTATTTATTTATTTATTTATTTATTTGTGCTTTTCTTAGTGGTTATTTTATGAGATCCTTTATGTAAAAGGCTTGGTGGGAAAATTGAGTACAGAATATATAGTTTGGACATTATAAAAATCATTATTATAATTATAATTAGTGACTTTTATTGACTATTTTTAATAGTTTGAAGGGATATACTGTCTGGGTCAGTGTTTTATACTACACTACAAAAACCTGGTAGTAATCCGCCAGTACTTTTTTTCTCTTAATTTACAGATTTAATTCTAAATATATTATTTCTTATGCAGTACATTGTTTCAAACTACTAAAATATCAATAAAAGTCACTTTGTTAAACTGCAAAGTTGAATTTTTTAACAGCAAAAATCGACAGAATAAGGTCCAATAATTCATAAGCTCAAATAAATTCTGTGAATCGTGAAATACTGAACTTGTTAATTAACAGATTTTTTTTATTAGTGTATACAGTGCTCAGCATAATTGAGTACACCCCATCAGTGAATATAGGCAATGTATTTTGGCGCATTTAAACAAAACAGATTTATTAAACAGATATATTTATTAAAATAATATTTTAGTCCCCAAACATATTTAGAAATTGAAAGATAATACAATTAAATTCAAGCAAAATATTGCAAAAAAAAATTCAATTTTTTTGCTTCTCTTGATTTTTCCTCTTTTTTAAATTTGTAGTTAATATTTTTCTATAACATATAAATTTGGGTGAACTAGTTTTTGGACCGTTATCGTAAGTTATTTTGTTAGATAAGCTCCAGATTTGGCTTCAGTACTGACTAATATAATGTATATGCACAAGTATAATATTGTATACTTTTGTTTGCTAAAAAAATATACAGCAAACATTGTAAGCTTGTTGCTTTAAAAGCTCATGATTTTATCACTGTTGAAATATTTGTTGTTGTTTTTTATCTATAAATTTGATCAATCAGCTTGTAGAATAATTATTTATTAATTCAGCATAAAAGATAATTACAGTTAAATAAAAAAATACTTTAAGTAATTAGATATTCAATTTAAGTTTATTTGTATAGCGCTTTTCACAACAGTTATTGTTTCATAGCAGCTTTACAAATGGTGCACAGTATTGCATTACAATCAAAATCAGAAATGTTAAGGTTATTAGTTACCACAACTTTATTATTTACTAATAACTTTAACTAATTGACTAATTAAAGATGTAATCCTAATATTGTGTGACTTATAATACCCTCAAACTCAACAGCTTTCGATCGCTGACTTTACATGGTGATTAATAACATTAATAATTAATTGACATTCTTCACAATATAATCAAATAAGATTCAAATCATGCTATTTTGCATATCTTTCAGGAAGAGGAATAGTATTGGTTTGCCAGTGATAGCCATAGCAATCATTTATGAATTCTAAGCCCTGCCTCATTCTGGCCACTTTAAAAGCCCTCGTCCAATCAGCTTTGCCCTGAAGGTTTACGTGACAAGCAGAGGAGCAGGAAGAGATGAGGAGAATGTAAACGCAACACCACCACCATCAGCACACACACACATACAAACACACTCGTACATGCTGCGCGCGCACGAGACAGAGGAGCTGTTAAGCAGGAAAAACAGCTTTCCTGTGCAAACACCAATCCAAACAGGAACTACAGGGGGAAATCACTGTGTTTCAGACCTTTTTTGTTATTATTTTATTTTATTTCATATGTTTTTACCAGTCCAGGAGTATCAGGAATAAAATATTCTTGGCAAGGTAAGGACATTTATTTATTAATTTATTTATTTTTGCTTGGCTTGCTGGTCATTCTAGCTGACAGCCGGCGATCTTGGACAAATGCTGGTTTTCCTCTGATCTCTCTCTCTGTGTGTGGTGGATATAAAGAGATTATTTAATGTCATGCTTTTTTGCTAATGCTCAGAATAATAATGCCAGACTATTTGTTTTTGTCTGTTTACTAGTCAGATGCTACGTGCTTGCCTTTTAGAGGAGAGTTCTTTGCCTAAAGCAGAAATGTAGACAATAACATTCATGCTGGTTTAATGAAGCCCTTGTGACCATGGTGACAGCCCTGTCATTCAAATTAACTGTGAAGATGATTATTGTGTGGTCTGTTGTTGCTTTGGAAACTGTTGACGCGATTTAGGAGGGAACATGTTCAATCCTGAAATGAAATTCAATGTAAATAGTTCATATTCAATCATTAAGTTGTCGTTTTTAATAGAAATATGAAAGAGTATGTAATATGGGCATGTTTAGAAGTAAATGGGTCACAGATGAAGTGTCACATTTAGCTGTCTGCATCAATAAAAAAAAGCAAAAATAATTTGTTATAGTAATATATTAATGTCTGTTTTAAATTACTTTTGTGGAAAATTAAATGTCAATTTGTGTGACAAAGTGTTGCGTTGAAATTAAATGTAAAAGTTTATAATAATAAAATGTAATATAATAATAATAATATATATATACACTTTCAGCATACTAATTGCAATTTATTAAAGAATATTATAAATTATATTTATATTTTAAATTAGAGAAAATTAAATATTTAATGAAGGGATTTGTCCAAAAATTTTATGAGACATGGCAACCTATGATCACATACTTTGAAAAAATGAAGACTCTCTCCTTTAACTGACCTATATAAATAAACTTGTGTAAACAGGTTTGAAGGTGATCACTAATACTGTTTGACTCCAAACGTATGTAGAAGACCAATATAAACAGGTCAGATTATTGCTTTGTATTATCATGTAGGTATTCATTTATTTGAATTATTTGTACAATTGATATTGTCTAACTGCAAATACATACAATACTGTAAAGTTTTTTTTTCTTTTCTCTGTGTTGTAATTTATTTAAATTTAACTTGTTTGTTAATTTATTTTGGCGGCAAGGGTTATTATGGAAAAAATACAACCTTGATTGTACAACATGTTTTGTTAAAATTTATATATAATAATATTTTTTAATAATCAATATATAATAATATATATGAATTATAAACTATAATTCTTAAAGTAAAAAAAAAAAAAAAAAATAAATAATATAAAATAATAAACATCAATCAAATATATATTTTTTCCATAAT
>CAIGQV010019532.1:7690705-7713488 GCA_903798115.1 Danio jaintianensis
TATATATATATATATATATATAATAATTACATTTTACTATTCATTCATTTTCTTTTCGGCTTAGTGAACCGCCAACTTATCCAGCATATGTTTTACGCAGCCCTTCCAGCTGCAACCCATCACTGGGAAACACCTATACACTTTCATTCACACACATACACTACGGACAATTTAGCTTACCCAATTCACCTATAGCGCATGTCTTTGGACTTGAAGGGGAAACCGGAGCACCCGGAAGAAACCCACACGAACACGGGGAGAACATGCAAACTCCACACAGAAATGCCAACTGACCCAGCCGAGGCTTGAACCAGCGACCTTCTTGCTGTGAGGCGACAGAGCTACCCACTGCGCCGCCCATTTTATTAGATTATTACTTATAATTACATGTAATATAACTTTTATAAAATATAATAATAATAATAATAATAACAATGTGCTTTTAATGATAGTTTAATAAAAATTTCATACTAGATTTTGTTAGCTATTTGATTCTTTAAATATATTGTCAAATGATTCTTGTTCTATGATTTAAAAAAATAATAATTAACTATTGTTACTCTAAGTTATATATTTTAAGTTGTTTTCTTTTTTTAATCATAGGTTAATATATATGCTGTGATTTGTGTGTGTGTGTGCTTGAAAACCTCCTTTTTGTCTTTGATCTAAATATAGACTTAAATTAATTCCTCAAAATGTACCCATCACATTCATTTTTTTTGTTTGATTTTTTTTTTTAAAGGTTGAATGACTCCATGTTGGAAAATAATATGGAGAACGATGCCAATTCCGACAAATCAGAGAGGGAGGCGCATGAAGACTCGGATAATGCGGCCAATGAAAACGGAGGCCGATTGACGGAGGAGAGTGACATGGACCAATCGGATGATGTCTGCCTCCAGGCAACGGGATTTGTTGAAGAAGCCCATGAAGAGATGGGAGAGGTGATAATTGAATATGGATTGATCACAGTCTCTGTTTGTTCTCAATGAGTTGCTTTGTTTAACCAACGCTAAGTTAATTATCTTTCGCTTATGCAGTGGGACAAACATGATTCATGTCAATGATGACATTCTGAAACAAAGATAAACTGTATGGCAACCAATTAAAATGTGACCTAAGTACACTGTAAAAATCCATAAATTTGCAGTTTACCGTATTTTGTGATTCATGCTCTTATTCTTTTAATTTTCCCCTATTTATTTATGCTTTTGAAACTTTTAACCTTGAAAAGTAAAATAAAATGACTTTTATTATTTATTTATTTATTTATAGAAGTTTTTATCAAACATAACACCCAATAGTGTACATCGTATATATGTTAACAAAATTATCTCAGTGTTATTACTTGATACCAACTAGAACATGCACCAAAACACTACCAAACAAAACAGCAATTGGAAAAACCATTGGAAAAAGAAATCTCAGCCAGACTAATGAAATAAGAAACAAAATAGAATGACATGTAAAAAGGAAGAAGAAAAAAAAACTACAGAGACATTGTTAACATATACATCTAAGGAAGGGGCCCCATATCTTATCATACATCTTCTGTTTGCCAAATCTAGAGAACCGTAACCTTTCCAGCTTGAGGGCAGAAACCATTTAAGCTAACCATTTCAAAAAAACTAGGAGGTGTCGTGGATTTCCACTCCATCAGAATCACTCTCTTGGCCATCACCATGCCAAACATAAGGGAGAGTTGTTGATGTTTAGGCCAAGTTAGAGCCAAACAATGCTAATTCCACATCAATTTTAATGTCCATTTCAAAAGCCTGAGAATAAAGTCTGAAGATACTTTTCCAAAATTCAGATACTTCTGGACAGGGCAGGAATATATGACCATAGGTCCCGACCGCACCTTTGCATCTATCACACAAGGGAGAGAAAGAAGGATACAGCTTATTAAGTTTGGCTTTAGTATAGTGTAATCTATGCATCACTTTAAATTGTATGAGCTGTAGTCTTACATTTATAGAGTGAATACGACTCAATCCCTCCTCCCAAGTAGAGGACGAGATGTCAATTCCTAATTCCCTCTCCCAATAAAATGACTTTTATTGGCACCTTTAGGTTTAAAGTGATATACTGTATTGTCTTGGTTGGTGTTGCAAATCTTGTAATAAACATTTTCAATTATTTTACAGACCTGTCATTTCTCTATATTTCTTATACATTATATTATTTCAAACTACTAAAATGTCAATAAAAGTCACTTTGTTAAATTTTCAGCATCAAAAGTCGACAGAGCAGAGATCTCAGAGATTCCATAATGCAATTCACAACCATAAATAAACAGAAAGCACACAAAATACGGAAACTGTTAATTAACAGATACTTTTTTTTTACAGTGTAACATTTTATTCAGTAAAAAAAAACTAAGAAACAAATAGTATTTTTGACAAAATGACATAAAGTTGTCCAAAAAAATCAATGATGGATTTTATTTAGCAAAAACTTGTGTATAATGAAAAATGGCTTCCAATAATAATATACTGTATATGTAATACTTGAGTACAATTTCAAATAAAAATTTTAACGATATACACATACTGTAAGTAATGAATTAATTTCTGTGATGTAATTATCGCAAAGTAGTTACTCATTTGAGCATATAATAATAATAATAATAATAATAATATTAGTAATATTGATATATAAGTTTGTATGTTCTCCCTGTGTTCGTGTGGGTTTCCTCCGGTTGCTCCGGTTTCCCCCACAGTCCAAAGACATGTGCTGTAGGTGAATTGAGTAAGCTAAATTGTCCGTAGTGTATGTGTGTATGTCGTGATCCTCCAGGTTGGGGGTTGAGTGTTGGGCTAACAACCCACCTCATAAAAACTAGATGTTACGAAACACCAATATGGTGCGGCCAAATATCAACTTCGATATAAATGGCCCTGGGTGTAAGTAAGTAAGTAATATTGATGCATCTTTTGCCTATTTATCATTTATGATTTTTTATTAAATGAAGTTTGAATATTTTAATTACACATAAGTCTGAGCGCAAAGGCTTTTTTTTTTCCGGAATCATATCCAGTTTTGAATTTTATAAATGGGGCTTTGTTCTATTTAGTCCCCATTATGGTGGCAGCCATTTTGAGATCACATGACCAGCTGAGTAGTCCTCACTATAGAGGGTGGATGAAAGGTAACTAGTTAATATTTAATGGCTGTAGAACTTATCTCTGGAGTCACAATGAAAACAATCTCTAAATAGACAATCATTCATTCATTTTCTTTTGGGTTAGTCCCTGATCAATCCACAGCGGATTGAACCTCCAATAGACAATCATAAATAGGATTTTATATTTCACGCATTAATAGTGTTACGACCCTGGTCTAGGGCGCAAGGACGTAACATAAAAACCACTCGAAAAATAAAATCTCTTTTAGGAAGCCCTTGGAGTCAGTCCGTTTATTTGTCTTTTCTTTTTTTTTTTAAACACCCAAAACGTGAAGCTAATATAGTCATTGTCTACAAAAAGCAGCATTGGAAATATGGACTTTGGTACTATTTTTATTTATTTGTTTAACGTTGGCTATCCTGCTATTTGGAGCTTAGTGCAAACTGCCTTCAAGAGATAGTTCATCCAAAAATGAACATTTCCTCGCTATGTTTTCATTCATTCATTCATTTTCTTTTTGGCTTATTCCCTTTATTAATCAGGGGTCGCCACAGCGGAATGAACCGCCAACTTATCCAGCATATGTTTTACACAGCGGATGCCCTTCCAGCTGCAACCCATCAATGGGAAACACCCATACACTCCCATTTACACATACACAACGGACAATTTAGCTTACCCAATTCATCTATAGCGCATGTCTATACGTTTTTATATACTTTAGCATTTCTTAACATTCTTCCTGAGGAATTTATTTCTTCACACACACACACACACACACACACACACACACACACACACACACACACACACACACACACACACACACACACACATACACACACAAAAATATTCTGAAAAATATTAAGGAAAAAAGCTGCCAACAAAATACTATGCAAGTCAGTAGCTGTTTTTTTTTGTTTTTTTCTGAACATTTTACAGTATATCTTCCTTTGTGTTTAGCAGACGAAAGAAACTCAAACGGTTTTGGAACGGGTTGATATTGAGTTAAATGATGACAGAAGATTTATTAGAACAGTTATTTTGGGTGAACTATCCCTTTCAAATATGTATGACAAGATACTGCTTGCTGAATGTTTTTATAGGACACAAGAAGCTAGCAATTTAGCTACCGTTAGCTATGCTAGCTAAAACCGTTGTCTATGATGACATTGTACACATTAGCAGCTCATTTTAGCAGCTAAATATTGGCCCTTTTAGCATTTAATAGTCATTGTTGTCAGCAAAATGGCCTGAACCATTTTTTCTGTGAGCAGGGGGGTTTGTATGGCAATATTTCATGCACAAGACTACTTAAAGTATATCATCATAAAACTAAAGATTGGCTGTACTGTAGGTGTGGGGTTAGACGTTCGTTACAATGACGATTATAGTTGTTAGAAGCTAGAGCTTGTGATTGTGGAAGAAAAGGAAATGGTCAGTTCCATCCAAACCTCTGATCTAAGGTCGCTGCTTTACAGTTTTGAATTTGGACTTGGAAATTGTGCTTAAACTGTCAAATAAAATGAATGTAATGCCAAAATGGCTGTTGAATATCCACATGAACAAAGTCAGAATGTCTTAAGTGAGCAAATACAGCTGGGAGAAAAAGGATCAATATATTGGATCCATGCATGTGTCATCCTAACACTGTAATGTGACTTACATTGAATTCAAGGTATATTTATATATTTTTTATCTTCTTGTCATTATAGGCTGGCGAGGCGTCCCAGGTCGAGACGGTCTCAGAGGAAAATAAAGGTTTAATATGGACTCTCCTAAAGCAGCTGAGGCCGGGGATGGACCTTTCGAAAGTGGTTTTGCCAACATTTATCCTGGAGCCACGTTCATTTCTGGACAAGCTGTCAGATTACTACTATCACGCCGACCTGCTGTCCAAGTAAGCACCTTGTTAGCATCACTACTGCGACAAACCATGCTTACTATGAATAGATAATCGTCAGATTTTTTATATTTTACACAAATGAATGTCGCAGCACTAAAGGACAATTGTCATATAGTCAAATATGCTGATGACAGTTTTTTTTTTTTTATCCTTGTTAATAAATACGGATTGTAATGACAGCGATAATCATAATGAGTTTTTTAAGTGGTGCAAAGAAGCTGAACTACAACTGAACATCACAAAAGCAAAAGAGATGGTAATTGATTTTAGAAAAAATGCCTCAGAGGTGAAACCGGTGTATTTTAATCGAAAACAAGTTGAAAGGGTACAGGAGCAGAGTGTGAATTACAGGGGGGTTTGGGGGGGGGGATTGACCCCCTAATTAACGCTTGATCCCCCCTAATTAACGCTTGATCCCCCCTGAAGGAGGTCAAAAAAAAGATGTATGGGGGGTTTAGTACTGAGAAATAGTTCACTCTGATCTGTATTTTAAATAATAATGTTAATAATTAAAATAATAGATAATATAAACATACATTTGACCACCCCTATAACGGTTCAAACCATTGTTAATGCATAATTGCGCCAATCAGTCTATTCGAGAAAAAAGTCTGAAAGTGGCAGATCTACAGCACCAATAGACATCGTGTTCACAAGACTTTTTCTCGTAGGTGTTTGTATCTATATTTAGCCAGAAAATAAAATCTAATTAGATGCATAGTTTGTAGTTTAAGTAACAGCTGAAATAGCTAATCAGAGAATAATGTAGGTCAGAATACACTAAATATCCCTCAAAATGCTGAAAACTTAAATACACTTCATTAATTAACTAGATGTAATTAAAAATAAATGCATAAATGACTGAGACATGCAAAACACAAACTAACCGAAACAGTCGACCCCCCCTGATCGTCAATGTATAATTCGCACACTGTACAGGAGCTGTATCTTGGCACAATCTTTGATACCACATTAAAGTTCCAGCAGAACTCAGAACCTGTTACTAAGAAAGTGCATAAGACAATGTATGTTATTAGGAAACTGAACTCTTTCTGTGTAGAAAAAAATATACTGAGAACTTTTTATACTACCTATATTGAGAGTATATTAAGCTTTTCCTTTTTATGCTAGTTCTCTTCACTTTCCGTTAGAGACAAAAATCACCTTCAGAGCTTAGTTAAGACTTGCTCCAAGATTATTGGTCTGCCTCTGCGGAGTCTAGCAGAGTTACATGAACAGCAAATGTTAAGGAAAATTCAAAGTGTGATAGGAGATGTTTCCCATCCTCCCTACTCTCCAAGAACTGTACTTATCCAGAGCAAGCAGAAGGGCTGCCAAAACCACTCTGGACCCCTCACACCCAGCACACTGCCTCTTTGAACTTTTACCTTCTGGTCGACGCTACAGAGCACTGTTCACCAAAACAGCCCGACACAGAAACAGTTTCTTCCCTCAGGCAATCCATCTCATGAACACTTGAATGATAGTAATTATGAAACTAACATCACTACTTGCTATACACTTTTTATACACAAACACTTATTTAACAACATATTTTACATGCCAATTTGCACATAACAGCTGCCAGATAACGTTGTATATAGTAATTTACCTGTACATACACTTGTCAATTTGTATATTTGCATTCACTATTACTTTTATTTTTAAAATATATTTATTATCTGTTTTTTATCCTGTCTCTGTAATTCTGTTGCACTGTAGAAGCTCTGTCACGAAAACAAATTCCTCGTATGTGTGAACATACCTGGCAATAAAACTCTTTCTGATTCTGATTCTGATTCTAAAGCCTTTTTTTGTACTGTTGCTGTACTCTGGAAGAAGGTTTAGAAGCATTAAATGCTCTTCTAATAGATATAAATTCACCTTTATTCCTGAGGCAGTAAGGCTTTATAACCTTACATTTTAGCAAGTTTTAAATTTTTAATGTATGGTCTTAACTTATAACTTAATATTTATTTTTGTTTCAGGGCTGTGACGGAGGAGAGTCCATACTGCAGGATGAAGCAGGTCCTGCGCTGGTATTTGTCAGGTTTCTACAAAAAACCAAAGGCAAGTTTGGTAAACATATTAATTGATTGAAAATTATGAACAGTTTCATAGCTGCCAATAGCAAGTAGATTTTGGGATGTCACATAAAAATTATTAGATAGATAATAACTGCTCCAAAGTTTGGTGTAACTAAAATTTTGCAATGTTTCAAAAAATGAAAAATGAAACCTCTTCTGCTCACCAATGTTACATTATTTGATCAAAAAGTACAGTAAAAAGGGTATTGTTGGGAATACCATTGCTGTTTAAAATAATGGTCGCACTTTACAAAAAGGTGTCATTAGTTAATGTTAATGTATTTACTAACATGAACTAAGAATGATGAATACTTGTAATTTGCTTGTATTTTACTAATAATGCATTATTAAAAACCAACGTTGTGCTTGTTAACATTAACAAATAATAATAAATACTGTAATAAATGAATTGTTCATTGTTTGCAAATACATTAGCTAACATTAACTAATGGATCTAATTTGTTCCTGTGATGGAAGAATTGAATTTTCAGCCATTACTTTATTCAATGTTTCATTATCTTTCAGAAATAATTGTAATATTCCTACTTGGGGCTTAAGAAGCGTTTCACATCATCAATGTTGAAAACAGTTGTGCTGCTTACATTTTTTTAAAAAGAGGTTTGCAGGATTCAAGTCAAGTTACTTTTATTTCTATAGCACGTTTTACAATGTAGATTGTTAGAGCAGCTTTACATGAATGAAGGCCAAAAAAGCCATAACAATACTTACATTCACATTTAGTCATTTTAAAAATGTTACAAAGCGACTTACAACTGAGGAGGCATTCAGCGATTCAACACGAAGAGGCAATACACACAAGAAGTGCTAATTATATAGAAGAACTGTTAGTGCTCAGAGAATCAAGCCTACTCACCTGTGTGAAGCACACTTCATAAATGCACAGTGTTTTTCTTTATAGATGTGGAGTGATTGTAAGAACATGTCTAGTGCAAATACGCAAAACTGGTGCAAGTGTCGGTTAAAGTGTCAGAGAGATGAAAGAGTGTGTTTTCTACAGGTGGTTTGTCAAGAATTGCACACTCAGAATTTCATAATGTTTTGAGGTTGTCGTGTGGTGTGGTGGGGGGAGAGAAGAGGGGGTCCTGGTTTTGTTCACAGGGTTTTTCAATTTCAGATTGTGGAACATTTTCAGCATATCAGGCAGACAGTAGAGCAGTGGTAGAACGTGGTTGTAGTTCTGCTTAAATTAAAACAGATACTTTAGAACCTTAAAGAGCAGTTATTTGAAACAAAAGTCTTTTTGTATAAATATGAATCCCTTGGAAATGGTCACTTTTAAACAGAAGTACTGTATTAATTTCTTTAAAATGAATATAATTCGGTTTATATTTATAAATGTGCCTTTCTTATATCTTGCAGGGGCTCAAAAAACCCTACAACCCTATTCTAGGAGAGATGTTTCGATGCTGTTGGCTGCATCCACAAACAGACAGTTGCACATTTTACATAGCCGAGCAGGTAAGACTAGAACTAGAAAGACTGTGTTTGGACTTCTTAGTAACTCTTACATTTTATTTAATGCAATATCAAGGACTTTTATTAAATCGAGTGGCATTTTAAAAAAGTTATTAAAAAGAGGCAATATGATGCAAGCGATATGTTCTTGAACATTAAGGGGCAGTTCACACAGAGCACATTTTGCTATTCCAACGCCCTTCTTTTCCATTGATTTTCTTTGTAAACACACGCTTGGTGGACATCTGATGGTCTCACATCTTTTGCATCTCTTGCACAAAGAGCACCAAGTTTTTTAGATTGTGTGTCAAGTTAAAAAAACGTACATATACAGCCATATCGCACTGCTACGAGTGTGATATTGTATATGTGGCATAATCGTGTATATAAAAAAGAAAATGAAACACGGAGAGTCTCAAAATCCTTTTGTATGAGGAACTACTTTCTTCCGCCCTTCATTTACATCTGCAGCTGACGAACAGCAGAAACCATTGCTAATTCACCAACGTCACTTTAGAGCTAGTATTTTAATGATTCTCTAGCGTAATGTCTAAAGTGATGACAAAACAGGTGATTTTGCTCACATTTTAAGATTATAAGGCTGAACGACATGAAATGCCATCAGTCTACAGAGATTTCCCAGTATTTCTCTGTTGCAATCGGGAAATCACAATAATTATCACAATAATTATACAATAATATAACTGAACATAAACATAGAAGGCTAAGAAAAGTGCATATTTTTGAAGAAAATTTCAGATAGCACTGAGAGATTATTGCATCTGAATGCTTCATATATATATATAGAGAGAGAGAGAGAGAAAGAGAGAGAGAGAGAGAGAGAGAGAGAGAGAGAGAGAGAGAGAGAGAGAGAGAGAGAGAGAGAAATATTTGAAGTATTTACTTTAGAGCAATTTTTTGAGTAAAAATGTAGACATATAAAATACATTTAAATGAAATATAAAGCATTTTAGTATTTAAAAAAACTCCCAATGATTACAGGCCCAACATAAAATACTGATAAATAAAATGCACAATTTAAACATTATACCTACAAGCATGCAACTTTCTCTCCATGCTATAATTCTCGTTTCTGCCTTTAGTGTAATATTGCGTTCATATAAATTATGAAAAACATTACCGTAAACAATGTATTTTGCAACACCACAAAATAAACAAAGAGCATACTATGAAAGCAGAATTTTTATTTTGTCCATATGATATATATTGTCATATTGCACAGCCGTACGCTCTACACTGCTCTTAACAAAAACCCCAAAAAAACATTTTTAGATGCAAACACTCTAACGCACAAACCCCTAAAGCACACTGTAAAAAATGTAATGACAAAAAGTCATGACTACAAATGTTTTTAAGTTACTTCAACTTATTTTATTAAATTAATCAGGTTTCAACTACATTTTTTAAGTTATGCAAAGTTTAACTTAACATCTTTAGTCAGTTTGATTGATAAAAGTTGAGATGACTAGTAAAGTTCAACTTTATTTAACTAAAAAAAATGAAGGCAGCAAGATTTTTTTTACAGTGCATGCACACATAAAACATCATATGACCTTTTTAATGTAATGAACTGTGGTTACTCCGCATGACATTTGTCCTACTGTGCATACATTGCGAACATGACTACAATCTCTGTTTGCAAAAACACAGGAAAGCGATAAGCTCATCTGATAAGCACTTCACTTTTGTACTTTCAGGTTTCTCACCACCCTCCAGTTTCAGCCTTCTACATCAGCAATAAAAAGGATGGATTCTGCATTAGCGGAAGCATTCTGGCCAAATCCAAATTTTATGGTATATATCTTATCTTTCATGCTGAAGTTTAAAAAAATGACATACAGTGATTTTAATACACAACCTTTAGTCATGTTTCTTGTGATGCTGCTTATAACGTCAGTGTCTTTTTTTTAAAGGGAACTCATTGTCTGCGATATTAGATGGAAAGGCCAGACTCTTGTTTCTGACCCGAGATGAAGAGTATATCATCACAATGCCATACGCTCACTGTAAAGGTGATGGGCTTCATTCAGAATTTACATTTCATATTTAAACCGTGCACAGATTTTTTTAAATTATGGCTTAAAAGTGCACCCAAAAATACATAATTTTAAACATTTAATTAATTTAGCATTCCACATGATAATAGCCACATGATAATATTGTCTTTTTTCTTACTTTCTTTTTGGAATATTATTATGAGAATATAATACATACAATCACCGGCCACTTTAGGTACACCTTACTAGTACCGGGTTGGACCCTTTTTTGCCTTCAGAACTGTCTTAATCCTTCATGGCATAGATTCAACAAGGTACTGGAAATATTCCTCAGAGATTTTGGTCCAAATTGACATGATAGCATCACACAGTTGCTGCAGATTTGTCGGCTGCACATCCATGATGCCAATCTCCCGTTCCACCACATCCCAAAGGTTCTCTATTGGATTGAGTCTGGTGACTGTGGAGGCCATTTGAGTACAGTGAACTCATTGTCATGTTCAAGAAACCAGTCTGACATGATTTGCGCTTTATGACATGGCATGTTATCCTGCTGGAAGTAGCCATCAGAAGATGCTTACACTGTGGTCATAACGGGATGGACATGGTCAGCAACAATACTCAGGTTGGCTGTGGTGTTGACACGATGCTTAATTGGTACTAATGGGACCAAAGTGTGCCAAGAAAATATCCCCCACACCATTACACCACCACCACCAGCCTGAATCATTGATACAAGGCAGGATGGATCCATGCTTTCATGTTGTTGACGTCAAATTCTGACCCTACCATCCGAATGTTGCAGCAGAAATCGAGACTCATCAGACCAGGCAATGTTTTTCCAATCTTCTATTGACCAGTTTTGGTGAGCCCGTGCAAATTGTAGCCTCAGTTTTCTGTTCTTAGCTGACAGGAGTGGCACCTGAATTATTATTGCCTTTCTATCAGCTCAAACCAGTCTGGTCATTCTCCCCTGACCTCTGTCATCAACAAGGCATTTGCACCCACAGAACTGCCGCTCACTAGATATTTTCTCTTTTTCGGACCATTCTCTGTAAACCCTAGAGATGGTTGTGCGTGAAAATCCCAGTAGATCAGCAGTTTCTGAATTACTCAGACCAGCCTGTCTGGCACAAACAACCTATCACCTTTTCTCGGTTTAAACTGCAGCAGATCGTCTTGACCATGTCTACATGCCTTAATGCATTAGGTTGCTGCCATGTGATTGGCTGATTAGAAATTTGCATTAACGAGCAGTTGGACAGGTGTACCTAATAAAGTGGCCAGTGAGTGTATATCAGAAGTGTCAATTATACATCACCTGAAAGTTGACTAAATAAGCTTTCTATTGATGCAACTAATTTAAATGTTGAATAGGAGTAAAATATATATATTGAGAAAAATAAATAAATTATATTATAAAATATATAAATGAATATATTTATAAAATATATATCGAGAAAAATAAATAAAAATTGTCTTTAAAGTAAAAAACAAAAAAAAACAAAAAAAATTTACAGTAGGAAATTTGCAAAATATTTTAATGGAACATGAAATTTCCTTAATATTCAAATGATATGTGGCATCAAAGAAAAATCAATCATTTAGATTTTTTTATTTTTTTTATTTTAACACATTCAACTTTAAATTTTTTTGTAGAAACCTATTAAATGGAACTTGTGTCTCTTACAGGTATTCTTTATGGCACAATGACATTGGAGCTTGGTGGAAAAATCACCATTGAGTGTGAAAAAACTCAATGTTATACAGAACTTGAATTCAAATTGAAGGTATTTTGGAGTGTCTAACGTCTAAACAACGTAACATTTTATTTCTATTTTACAACATCTTTTATTTCTTTCTGGAATCTTACAACTGTCTTTCTTCCATTCTCCAGCCTTTCCTTGGCAGCTCTTGTAATGTTAACCAGATTTCTGGAAAGATCCGTATCGGGGAGGATATTCTGGCTACAGTAGAAGGACACTGGGTAAGAATAATTGTACATTTTTACATATAAAAAAAAATCACCAAAAAAAGACTGAATCGCCATGCTAAATAATAATAATAATAATAATAATAATAATAATAATAATAATAAAATAGAAATATGTGGCTAAATTAATCCTTCAAGTGTTTCTTTAAAGTTTACAGACAAAAAAATAATTAATTTATAACAGAATACAAGATTTCTTATGACAGCGGTTGGCAGCACATTATCTCACAGCTGTGTTTGAAATCCAAATCATTCCCCAGGACAGCAAAGTGCACCTGATAGAGAAGAAGACGGGCCACCAGGAGGTGCTGTGGAACCCTGGTCCAGACATACGCAGGCAGAGGCTGAAGAAACGAGTGGTGCCGATGGACCAGCAGGAGACGTTCGAGTCTGAGAGGTGCAGAAACACTTAGTCATTATTTAAAAAAAATGCAAATAACACAAGAGAGGGGTGGATTCTTCATATCCTATTTGGTTTGTGATTTACCATACTATAATTAATTGCTCTGAGCTGTAAAACCTAATAATCAAATTTAATAAATGAAGCAAGTACTGTATATTTTACTCAAATATTACTGAAAGTTAATTTTGCTTATTAGAAAGTTACATTAACTCATTAAATACATTAAAGGGATAGTTAACTCACAAATTAAAATGACCTCATTATTCACTCCCTCATGTGGTTTTAAACCTTTATGAATTTCTTTCTTCTGTAGAACATAAAAGAAGATATTTTGAAGAATGCTGGTGGTTGGCACCCACTGACTTTCATAGTAGGGAAAAAAATACTATGGAAGTCAATGGGTGACAGCTACCAGCATTCTTCAAAATACCTTCTTTTGTGTTCAACAGAAGAAAGAATGTTGAATAGGTGTTGAACAAGTAAAAGTTCAGTAAATGATGACGGAATTTTCATTTTTGAGTCAACAATCCCTTTAAACAGAACTCAAATGGAAAGTGTAACAGCAGATTCATATGTAGTTCCCATCCCGCTTTGCTGTTTTACTAAGTCAGAGTTATGTTAAAATTGAGTCTTATTTGATCAGTGTTTGCTCAAGATTTATATAGATAGAGATTTGTCTGTGTCTAATGTTCTGTTCTTTTAAAATCTGAAAGGGTTTCTGGTATGAGCTTTTGGAGCTACCCTTGTGCTGATGATTAGTGCCTGTGTTTAGACCTAATTGGCCAAAGACTATTAAAAGAACACACCACTTGTTTTTAAATAGACTCATTTTACAGGTTTTCTAGAGTTAAACAGTTGAATTTTACCATTTTTGAATCCATACAGTGGTTATCCGGATATAGCAGGAGCACTCTTAGCTTAGCTTAGCTTAGCATAAATCACTGAATCGGATTAGATCCTTAGCATATCACTCTAAAAATTCAAAAAAGATATTTGTAAATTATCCTATTCAATGCTTGACTCTTTTGTAGTTACATATGGCATTAAAGTCTGTTGATTTACTACGGTAGAATGAGAGTATAGTTCTTAGCCATATCAGCCTAGAAAATAGCAACTACTCATTTTCCGTTGGCCTAAAGTACTAAGATGTAACTACAGAAGAGTCAAGCTTTAAATAGAATCATTTTCTATGCTAAGCTACGCTAAAAGGCTGATTTATACTTCTGCGGTCGCATACCCCTCGCCGTGGCTGATGCGCACCTCTCGAAAAATGAAACTACACGTCGCAAGCTCTGTGATTGGTCAGCTTGGTAGCAGTGATGAGTGTGGGCGGTGCTGAGAGCCGCGAGCCCGATGGAGCGAGTGTTTACAAGTGTTGAGTCCCGTGAAGGAGCTCCAGATGGAACCTTTTGTTTTGTGTTAATCTTATGACAAGTTGTTGCATGTCCGCCGGTTCCGTAGCGTTCAGAAAAAAACAAAACACCAGCGAAGAAACTCGACACAGAAGAACATAAAAACCTACTGCCAGCTAGCGTTTGGGAAGTGTTATTGCAGAGCAACAGAAACAGCTCGCAGAAGTATAAATGCATGGCTACGCGCAAGGCAGGTGCCGTGGGTCACGGCAATCACTCGACGCAGAAGTATAAACCAGCCTTAAGGCTGATTTACACTTCTGCGTCAAGCGCATGTGTATGGTCCGGCGGAGCCTTCGCGTGGTCGCATAGCCCTCGCCGTGGCTGACGCGCACCTCTCAAAAGAAGCTCTGTGATTGGTCGGCTTGGTAGTGGTGATGACTGTGGGTGGTGCTGAGAGCTGCAAGCCCGACAAGTAGGTATCACTGCAACCCGGAGACCTCCAAGTGGGAGGGATTTTACTGCATGTAGGCTGGGTGACCTCCAAGTGGGAGGGAAGTCACCCAGCAAGTGGGCTGGGTTGCTGTAGGTGTAGTAGATATTAATAAAACACAACAGGTTACTGTGAGGTTGGGGTAGGTGTAGACATTCATAAAACACAATAGGTTGGACTCTGTGTCATATAAAAGACATTAATAAAATGAAAACTCCAGGTTTGTACAGCCCACTTGGAGCTCAAGTCCCACCCACTTAGAGCTGGCTCCGACCTCCGTTTATACCCTTTTTGAGCTCGATGGAGTGATTGTTTACAAGTGTCGAGTCGCGTGAAAGAACTCCAGATGGAGACTTTTGTTTGTGTTTACCTTATGATTAAACTTGTTGCACGTTCGCCGGTTCCCGCCTCTGAATGAGCAAGTTTGAGCTACTTGTAGCGTTCAGAAAAAAAACAAAACACCCGTGAAGAAACTCGACACAGAGGAACATAAAAACCTACTGCCAGCTAGGGTTTCGTAAGTGTTATTGCAGAGCAACACAAACAGCACGCAGAAGTATACATGCACGGCTACACGCAAGGCAGGCGCAGTGGGTCACGCCGATCACTCGAAGCAGAAGTATAAATCAGTCTTAAGGGTTAAAGTAAAACTTTGTCAGAACTTCATCTTGATAATGCGAGATGTCTTTGATTGATAGATATGTAAAGTATAATGTGTTACAAAAACAATACAGACGACTGTTGATATGACGATATTTATACAACTATCAATACTTTGATGGTTGCCCCTTATTCTCAGTAACAGCCTGTAGTCTGTCAACCAGGTTCATATAAACATGAACTTCAGTATTTACTCACTAAAGATCAAATTTGTTTTGTTCACAGTTCATAATTTCTATTTTGTGTGTAATATGTCAGTTTATTTTGCTATCCCCACATACATAAACAAAATATAGTGTCCTGTATCCACTAGTAAATCTGGCGTCTGAATCAATGTTGCATATTTTGTCATTACCTTTGTCATTTAAATATTTAATTTTCATCATTTATAGTTTTCTTTTGACCTATCTGGTGTAATTACAGCATTTACAATTATGTGCTAGCTACTAATGTCAACCCGCTTGCCTGTGGATCTACAAATCCCTCTTAGATCTCTTGCATATTGACCTGGAAATCTACTTTGTAAATAATAGGCGTCATTCAGAATGACCTCAACTTTCTGGTTAAATTATTCCACATCAAAGGGCTGTAAAAAATGTGTTATATGACTAAACAATAATGGCTTTTATAAGATCTAAAGCTCATAGGGGAAAATTGTCGGTGTGTTTTTCCTCCAGGCTGTGGCAGCATGTGACCCGAGCGATTAATGATAAAGACCAGAACAGAGCCACCCAGGAGAAGTTTGTGCTGGAAGAGGCTCAGCGGCAGGAAGCCAGAGAAAGAGCCGAGAGAGCCTGGAACCCACGACTATACACTCTTAATGCTGACACCAATGAGTGGCACTACAAACATGCCGAGTATGTACACAGTGCTACATTCATTTCTTTATTAATAGTATTTACACTGTAATAAAAATAATGTGGTTTAAAGGGTTAGTTTTAAATCAAAAATGTAAATAATTTTTAATAGTTACTTAATAAAAATCTTATATATATGATTTTTTTGGTTTTGGAATGATGGTAACTATTATTATACATATATATAAAAAATAGTTACCATCATTCCAAAACCAAAAAATTTTTAGAACACAAATTAAAGGGATAGTTCACCCAAAAACATGAAATAATGTCATAATTTACTCATCCTTCCACTTGTTTCAAACTGATTTAAGTTTTTTTGTTTTTTTTTCTGTTGAACTAAAGAATGTTGGGGAAAAATCAGCTATTGACTTCCATAGTATGTTTTTTCCTACTATGGTTATCAATGATCTTGTTTTATGCTCAACAGAAGAAAGAAATGTATAAACATTTGAACTATAGACCTTTTTACTCATTATGCTTTGCGTGTATGCGTAAGGAGGATGCTTCGAATCTCCGGTCAGCAGCTTGATGTTTATAAAGAGTCACATTTGGACATCTTTGAAATGATAGTTTCAATCTATTTTACTTGCTTTAATGTCTTTGGACTAATACTGCTGTTGATCAGCGCCACCTGCTGGACTGATTATTTAATAAACGCGATCTAATGGGATGGAAAGCAACTGCTGCGAGTCATCTTGTTCCGTTTAAACTGAGCCTCGTCATCGCTAAAGTCAACATTTTACCTCTTTTTTTTTTTTTTTTTTAAATATATAACCAACCCAAACAAATGTAATTTACCAAAATGTTTGACACATACGTACTGTCCCACTAACACATTTATTAAAAAAGTATTTTGAAATGACAGAAAAACACATATCATGGTAAATACTACACAATACAAACTAACTAAACGAAACATACAAACGAAACAACGAAATTGCATGGCTTACATACCTGTTAAGTTTCATGCCAGTAATATGGTTTGCTCTTTATAGTGCAGTGATGTATTGCGTGTTGTGTGTGTGCATTGAAGAGCCGCAGAGTACAGTATAACCACTGACAGGTGGGGAACACTTATGCTATATTTCAACATTTCTGACGGCAGACACTGAATTAAGAGAACTTTTTTTCTCGCACTTGAACCGCATCTGACAGAAGCATAACGGCTTTAACACACACCTTTCAAAATTTAAGTTTTGCATCTCAAAAACACTCCGTAAGCCACTCAAAACAGTATTGACACCCAGTTGAGAAACACTGCTCTTGCTGATGACAGTTCTAAACGTAAGTTCTAAGCATCCTACCAGAAGGCGCTGGTCACTATGGCGCCCTTGATGCAGCAACAAAGAAAAAGGTCTATAGAACTTAATATTCAATATTTTTGGGTGTACTATCCCTTTAACTTTTTTTTGGCTGTCCCTCCATTTAAATTTTATTCACCCACAACTATGAAGATACAAAACATTCGTACGGAGCTGAAAAATTAATCCACATAAATCAAGCAGCTTAATAATACTGTATGTTTTGTTCTTACCGTGGATATCAATGACTTATTTTTCCCCAACATTCTTCTGAATATCATGTTTTGTGCTCAACAGAAGAAAGAAATTCATAAATATTTTGAACTATAGAACTTAATAATAGACGTTTAGATTTTTGGGGGTGTACTATCCCTTTAAATTTTATTGTCTGTCCCTCTATTTCAAGTTTATTCACCCAAAGGTATGAAGCTACAAAACTTAATGCTTAATAATATGGTTTTCTGAAGAGACACAATCACTTTATAACAACCAGATTGTTGCTTTTACTGAAAAATAAAAATCGATTTGCTAACACGGACAGAAGCTCAACCTGGGAAATCAAATTTAATTTCAGAAACGTCCCAAACATGTTCAAGTGACATGCAAGAATGAACTTCATTGGTTTCTACATATCAAGCAAGCGTGATTGAGCTTCTGTGACCCAGTTTTAAAGCTGTGAACACTGTTTGTTAATCAATGTTTACATGTGATTTGGATTAAGTTTCTTATAGTTTTGCACTTTTAAATGGGTTTTTATTTTGATACTATTTTTAAATTTGCTCTGCATTTCAGTTTAGTTTTATTAGCTTTATTTTGGTTTTTATTTTTCATTCATTCATTCATTTTTGATGCCCTTCCAGCCGCAACCCAGAACTGGGAAACACCCATACACTCTTGCATTCACACACACATTAATTCACTACGGTCAATTTAGTTCATCCAATTCACCTATAGCGCATGTCTTTGGACTGTGGGGGAAACCGGAGCACCTAGAGGAAACCCACGTGAACATGGGAAGAACATGCAAACTCCACACAGAAATGGCAACTGGCCCAGCCGGGAATCGAACCAGTGACCTTCTTGCTGTGAGGCCACAGTGCTAACCACCGAGCCACTGTGGCACCTGGTTTTTATTTTATGAGCACAATTTCAATTTCAATTTTAAGTCGCTTTAGTTTTAGTAATTCTAGTTGAACAGAGTTAACAGAACACATCCAGTGTCGACCAGAGCAAACGTTAGTGTTTGCTCAGCTTTCAATAACACCTGTGCAAACCTCTTAGTCATAAAACATTATAATTTTTTGAGCAGACGCTGAATCCAAAACCATACAAAAATCCAATAAACAAAAGTAGTTATGAAGAATTCAGACAATTTTCTTGCTATTAAAGATCATACCGTATATGCAGTTAAACATGTTTTCATTTTTTGGCAAATGAACAACAGTTAAAACCCGTTTTATGTTTATGATGTTTTTTTCTATATGTTACTGGCAATATGTGAAATCCAGCATTCTATAGAATGCCTAGGAAATGTATAGAATGCCTAAAATCAAACGTCAAAGTATGAAATGATTGCTACTTTATACACTCTCAGAAATAAAGGTACGCGAGCTGTCACTGGGGTGGTACCTTTTTAAAAGGTACACATTTGTACTTAAAGGGTCCATATTGGTACCTCAAAAGTATATATTAGTACCAATTGTTTTTAAGAGGAACACTTTTGTACTTTTTAGGTACTAGTATGTACCCTTGAGGTATTAATATGGACCTATTAGGTACAAATTTGTACCTTTTGAAAAGGTACCACCCCAGTGACAGCTCGCGTACCTTTATTTCTGAGAGTGTACATTGCCTAGACATTCTATAGAATGCCGAGTTGCAGTGTGGCAAACTATGTAATTGGCCTACCCCCACCATTTTTCCCGCCACTGATGTTGGCGGTGGTGCTTGGGTTGTTGTTTGATGATGGCGATTGAAGCAAATGAGTGTTGAACGTTATTGTAAGACAGCGAATTGCCGGTACGAGATTCCACTACCACATCACAGACAATATTGCCATAATTCTTCTCACGACGTCAGTGGATATTATCCGGCTGAGGTTGTTTTGTGACCATGTTGGAAGGGAGTGTAGTGCCAGGACAGGAATCATGTTGACATGCAACGACGGTTCTACGATTAATTATCTCCAATAAGAGCCAATGCTGCTAAAAACTGTGTTGTTGTTTTTTTTTTACTGAAACCAGTTATCAAAAATTGCTGTTCTGTCACTTTGCCTAAATGATACTTGTCATTCTATATAATGCCTAGGAATTGTATAGAATAACTAGGAAAAGTATGCAAAATCTTTACAAAAACTGATATTTCATGCTTTGCCTAAAACCATCAGGCATTCTAGAAATTTCCTAGACATTATATACATTACCAGGATTTCACACATTGCCGGTAACATATACACTTGTTCAAATTACTTATTTAAAATGAGTTGAAACAATACAGTTCTTAATTGTTTTATGTTCAATCCACTTAAATTAGTGGGACAAAATGAAGGAATTGTGTGGAAGCCAGCATTTTTTAAAGTGTATAATCATGCGCTTGACTGATGTGTTTGACGAAATGTTTTTTGACCAATAGTTTTAGCCTAATTTTTAGCAAACAAACATTTGATTAAACGGTTCAACTATTAATCTCTTAATGAATGGTTTGAAATGTCTTTTTTGAAGACAGTTTTGGCTTAATAGACTGTGACAGAAATCTCTCAGATCTGATTCTACAATATCTTCATTATTGTTCCAATGATAAATTAATTACAGGTTTAAAAAGACATGTCGTTTGAATGAATTATGACTCAATTTTGATTTTGTGGTGAACTAACCCTTTGAAGTGTAAGTCACAGATACCATAATTTCCTTTGGCTACAAATCCAAGAATCTGTCAGAATTTCACTAACAAATTATCTCCTCATCCTAATTACGTTTTCAGCACTAAGCCATGGGATCCGGAACGCTGTCTGGTGCAGTTTGAGAAAGACGGCATTATCCAAACTAAAGAGAAATCACAGCGCCGACGCAACCGTTTCTCTTACAGCCAGGACTGGGCTGGACAGCAGAAGGTGAGTCACATAAAAAAAAAGTTGATCCCACAAAAAAATTCTAATCGCCTTCTTCCTACACTCCATGATGCTTGGCGTGAATCATGGGAGTAACATCCATTAAACTGTAAAAATCTAAATATACTGGATACACTATTCTCTTCACAGTAAGACAACTTGTTAGAATAAAATACTTTCCGCAGATCACAAATAATCCCAAACACTCAATGCGAGGCTTTCTGCAGCAATATCGTGGACTTATATTGAAATACTTTACTGTAGGGAATACACAGAGAATATAATCTGGTGGAATTTAGCACAGTGAACTCAAAAGAGCTTTGGTCGGTGATATGCTTGTGATACTAATGTGATGGTAAAATGCCAAGTGTAGCTTTATTTTTTTATCACCAAGTGTACCTCTTGCTTACACTGTAAAAAATAAATAAATAAATAAATGTGTGTTTTATGTATGCAGTTGAAGAAAAAAATATATTAGCCCTCCTGTGAATTTTTAAATATTTAAATGTAGTGCGTGTGTGTGTGTGTGTGCGTGTAAAATTTTTTTAAAACACTTTGTTGTCAAATGACTTGCCCAATAACCTAACTTAGTTAACCTAATTGTAATTATATTGTTTCAAAGGAAGAGATGGAGATGCTTGTCCATGCCTTTATCTCTTCACGGTTGGACTATTGTAATGTTCTGTTCACTTGTCTGAACAAATCTTCTATGGAACGTTTGCAAGTTGCGCAGAATGCAGCTGCGAGGCTTTTAACTAACACCAGTAGGAGGTCGCACATTACTCCTGTGCTTAAGGCTCTTCATTGGCTTCCTATTAGTTTTAGAGTAAATTTTAAGATTCTGGTAATTACATATAGAGCTCTGCATTGTCAGGCCCCCCTTTATATTTAAGATCTTTTACATGGTCACTCCTGTGGCTGGTCTCTGAGGTCTTCTGACAAAAAAAACGTTTTAGCCATTCCCAGAACACGTCTTAAGAGTAAAGGTGACCGTGCCTTCTGTGTTGTGGCCAGGGCTTGACATTAAATGTTTTGATCACCAGCCACTGTGGCTAGTAGTTTTCCAATGTTACTAGCCACTCGCCATTTTCACTAGCCACAATTTTGCTGTTGAGAAAATATATTTTATATCCATAAATTTGACTTTGGCATGCTAAAATTACTTGATTTAGATTTTGTGTTATGTCCACATGCCTCCTCATTCATTTCACTTTTGTGTGTGTGTTGCGTATGAGCTTGCTCAATGAGCATGAGCAAATGGGTTGTGGCTTCATAGTGTCACGTTGCAATTAGTTTTTATTTCACATGAATTTTCAGGGTTCAATACTAAGGATTTACTTATTTTTTCTCTGGTCACACCAAACTAATTATTTCCTTGCCACACAATTTAAATAATGTGTCAAAACAAGCAAAATATAGCTGTATACACTTTTTATTCAACAAAAATGTTGTAAAAAACAATAGACATTTAATAAATTATTGTCATGTATCTAAAATGCACAGTAGGCTAGTCTGTCCAGGCTAAAGGTCCAAGATCGCCAGTTAACTATACATAAATGGAGAGTTAATCTCCTATTAAAGCAATGTTATTGTAAAGGATGATAATTAAAACATATTAACAAAAATAACCATAAGCAATGGAGGTCGCGTGGATGGATGTTCGCGTGCACACAGTTAATGTTAGGCCCATTAATAATCTGTTAAAAGAATGGTTAAAGCGAAAGCGGCAACCACTGCTGCTTACAAAAACTCTGGAGCTCTTGAAAGCAACAGGAATGTGGGTGCTTTTTTCCAGTCTATTTTAAAGAGAACCAATTGCACCAGTTGTTTTTCCAGGCATGATTGCTTCGCGCAAGGACGTGGGAGCTTTTAAGCACTCGAGCGCGACACTAAACGCCTCGTCAGTGAGTGAGGAGAGCCTGTATCACCAGTCGCCTGATCATCTCATTCGGTATTCACCTGCTTTCTTTTGCCTGCACGAACAGTTATCAGAATCAGAA
>CAIGQV010019532.1:7723488-7769112 GCA_903798115.1 Danio jaintianensis
AATGTTGACTACTGTAGTTGTGATTATTTATACAGCATATGCACATTTATGGGGAAAGGAATAAAGATTTTGATGGCAAAGAGCTAATAAAATAGCTTAGGAAAGGTTACAGAAATTCCACATGGTTGTCCCACGAACACATTTTTTGGAACATTTATACAGTATGTAAAAATAAATATGTAATTTCCCAATAATTCGTTTTTAATTATTAGTTTTTTGTATTTTAGTTAGTGTATTTAGGTTGAGACTTTTTGATGTGTCATCGAATTAATGTCATTTCATTGGGTGTTTACTGTAAGTTACGGTGAAAATGTGTGAAAGTAATATTTTTTGCTACTTAGAAAAAATGAATAAACAGGACACATTCTGTAATAGAGGGAGTCGGGGTACAATGGAGTTGAGGGTCCAAATGTAGTTTATTAACTTAGTCATGCAGGCAATGGTCAAAACAGGAACAAACAGTATCGTGAAGAAAATCCAAAAAGCGTCGCCGTGGTCACAGGCAAAGAGGTCGATACAGGCAGCAAAACAACATAAACAAGATACAAGGCAAGGCTAGACAATAGAACGCTTCGTGGTGTTACAACAAACAGTGAATAAGAATCAGCCGTGTGTGTGAAAATGAGAGGTGTCTTTATAGTCCAGGTAATCATTGATTATGAGTTTCAGCTGTGTGAGTGTCCGGATTATTTTCAGCTGTAGCGGGTGTTGATTGGCGCAAAGCATTGTGGTAGTTGTAGTTCATGTGGTGGCAGATTTGTAGTTCTCCAGTGATCCGCATAGGCTAGATCGCTGGTGATCGTGACACATTCCGATGCCCTTTCAGCTGCAACCCATCACTGGGAAACTATTTCGTATTTATGTTTTGTATTTTTTTATTAGTTTTCTTTTTGTATTTTAATTAGTATATTTAGCTAGAGACTTTTTGATGTGTCACCCAATTAATGTCATTTAAGTGGGTGTTTACTGTAAGTTATTTTAAAATATGTTTGAAAGTAATAATTGTTTTGCCACCTTGAAAAACAGGACACATTCTAATGTACACACTTCATATCTTAAAAACTATTCATATACAGAAATTACACACGAGCGTCCCATTAATTATGCTATTTTAATTAGTATAATTTGGTAGAGACTTTTTGATGTGTCATCAAATTAATGTCATATTATTGGGTGTTTACTGTAAGCTACTGTTACAAAGCGGACGCTGACAACAGACATGCGGATCCAAATGCAGTTTAATACAGGCAAGGTCGTATTAAATCAATGTGAATGTGAAAGTAAAGTGTCTTTATAGTCCTACTAATCAGTCCATGTAATCAGTGAGATGAGCTACAGCTGTGTCTGTGTGTGAATGTCAGTTGATGGGTGCAGAGAGTTCTGGTAGTTGTAGTTCGTTTGGAATACCGGAAGTAATCTCCAGTGGAGAAAACACCGCTGGCGATCACAACCGTTACAATGAAAATGTATGAAAGTATTTTTTTTTTTTTGCTATTTAGAAAAAATGAATTAACAGGACACATTCTAATGTACACACTTCACATTAAAAAAAACTAGTCTTTACCATAAATACTATACAGAAATTACACACGAGTGTCACATTAACTTCACATAAAATTAATAAAACAGTCACATTTCCACGTTTTACGTCATGTAAAGCTCATGTGATTTTATTCTCTCTCTCTCTCTCTCTCTCTCTCTCTCTCTCTCTCTCTCTCTCTCTCTCTCTCTCTCTCTCTCTTTAAGGGCTTTTATAAGTAGCTGATTTTTTGCCTATTACTCAGGGTAAAGAAAATCAGTTTAAATAAGTTAAAATCCTTTTTTGAAAGTAAACAAGGCATTATAATTGTAATAAATGAGGCAGAATAAGCCAAATGACAAACAGCTCAAGAACGCTTTTATAAAAAAGAAACTGGCATTCAATCAATGCTGCCCAAAAAATCTGCCCAAAATAAAACACAAATAAATTAAAATAATTTATTCTAAAATAAATCCACATAACAGTTATGATTATAAAACTTAATTACATAATGTGTCTAAGTAAAAATATTAATTCTAAAGCAAATTATATTTTTAAAAGACTGAAGTAAAGGAGGGGGGCGTCACGTTGGCGCAGTGGGTAGCACGATCGCCTTACAGCAAGAAGGTCGCTGGTTTGAGCGAAGTTCGAAGTCCAAAGTCTAAAGACATGCGGTATAGGTGAATTGGGAAGGCTAAAATGGCCGTAGTGTATGTGTGTGAATGAGTGTGTATGGGTGTTTCCCAGGACTGGGTTGCAGCTGGAAGGGCATCCACTGCGTAAAACATATGCTGGAATAGTTGGCGGTTCATTCCGCTGTGGCGACCCCTGATAAATAAGGGACTAAGCCAAAGCAAAATGAATGAATGAATTTAATATATTTAAATCAAATTTTCTATGTTGCCTACATAGACAGCAAATTAAATGAAAGTGAACTGTCTACTTTAATGTTTCCAAATGTGAAGATAAATGATGTTCAATCAAATAAAAAATTAAACAACATAATTATTGCTGACAAATGATTAAAACTTAGTGGTTTGTGTTAGTGAGTGTTCTGTGATTTATTAATTTTTTTCCAAACAGGACACATTCTAATGTAATGTATGGAAAAACAAAACAAATGTTGATGCTTAAAACTAGGGCTGCACGATATTGGAAAAATCGGACATTGGGATATTTTGCTTTTCTGCGATATATCTAATTCCAGCAAATGATTGAATAGCACTAATTGGAAAGGATGTTTGTTCACACTTTATTTTAAGGTTAAATTCTCGCTCTTAGCAAACCATTATGACTTTTGCTTCAATAAACTCCTAATTTGCTCCTTATTAATAGTTATTAAGGTAGTTTAGGTATTGTGTAGGATTAGGGATGTATAATAAGATCATATAGAATATGTAGTTTAAAAGTACACACGTTTTAAAAGCCAATATCTCAATAACATGCATACTAATAAGCAACTAGTTAATAGTGAGAATTGGTCCAAAGTGTGTATTAATTTTGATTGATTAGGATGATTCTGTAGGGCAGTGAATCATGTAATAAACAAACTACAAGCATAAATAAATGCAACAAAGCAAAGATAAAAGTGAAATAAACAGTGCATGCTTGATGGTTTTGTATATGTAAATGTAAGGATTACACTGCAAAGTCTACTCAACATTGCATATCTATGCGATGTGACTATTGAGGATGCACACATTGCGATATCGATGCTGAAACCATATATTATGAAACCCCATTTTACAGTATGTCTTTGACCCCCATGTACATATATAAGAACAACCCTTATAAGACATGAATAAAAAGATTTTTCCATCAAATAAAATCAGTATAATAATTCATTTACAAATGTCTGATTTTGATTTCCTCAGGCTTTATGAACCAGTGTGCCAGATGCAGTAAAGAAGTGAAGGACATCGCTCTCATAGAGGCCTCGGTAGCAGCTATACAGAAAACACAGCAAGACATACAAAGGCAAGTACACCCGTAAGGACTCAATTCAGGATTAGGGCATTACAACGGCTACGAATTGCCCTGCTATTCAATACTGACTATTTATTTCTCTAATCTGCAGTGGGTGAGAGAGCTCAAATGTGCTGCAAGTTATGAAAACACATACAAATAGATTGGACCCTTATGGTATCTAAAAAGGGGAAGTCGTTATAGTTAAGTAAACTGGGAGAGTACCAGAAATATTTGTTTTGCCTTCCTAGTTGCTCAAATAATAAAAGAATAACTCCACGATAATGTTTACATGACTTCAAAAAAAGACTGATTACAGCAGCCAGAGAGAACAATGTCAAATTTACTTTCCCACCCACTGCATTAGAAACACCAAACTTCATGCAAAAAGGATGTAATACAAAATATAGCTTTATAAACGTTTACAAAAAATACATTTAAAAAAAATCTAAATATTAAAAACTTTCAAAGGTTTAAAATGCTGGTGACTGTAAAACGCGGCATTACAATATTGTGAAAAAGATTTAATACACTAACAAATTAAGAAAGCATCGTCATCTGACTGACAACACATGGAAACGCACAGAAACACACAACAAACAGTGCAAATAATAACAGAAAGGTGTCAGGAGATCCCAAAAAGTGACAAATCCAGCTGCTTCCAATATAGGGTGTATCCTAAATTGACCCTTATACCCTTAAATAGTGCACTATTTGAGCGGGCAGTCCTTTATAGTGGACTCAATCAATCCCACAATGCACCACAATAACGAGTGCACAACCGATGTGCACTCAACGGCTAGAGCAGGGGTGCCCAGACTCAGTCCTGGAGCGTCAGTGTCCTGAAAAGTTTAGTTGCAACCACAATCAGACACACCTGGGCTAGCTAATCAAGCTCTTACTAGGCTTTCTAGAAACATCCTTGCAGGTGTGTTGAGGCAGGTTGGAGCTAAAATCTGCAGGACATGGGCCCTCCGGGACTGAGTTTGGGCACCCCTGGGCTAGAGAATATCCATAATGCACTTTGAGAGTTTGCGCGCCAAATAAATTTCCACATCTGACCGCAAGAAGGCATCCTCAGCGGAATCATATCGGTGTACGTTTCTAAATAAATGATTGATTAATTGATAAATTGTCGCTTGTATTCATGATGAAAATCAAAGTGTGGTTTATTTATAAACTAATTTCAAAAGGATCACATGCTTATGATTGACTACGGCTGGTCCCGCATTAGCTAACACATGATTTGCCAATCATATGAATTCTACACACTATAAATAACCAGAGTTTCTTACCTTAGTTATCTTCCTCTTGAAGAATCCCCTCTTCCACCCCTACTCCTCCTCCCTTTTCCTACATAGGGCGGCATGGCGACTCAGTGGTTAGCACTGTTGCCCCACAGCAAGAACATCACTGGTTTGAGTCCTTTGTGGGCCAGTCGATGTTTGTATGTTCTCCCCGTGCTCTCGTGGGTTTCCCCCAGGTTCCACGGTTTCTTCCCACAGTCCACAGACAGGCGATATAAGTGAATTGACTAACCAAATGGGCACTATAGATGAGCTCTCAGCCAGGCTCCTACCTATGCTTTAGTCAGCAGCTTATCTCTCCATAGCAATCCCTACAATCTGTCTTAGACCCTAACTAAACCAGGGGAGTGCTCGAGACCTACCTGAGCTCAAACTCAGGTAGGGCTCTCTCCCGGGACAGCATGCCAAACACGCTTTATTATCAATCATAAGCTAAGTGTGAACTGAAATATGTTGTTTCATTACAAAAAAACAGCTTGCAAAGTGATAAATAACCACAGTCTGACCAAGAAGTTTAAAATCGAATCCGTCGGAAAGATTTACCGACCAGCAAAGCACAAACAAAACGGCATCCCTTCCGGTGCATTAAGTGGTCAAATTTACTCTCTTCTTTTCATTCACTCCGTTAAGGTTGCATTTACACTGCAGATCTTGATGGTCAATTCCGATTTTGTGACTGTATCTGATTTTTTTTTGTTGTTGACCCGCTTACATCATCTTTTAAAAGTGACTCATATCCGATTGTCTGCATTTACACTGCACACGGCAGAGGCACAATGACCAGGAAAAAAAGAGCGGGTGCTGACTGACAGCTGATAATAAAAGAGCGCCCTTTTCTCCGTTCCTGTATTTAATCTGTTTGCAGGGTTTCATTTTTTAATTCTATTTGACAAGTTGTTTTACTAGTTTATGACAAAAAAGTTCTCATTTGGCCATCTTCTTTTAATCTAGGTTTTTTTTTAAACCAGTAGGCATCTTAATGTGATGTCCATGACGTGATTTATGCATGTGATGTATGCAATAGTTTTATATTAGTTTATATTGGTTACGTGGCGGATATTGCTCTCTCTCTCTCTCTCTCTCTCTCTCTCGTTAACATGCTTAAATACTTGTGCTACATGACAATATAAAATCTTTTTTAGTCCTCGTGTATGAGATTTAAGGTTTGCAACTCTGCTGAAGTCCGTTCTGAAATGAAAGCGTCAGGCCTGACGTCATTCGCTATGGTTTAATTGATGCGCGACTTGCATTGACAGGTGTAAATCCCATCTACCTGCTTACACTGCAGACAAGAGGGCACGGATCCGATTCATATCGGATACATTTCCACATATGAACAAGGCCTGAATCTGATTTGAGTAAATCGGAATCTATGTGATTTTTTTTCCTGCTTACACATACATGGGCCATATCCGATCTGTGCCACATGGGAGAAAAAAATCTAAATTGAGTCACTTGAACCATGCAGTGTAAATGCAGACTAATTGTACTATATTAGTGGGCTAATGTAGGGAATAGTGAATGAAGGAATAGGGAAGTCATTGAAGTCTGCAATTTTCATATGTGTTTTTTTTTATGTTCTTATTCTAAAAAATTATCCCGCACATAAATCTTGCACTCTGAATCTGATGCGTATTAAAGAAACAGTTCACACAAAGATAATCTCGTAGTTTACTCACCCTCAAGCAATCCTTCTTGTATATGACTTTTTTCTGTTTGATGAACACAGTCGGTGAAGTTAAAAAATGTATCCTGGCTCTTCCATTCTACTGTTTTGTTTTTTCAAAAGCACAAAAATTAATGGTCGAACTAGAACTAGTCAGGGGAGTAATGCATTTCTTATGAAGTGGATCACTGTGTTTTTGTAAACGGCGATGGCCAGATGCACATTATGCACAGCTGACGTATATGACATATGACGTAACTTGGGTAGACACATGTACGCGGCATTGCAAAAGTAATATACTGTGAAACGTTATACAGTAACGCCAAGCCAACTAGTTTTCTTGTTCTTTGTCATCTTCTGTGGTAAATAAACTGTGGTAAGTAGTTCCTGGAGCTTCCAATATGAATGCATCTTACGTCATGCAACATATGCTATATATGTCAGTTGTGCGTAACCTGCCTTCAGCCAGAAGTCAGTGATAAACCCATTACCCTAAACAGCACCATGAGAAACCAGAATACAGTAGAGGGGTGGGAAAACTCGGTCCTGGAGGGCCGATGTCCTGCAGAGTTTAGCTCCAACACTAATCAAACACACCTGAACATGCTAATCAGTGTCTTCAAGATCACTAGAAATCTAAGCAGGTGTGTTTGATAAGAGTTGGAGCTAAACTGTGCAGGACACCGGCCCTCCAGGACAGAGTTTGCCCTCCCCTGCAGTAGGCTATAGCAGTGGTTCTCAACCATGTGCCACATTCTGTCTTTATAATGCGCACTTTAAATGTCATAATGTGCTCTGTGCTGCGAGTGTCAGCATTCTGTATTTTGGGCTTTCGCTTGTACAGTGTCTCTTAAAATACTTTCTACACATGTGAAAAACTGAAAAAAATGTAACCCAACAATTTTATGATGGACGAAAGTTTCGTACACAGTGTGTAAATGTGATTGACACAACATGATGTCAAATTGATTTTTTTAACTGTAACTTTAATAAATTCTGACCAAATTTTCAAACTGGGTGGCATGGTGGCTCAGTGGTTAGCACCTCACAGCAAGAAGGTCGCTGGTTCGAGTCCCGGCTGGGCCACTTGGCATTTCTGTGTGGAGTTTGCATGTTCTCCTCGTGTTCGCGTGGGTTTCCTCCGGGTGCTCCAGTTTCCCCCACAGTCCAAAGACATGCGATATAGGTGAATTGGATTAACTAAATTGGCCATAGTGTATGAGTGTGTGTGTAAATGTGGGTGTTTCCCAGCACTGGGTTACGGCTGGAAGGGCATCCACTGCGTAAAACATATGCATACATTCATTCCACTGTGGCGACCCCTGATAATCAGGGACTAAGCTGAAGGAAAATGAATGAATGAATGAAAATTCAAACTCAGTGCGGAATGAACTTGTGTGAAACAAAATCTGAGGTGTTTTTTTTTTTTTTTTTTTCAGTTTTGTTTATTTTAACGTCCTGGTTGTACAGTTCCTTTTTGTTTGCATATTTTTACAATCAGGACATAAAAAAAACAAACCTCTCAGATCTGCGACAACACCACAGACTCTAAACAGGAAGCAGCCGTTTTTGTCAATTTTTGGGGTCACCTGACACATTTCCTCTTGCAGTCTGCGCTATTTGCATATGTCGTGACAATTTGTCAAACTGATGAAGGCGTTTACTCAATTTGTTAGTGTTTTTCTATTCGCATGTGTTCTTGCTCTCATACTAATCCTTGTTATCTCACGTTCGTCTTCAGAAACCTGAGTGCACTGGGTCGTCAGATAGCAAGGCACAAGACGGCAGAGGAGAGCAAGTCCTTGAGCGGACGGCACTGTCTCATCCTCTGCATGCTGTTGCTCTTCCAGCTACTCATCAACCACGTCTTCACTTGAGATGCTGTCACCTAGCGACCATTGCCTAGCAATCGTTGCCTAGCAATAAACACAGCCAAACGATCACCGTCACACAGCCCCTCGAATGCCCCACCCGTGCTACCACTCGTAGCAGCCGCACCATCAAGCACTAAGCACTTCAATTAGAGAGAAAGAGACTCTTGTTTTAATGAATATGACAGATAATAATTTCAGAGTGGATGTAAAACGATGTACTGCCACTCTCAATAATTGACGTGTTCCCACTTTCCTATGTACTTCCCTTTCTTTGCAATATGGGTCATCTTTTTTTCTTTTTTGAATGCAGCTGAATGGGTTTGTGTGTCTGTGTGTGTCTCTCACAAACTTCCATTTATACACCGGGCCTTAATACTGATGCCAAAAAGGGGAAGAATGAACTGAGTGATCAGTTAAGTCCGCCAGTGCAATGTTTTTTTTTTTTTGGTTAGATTTTTTTTGGCTCACACAAATTTGCTCATTTTATGATTTTTTTTACCAAAACAGTGTTTCTGTACAGAACAATACAAAGGAGAGTAAATGTTTACAAACTTGATTGTACACCACACAAAGGAGAACAATTCTCTGACACCAAAAGCGTAGTGTAGATTTAGAATAGAATCGGCGGTGGCGCTACAATAAAAGAATGAACAATCAGCCATGCGACTGAGATATTCATATTCATGACTGTTTGTTGGGTATTGGGGAAGTCATTCACAATAGGGGACACGTGAGGCCTTCTGGGAAGTTCCAGTTCATTTGTGTTGCTCGGGTGAAGCGAGATGCGTTTGCTAACGAAGGTGTGACTGGCTAGTCGAAAGTGTATATATTTGTTGGAAAACATTTGAAATTAAGAATGTATTTATTTGATCATTTCACTTGATTTGTTTTATATATAAACATACTGTTTATAAGAACACGTTCATTCAGGTTAAACGGGAGCAAGTATAGTTGAGCATCAATTTACACTAGGGAAAATAAGTATTGAACACGTCACCATTTTTCTCAGAAAACATATTTCTAAAGGTGCCGTTGACTTGAAATTTTCCCCGGATGTTGGTAACAAGCAAAGAAATTAAGTAAACTAAACTAATTAGTTTACAAATTAAGTTATGCGTAATAAAATGAAATGACACAAGGAAAAAATATTGAACACATGAAGAAAGGAAGGTGTAGAAAGGCAGTGAAAGCCCAGACAGCAGCTGAAATCTCTCAGTAGTTCTTCAGCAATCCTCAGCCCTTCCTCATTGTAAATTAATATTAGCTGCTTCAGTCCAACATCTACATTAGCAGGATGATGAAGATGAAACCAGGGTGGACATTTCAGCAAGACAATGATCCAAAACACAGCCAAGCAAACTCTCAAATGCTTTCAGAGAAAGAAAATCAAGTTGTAGAATGGCCCAGCCAATCACCTGACTTGAATCCAATATAAAATACAAATTAAAGATCAGATTTGATAGACGAGACCCACAGAACCACCAAGATTTTTACACTCTGTTGAAGTCTGTGAACAAAATCACACCTGAGCAATTCATGTGACTTCATTCTCCATATGAGAGGTGTCTTTAAGCTGCCATCACTCACCAAAAAAGCCCTTTTATTAAAAGTATTAAATACATTTCAGTAGTTCAGTACTTTCTCCTTGTGTCATTTCATTGTTATTACACATAACTCATTTTTTTCAGATTGTTTGCATTGTTTGGGTTTTTACCAAAATCTGGTTCAATCCCATGTCAACAGCTCCTTTAGAAATATTATTCCCAGGAAAAAACATGACATGTTCAATACTTATTTTCCCCGCTGTACTTCCTCTTCCTAAGGCTTTTTTTGTTTGTTGTTGTGATGTAAAATTTGAGTGTCCCTTTAGCGGGGAACTATTAAGGTCAAAGTACAAAACCTCCAATGCAGGATTCATATTGGAATTTTTCATTTGATTTGCTTTAATGATGCTTGCACTCTTAAGCCACAGTTCAACCCATTGAAATTTAAAAGCATTTTTACTTTTTTTACTTTTTTTTTTTTTACACAGCACTCAGTACAATGTCAACTTGTCTGACAACTGAAATGAATGAGATGTCAATGCCTCACTGTTTGTGAATGATTGTTGCAATTACAGTACCACAGTAAAACTTACATTTCAACACGTTGCCTTGTCATCTTTGCCACATTCACATATGCAACAAGGAACACGTGTAGATCAGTTTTACAATCTCTTATAAACCTTGACAATACTGTCCATTCTGCTAGCATTCATGAAAATGTCTTTATTAGGTATGTAACCAGAGGCATAATGTTGGAGATCGACCAATTGGGAATACACTGGAGAAAGTACAGGGAATAAAGGAACATTGACAAACTGCTTTACAACAAACAAGAGGGAAATTTTGTTGTTATTCATGTTTTGTTGTTGTTTGCCATCTATTTTTTTCAATGTTGTTCTTAATGACCAAAGTAATCCATACATACAAAGAAAACAAGTAATTAGATCAGAAATGAAGTTGTGTTATAAAATGTAATGACACAGGAAAAACGTACTGAACACATGAAGAAAGGAAGATGTAAAAAGACATGGAAAGCCTAGACAGCAGCTGAAATCTCTCAATAGTTAGAAAGCAACCCTGTCACTCATCAATGTAGTAAGCTGCTTCATTCCCAACACCTACATTACCAGAAGATGAAGATGAAACCAGGGTGGACTTTTTAAAAAGACAATGATCCCAAACACAGCCATGCAAACTCTCAATTGGTTTCAGAAAAGAAAATAAAGCTGCTAGAATGGCCCAGCCAATTACCTGACCTTAATCCAATGGAAAATAAGAACTAAAGATCAGTTGATAGATGAGACCCACAGAACGATCAAGATTCAAGATCGTCTCCTTGTGTCATTCCATTGTTGTTACACATAACTAATTGTTCAGATTTATTTAGTTTGTTTGTATAGTTGGGTTTTTACCAAAATCTGGGTCAATTTCATGTCTACAGCTCCCTTAGAAATGTATTTACCAGGAAAAATCATGACATGTTCAGTACTTATGGAAATAAGTAGTACATGCTCAACACACCATGTGATTTTGGACGCAAGCTAGTGTCCAAGATACATCATCTAGATGCACTGGGACGCATCGTCAGTGATGTATTCTGGGGTCACTGGGTGTTTCGGGTCTTTTAACATCAGACACCCTCGTCCAGGTGACCCAGCTGAGGTTGATCAGACCCCAGCTTGATTCCCAGTAGCCATCACCCACGGATCAGCCCTCTTTATCCATAGCCATCTTGTGGCTTTCTCAGCAGCTTCACAAGCAGACTTAATGGCCATCTTCTTAGCTGCTACTGCTAGGCCTAGTTGTGTGAAGACTTTACAGTGTGAACGCCCTGCAAACTCCATACAGCCCACCTCTATTGGCTCACAGTGGGTCTTTGAGCCCCCTTCCCGGCACTTCTCTACTAGCTCCTAGTACTTTGAGCCTACATTATGTTACCTACATTATATATGAAAAGTTAAGATGCAAGTGCCATCTGAAATTTTCTTAGATTTTTTTTTTTCTCAGGAAGCTGTGTAGGTCTCGTAGTTTTACTATTATGACAAATAAGTGTGAAATGACTGAACATAAACATAGGAGGCTGAGAAAAACGCTCATTTTAGAAGATTTTAGATGGCACTGCATTTGAATTCTTCATCTATAATATACTGTAGGTTGCGTCCATAATCACATACTGTGTTGAGCAGGTACTACTTTTTTCGAATGAGTTCATGCTTACTAGAAAGTATCCTAAAAATATGTAAATGTGTGCTAAGCTAAAGCTAAAAGTGCTCCGCCAGACTCTGAGATCGGCTGAATGGATTCTAAAATACTAATACTCAACAGTTTAACTCCAGGAGAGTTGTGAAATGATTCCAAAAAACTTCCTGATTCCAAAAAAAATTAAGTGTTTCTTTAATAACACCTTAGCAACTGGTTGGAAATGCCTTGGCATCCACCAAAAGGCCCTAGCAGTCACATGTCAACTACCCAAAAACCATTACATTGTGAGTTTTGTGCAGAGTTAAGCAAAAAGTTTAAAGATAAGATTTTCTTTTCATTCAGTCATGCACAATTGGAGTTTTCTCTTTTGTTGTCACAGCAGAAAATCCCAGGGCCTGTCAGGACATGGTAAAAAAAAGTGTGTATGCTGTTTAAAAATCCCCTTCCACTTCCCTGAGTAAATCCAGCTTTTTGAGGACATAAAAATGCATTACATGCTGTCTGCTGTGTGACCTGTTCAAAGGAAAAAAAGTCAACCAACCTGCGGGTATGGTACAATCGAAAGAAAACCATGACTACCCTCTAGGCAGAGGTTGGGTGGGGTTTTGTAGAAGTGTATGAGTCAGCATCCCACTTTCAGGCAATATGTTGTCAAATACAGCAGTAGGTTAGAAAACAAGTTCTATTTTAGTTCAACAACTCATGCGTGATTCCTTGGTTTCAAGATGTTACATGTCAAGTTTACAAATCTCTAGGGAACGAATCGGGCAGAGTTTTCTTGTTTTGATTCAGTGATTCATGATTAATTCCATGGTGATCTTCAGTTCATACGCCGAAGCATCACAGTGGATGGACAAGTTCAGTGGGACAACAATAACTGCAAAAAGGTCTAAGGCCTGCAGGCTACATGTCTATGAGTAGGCGAACACACTGGATCTTTGTGCTTGAATACAAGTGGGGGAAGACGGAAACGCATCGGAATCGCAGGCCCTAATTAGGTCACATGTGTGCTGGACTCCACACAAAAGAATTCCTTCCTCCTACAGCTGTGTAATATGCTTTCTGGGACAGCGAAGTATGAACATAAGTTTTGATGTCTGAAAATAATGTGCCTATCAAATGAGGGTTTTTTTTTAAAGTGGAAGTGACCCATGTTTAATTGTCAGTAGATCAGGGTGTGGGTGTTCTAACAGTACATCTGTAAGTCAAGACCCTCAAAGGGATGGCGGTCCTTTAAGGTTTATAATGTCACACCTTTCTTTGTTAGTGTTTTTTTTGGATGCTCTCGGCATGTCTCCATTTCCAAGGCCTGCAAAGAGTCTTTGTTCACCATTAATGTCTTCAGTGCTGTCACATATTTTGAAATTGTCATCTTTGGAATGTGACTTTCCACAAGGTGGTCTGTGTTGTCTTCTTCATGTCGCTATGCATTAAGTACACAATGTTGAACACATGCTGGTGAAGGGGCTTTCCCTGGACTCTTGGTAAAACAAATTTATTGTTGTTAGCTTTGCTGAATGCTTATGTAAGAGGTAGTGGAGTGTCTGGTAATCAGAAGTCTTGCAAGGTGTCCAAATTACAGTACATCATTTCAAAAATCAGGTTTCTAGAGAACTAGTTAGAACAGACAATTCGAAGGCTTTGTAGTACAGTTAGCATGTCCATCTAGATAAAGGCAAGTTACAATCAACTACGTCTGTTAAGCCAACTGGGTTTAATAAGCAGAACTATTGTCTCACATCTGGAATGTCCCTAGTTTGAGTCCCAGCTGTACAGCAGACTTTCCTGTTTGGATTTTGCACATTCTCCCTAGTTCCTTATTCTCCATTATCTCTAGTTTACCCTTAATCCGAAGACATCCAAGACAGCTGACCCACAGACCACAAGTTGTCTCTAGATGAATGTGTCATTTTTATTTGTATTTATTTTACACAAAATGTTAGTAAATCTGGCAACACGGTGGCTCAGTGGTTAGCACTGTTCCCTCACAGCAAGAAGGTCGCTGGTTCGAGCCTCGGCTGGGTCAGTTGGCATTTCTGTGTGGAGTTTGCATGTTCTCTGAATAAAGGAACTAAGCCGAAGGAAAATGAGTGAATGAATGAATGTTAGTAAATCTGGCCCAAATACTTTACATGATTTATACCTAGGGGTAAGAGATTGCACAGACACGGCAAGGAGGATATTGCAAGTTGTTGCAATACACAATGCCTGCGTATACAGTATGTACTAGTCAAATAAAGCATACTACAAATAAAAAATATGCATAAAAAGATTCACATGGCTAATTATCATGCTGGCAAGCTGATATTAATTTTCAGATGTCACTTATAAAAAGTACAGACACTACAGAATATTCAAATTAAGAGGGGAAGGTATAAGTAACTTAGTAGATCTGACTGAAGAATTAGCTAATTGTTAAACAAATGGTCACTGAATTAATTCACTGAACTTCTAATAATCACACTGTTAGTAGCTATGAATAAAAATATCCATTATGTTGTTGGAGATCTACAGTAGTAGTTAGTCCACATGTTCTGGCTTGTTAAGCCATAGTGCTTATGGCAAGGGATGTGAGTTTGAACTTGACTGTGTGATTTCTCAATTCCATTGCCCCTTTTCTCACAACGTCTGCAGTTTTCCTTGTTTAACCCTCCTGTTGATTTAATTCAATTCAATTCATGTTTATTTATATATCGCTTTTACAATGTAGATTGTGTCAAAGCCGCTTAACATAGAAGTTCTAGTAAGGTCCAGATTTCAGAGTTGAAGTTCAGTTTAGTTCAGTTCAGCGTGGTTTAAATGTCATTGCTGAAAGTTCAAACACTGAAGAGCAAATCCATCGATGCACAACTCCACAAGTTCCAATCCAACCAAGCCAGTGGTGACAGTGGTGAGGAAAAAAAACTTCACCAATTGAATTAGTGAAGGAAAAAAAAAACCTTGAGAGAAACCATTCTTCCTGTGTGGAGCTGCAGTCTAGGCACCGGAGGCTGGAGAACACTGGACGTCCATCGTGGAGAACTGCAGGTGTGAGTAGGTCACCGGCGGGTGATCAGGCTGGCCCACAGGATCAATGCGGGGACTCGTCTGTCACTGTGGTCTTTCAGGAATCAGTCTCATGCACTCCACTCCTCCATCAGCTCAGGATACGGCCTGGTCCAAGATTATTGATACCTTGCCATCATTTCTTCACAGGTCTTGGATCGCATCAATGGTGCTGCATAATCTCTAGGGGCCTCGGGATGAGTATCCCCAGGTGGAAATAGAGAATAAGGAAAATAATTAGCGTAGCTGCTGTTCATAGTGTATTTAAACGAGATGCAAAAATGGAGTGTTATAAATGAAAATAGTAGTTATATAAACAAACATAGAAACAAACATGTAAAGCATATGAGTGTTTCTAACAAAATGTCTTGTGCATTAAGACAGCAGGAGTGTGTCCTACAGGTGGTTGTCAAGCCCGATCACCTGCGTGGAGCACACTCATGCATCATACTGTTATGTGCTGCATTGAGTGTATGCTTTACTAAAAAGATAGGTCTTTAATCTAGTTTTGAACTGAGAGAGTGTGAGCCTCGGACATTATCAGGAAGGCTATTCCAGAGTTTAAGAGCCATAAATGAGAAGGCTCAGCCTCCTTTAGTGGACTTTGCTATTCTAGGTACTACCTGAAGCCTTGAGTTTTGAGATCTTAATGAGCGGGTTAGATTGTTAGACATAGTTGCTCCGTTACACTTAAAAAAGATTAGGGAAAAAAATCTGACGCCATGGCACAATGAGCACACACGTGCCTTAAAGAAAGCAGCCCGGAAAATGGAACGTAGATGGAAGAAATCAAAATTAGAGGTTTTTCGTCTGGCCTGGAAAGAAAGTATACTTAACTTTAGAAAAGCTTTAAAGTCTGCCAGATCTGCTTATTTTTCATCTTTAATAGATGAAAATAAACACAACCCTAGGGTCCTGTTTAACACAGTAGCCAATCTAACTAAAAACAAAGCATCAACATGCATTTCTCAACACAGCAGTAATGACTTTATGAATTTTTTCACAAGCAAGATTGATGAAATAAGAGATAAAATAAGCACCATCAATCTGCCTCCTACAGCTTCGTCCTAATTAGAGCACTGTAGACCGTTAATAGACACACTTCAAACTTTTTCAGCAGTAGGTGAGGAAGAACTGTATAAACTGATAAATTCGTCTAAATCAACAACGTCTATGCTAGATCCTATACCGACCAAATTATTAAAACAGTTGTTTTCAGACGTTTCTGAACCTTTTCTTAATGTTTTGAATTCATCCCTACTTTTAGGATATGTTCCTAAAACTTTTAAACTAGCTGTCATTAAGCCTCTTATTAAAAAACCACAGCTTGATCCCAAAGAACTAGTACATTATAGACCCATCTCAAACCTGCCTTTTCTATCAAAGATACTAGAAAAAGTCGTATCTGCTCAACTATGTTCCTTCCTGCATAGAAACAATATTTATGAAAAATTTCAATCTGGATTTAGAGCATTGCATAGCACAGAAACAGCACTCCTAAGAGTTACCAATGACCTCCTTTTGTCGTCCGATCGTGGTTGTATTTCTCTCTTAGTGTTATTGGACCTCAGTGCTGCATTTGATACAATCGATCATAATATTCTCCTTCATAGGCTTGAAAATTATGTTGGTATCACAGGAACTGCATTGGCCTGGTTCAGGTCTTATCTATCTGAACGTTATCAATTTGTATCAGTCAATGAAGAAGCATCATATAGGTCAAAAGTACAATGTGGGGTACCACAAGGCTCAGTCCTTGGTCCCTTACTTTTCACACTATATATGCTACCGCCAGGCGATATCATTAAAAAGCATGGAGTTAGCTTCCACTGTTATGCTGATGATACACAACTTTATATCTCCTCTCAACCTGATAATTTGTATGAATTTACTAAATTAACAGACTGTATAGCTGATATAAAAAATTGGATGACTAATAACTTTTTATTACTAAATTCAGATAAAACTGAGGTCTTGCTTATTGGACCCAAAAACCTCACACGAAAAAACCTAGAACACTGTCTAACCCTTGATGGATTCTTAGTTCAGTCATCATCTTCAGTCAAAAATTTAGGGGTGATTTTTGATAGCAACCTGTCGTTTGAAGGCCAGATTTCAAGCATCTGTAAAACTGCATTTTTTCATCTTAAAAATGTTGCCAAACTTCGACACATGCTATCAATGTCTGATGCGGAAAAGCTTATTCATGCTTTCATGACCTCTCGGTTAGACTATTGTAATGCGTTACTAGGTGGTTGCCCTATTGGTCTAATTAACAAACTACAGCTAGTTCAAAATGCAGCTGCTATAGTGCTTTCTAGAACAAAGAAATATGATCATATTACTCCAGTTCTTTCATCAGTGCATTGGCTCCCTATTAAATATCGTATAAATTGTAAAATTTTATTGACTACCTACAAAAGCCCTGAACGGTTTAGCTCCCCAGTATTTGAGGGAGCTCCTGGTGTATTATAGCCCCTCACGTCCAATATGCTCAATAAATTCTGGACAAATGATTATTCCCAGAATATCAAAATCAACTGTAGGCGGTAGATCTTTCTCTTATCTGGCACCTAAACTCTGGAACAGGCTTCCCAGCACAGTTCGGGAAGCAGACACACTCTGTCAGTTTAAAACTAGATTAAAGACACATCTCTTTGCATTAGCATACACATAAAACACAAATGCTTTTGAAATACAAATCCTTAAAAGGATTGTTAGTCTGCATTATTTAAGGCAACCGGAGCCGGGAACACTTCCCAAAAGACATTATAATTTGAACGGCATCTGCGCTTATGTTAGTCTTTTTTTTTTATTCCCGAGGTTTCCATAATCCTGGACCAGGCCATATTCTGAGCAGCTGCTGTGGTGGTCATAGAGGAGTGGAGAGCATGAGTCTGATTCCTGTAAGACCCCAGTGACAGATGAGTCGTCGCATTATCCTGAAGGGCCAGCCTGTACACCAGCCGGGGACCTCTCCCATCTGCAGCTTCTCCAAGATGGACGTCCAGCGTTCTCCAGCCTCCGGCGCCTAGACTGCAGCTCTGCACAAGACGTTTGGCCATAGGAGAAATGGTCGTGCCCAACTGAGCCTGGTTTCTCTCGAGGTTTTTTTTCCTTCACTTTCGCAAATTGGTGAAGTTCGTTCCTCGCCGCTGTCGCCACTGGCTTGCATGGTTCGTGACCTGTAGAGCTGCGCAACGATGGATTTGTTCTTCAGTGTTTGGACTTTAAGCAGTAAAAATTAAACCACACTGAACTGAACTAAACTGAACTTAAACTCTGAAAACTGGACTGACACTGTTTCAATTCACTGCACTCTTCTATGTGAAGCTGCTTTGACACAATCTACATTGTAAAAGCGCTTTAGAAATAAAGATGAATTGAATTGAAATTGTAGCGAGAGAGAAGGTTGGTTAGATAAACAGGAGCTAGATTATTTAAAGCTTATTTAAAAAAGATTTACTTAAAAAAGTATTTCTTTTTTTTATCTTTAAGTTTGGTGAATTTTTCTAAAATGACCCAAACATTAGAAGAAAAAAAAAAAAAATTATATTTTCAAATTTTCATGAAGGCTGTACAGATTTAGGGTACAATGGTTGTCCTTTAATCTGCCAACTATAAAACCATTTTTACACCACAACCTCATGACCTGTTAATGTATCTTTTTGTCATGACTTTACTTGGAGGGGCACATTATCATTAAACTCATTATTAACCACTCATGAACTCCTGTGTAAAAACTTCCTGTTGATTAACTTAAAAAAAATGAATGTTTTTTTATCTTGAACTTTGATTAATTTTTCTAAAATTACCCCGACATTAGAAGAAAAAAAAAACGTTTTCTATTTTCATAAAGGCTGTACAGATTTATGGTACAATGATTGTCCTTTGGGTCAATTTTAACCCGCCAGCTATAAAACCATTTTTACACCACAAACAATGACCTCATGACCTGTTAATGTATCTTTGTGTCATGACTTTACTTGGTGGGGCACATTATCATTAACTCATTATTAACTACTCATGAACTCCTGTGTTTAAACGTAACAGTTGTACATGTCCATCTAGTGCAAGTTTACATTGAAAAACAATAGAAAGGTGTTGTGACTTCATCGAGATGAACAGTTTAAACTCAAGAGTTTATAAGTATTTTAAAATGAGTTAATGATGGTGTGCCCCTCCAAGTAAAGTCATGACACAAAGATATTTTAACAGGTCATGTTAGTTACATTAATCAACAAACATGAACTCACAAGTAAGGTTGTTCACACATGAACTCATGTTACTAGTTGTAGCTAAAGTTAGTTCTTGATTAGCATTAATCATTAGTTCATAATAAAGTAACGTTTAGTTTACATATTAGTACATCATTATCATCATTATGTACTGTTATTGTAAAGTGTTACCAATTTCATGAATACTGTCTTGCTACAACGTTTAATTGCTATTTTTAGCATTAGAAAATGTAAAGTGTCGCCCACTGATTAAACATTAATGAGATACTCCAAACTCATGAGAGAAAACCTAGACATTCACAAAGTTCGTGATGAAGATGAGGTTGCTTCTTCATGAAAAAGAGATTTGAGGATTCAAATTAAATGTATCTTATTTATTTTAGAGGTTTAGTGAAGGCTTGTCATTCTTGACCTGATGGGCGATTGGTGTATACAGAATTCTAAGACAACAGGAGGGTTAATGTGAGAGGTAAGAGGACAAGCCACTATTTAGGTGTGTTAGGAGCACAAAGTGTTGACTAGTTTGGGTTGTTCTTGTAAATGTTGCCCATTAATTACAACTCCTGAACTTCCTCTGAGCCATCTCAGATTACAGAGCACAGGGAGGCGTCAGAGTCATGCCTTGACATGTTCACTAGGTCAGAGCAAGGATCACTCGCATACAGACACACACACAGACATGCTAAGCTTTGCTTTGATTCACCATTTCAGACACATTCGTTATACTTTAAAACATCTACAGCAGGGTTCATCTGAGCACAGACAGATTTAACCACAGGGTACAAAAGCTATACTAATGTTTCTTTGCATTATAATTAAGCTTTAGAAAAAATATTAGTATTGCTCATATCTAGGGTTAGGATTTGATCAAATCGCTAACCCTAAACACTAGGGATGTAACAATTCACCTGACTCACGATTCAATTCGATTCACGATACTAATCTCACGATTCACGATTTAGTCACGATTTTTATAACCAAAGGAGACTCATTAATATAAACTAAAACTGTGACTGTGCTGGGATTTTACATTTTTAAAAAGAAATATCAGCATACCTATGTTTTCTGGCATAAGGTGAGGTCTTTGCACATTTACAATGTCCCCTGCTGATGAAAAAACTCTTTCACTGGGGACTGAGATGGCTGGTGTGGAGAGGAAAGCATTTCCCAAACCAGAGAGCAGTGTGTACAGAGGTGGTCAACAGGCCCTCTGCTCCAGGGGACTGGCCACTGGCATAAAATACTGATTATAAAATTACTAATTATATAGAGACAGGAGTTGAACATGATTATGAAGGTGAATAATTAATATTACTTGTATACTTAATTAGTATAAGTATCAGTGTGATACACTTAAGAAAAGAGATAATCTTTAACATTTTTAAATATTCAACAATAAGCAAATTATTAAAATATGCATAAACTCATTTAGAAAGGAGAGGGTAAAAATAATCTAATATCTGGTTCTGTAACAGAACAAGTTTCTCTTTCAGTCTGAAAAACATCTTCACACTTTCACTATTAAGACACAGATGCACCGTGTGATCTCCTTAGCACTCGTCGGAGCAAGCAGAGCTGCAAATCATCCGGTTCACGTGTGTTGGCTTATTAAAAGTGTTTTTGCATATACACGTCTGTGACAGTAGTTTTTCACTGTGCTGACGGTTTATGTGCATCATATTCGTTGTTCTGTTAGTGTACGTAAGTAAACGTCTTTTTGCAGTATTTGCACACAGTTCGTGTTTTGTCTGGCGCACCTCACCCCTGTCAATTTAGTCTGCCGCCCCACCTCTTGCTCACCCCTGATGTGCAGGTAAAGCAAGCTTGTGCCTGTAAACACAGCGTCCCCTCTGTTCAAAACATGTATCGCGATTCATTCAACATTTCTACCGATTTGAATCGTCACATATTTGAATCGATTTTCAACCGACTCACGGTGAATCGTTACGTCCCTACTAAGTACCAAACTGGCACAGAACTCATCACGTTCTTGTGCTCTGTTTGTGCTACAGTTTAAGACAAAATGTGCTGTTTAAAGGTGTTGTTTAACATATTTCTGAACAATAACTATTGTCTAATAACTAATTTGTTTAGTCTTTGCCATGATGACAGTACAAAATATTTTACTAGTTATTTTGCAAGATACTAGTATAGGGATATCTGGTTATGTTGGTTAACTAGGCAAGTTAGGTTATATAGGCAAGGTATTGGACAACAATTTGTTCTGTAGCCAATCAAAAACAATTACTTAATTAATTACTTATTTCTTCATATTTCTTAATTGTGGTAACTAAAAGAAGACTTTTCCAGATGAAAAATATAATAGGAAACACTGTGAACGTTTCCCTTGCTCTGTTAAATATTTGAAATAGAATAACAAATTTCACAGGATGGTTAATAAGTTTGTCTTCAACTGTATGTGACAATGGATCAACATTACATCAATACTCAAGAACAAACTATGAGTACTTAGTTAATGGGGAGATAAACACAACATCAAATCAGGATGAAATAAATACTTAACAACGCTTCACAACTAAGTTAAAACGAAAGAAACACTACAACAATAGAAAACTAAATTGCATATAAAAAGTAATAATAAATACCACCCTTCAACGTATGTCAAAATATGAACTTTGCTACAGCGTATACAAGACTTGGTACCCCACCTGGCCATTTAAATTCCTGGTACGAGAGCAAACTATTATACTATATAATAAAGAATCATAGGTGCTGTGTTAATAATTTACATGATCCATTCTTATTATTAAGTTTGATCTGAATAGAAGTTAGATATTACAACCATTGCTGGTGACGGGGTGTTTTTGAGTTTGTTGTGCCATGAAGACATTCTGACTGTATTGAAGTTTAAGTAACTTAAAGAAGTTCTTTCTTTCCTTCTTGAATGTATGGCAATGATGAAGTTGTCAGTGAATTTATTATATAATGAATAGTTTTATTGTAAAATATCTCTCAGGTGTGGTCTTTCTTTCCTTCCTTCCATCTTCCCTTCCTTTCTTTCTTTGCTTTCTTGAATGTATGGCAATGATGAAGTTGTCAGTGAATTACTTATATAATTAATAGTTTTAATGTAAAATACTTTGCAGGTCTTGACCTTACATCTGTTTCTCTCTCTGTCTGTCTCTATCTGTCTGCATGTTTTCTGGCAACAGTGATGAATCACTTGTGGTTAAAACTGCTAAAATTACTCATCTGGGACAAAGGAAACGATTCATTAGGAAGAAAGCTTTTGTCTGCAGGTGTGGTGGATCTCTGCCTATTTTTCCTGTGTAAATATCCAAACATCCTTTAAAAAGCATACTTACTTCAGAATCAAAATCACCCAAGAAGTCTTCAGAGCATAGCATACCTTTTAAATTCATTAATATAGTTGTTTTACCTCGGTGTTACTCTAAATACAAATTCCTTGCAATGAATTCTAAACCAAAAAATTTTTCAGGTGACCATATTTAAGTGTCAGAAGATGAGCATTCATGGTAAACAGAGCCATATTTGTATAGTTCTGCCATGACGGCCTGCTTGTCTGTTTCCTGTGACCTGTTTCAAAAGAAGAATTAAGCCTCCTTAGCAGGGTGGGTCATCATGACTGGCTGAATTGAGCTTGTCAGGTCTTGTTACAGAACGAATTACTTTGAATGTGGAGCGACCTGCTGTAATGCCTGCAAGGAAAAATACACGCTCATGCTAAGATACACAGCCATGCTAGCACACCCACAACAAAAACAACAAAAAAGATGGAACATCTCTGTTGTGACAGGTACTTAAAAAGGATAAAGTGTGTGAATGACATTTTGAGTTCTGAGAAAACCTTTGTGATGTTTTTAATGATTTGAGAATGTATGTCTAAAACAATTATGGGATATCATGCGGTGTTGGAATCCATTTAAAGTCTGTTGTAGGGTAACCAGAGTTAACTAAAATTAAGAGAAAAATAAATAATTAAAAAAACGAAAAATCTTGAAATAAATAAAAATGTTATAAAATCAAATTAAACTTATCATAATTGTAGTCTAAAAGGAAACATCAAAATAAAGTGTTTCTGTTAACGATGGTCATCTGGATATGTATATACAGTGGGTGACAGTTCAATATGACCACTACTTCCGCGTGTGGGGCCGCCGCAGGACTAAGGGATTAAGAAAATATTTTTAGGTGTTACAGCAGTTTGCGACTATGCCGCCAGGGGGCACAAATGGATGGTATGCGAACGAACACGAATATACAGTAGCTGTAAATACCCTGCTACTTGTAAATGAAGATGAAATAACAAAACAAAGCATTATAATTCCTTCATAAATCATTAAAAACTTGTTAACAAGTTTTATTATTATTGTAAGCTTAAGTGCAATAAGGATTCATTTTGGAAATTAAAACTAAAGAAATAAAAAACAACTAAAATGAAAGTACATAAATAAATAAATAAATAAATAAATAAATAAATAAATAAATAAATAAATAAATAAATAAAGCAGTGTTTTAGCCTAAATATACAGAGATGTACAGTGTTTGTTGTTTTAAATTGATAGGACTAAGACAGCCAATAAATAAGCTTTTTCATTTACGTTTTCATTTACAGTTTACATTTACACTTTGTTTGTTGATTATATTTTACTTTTTAATATTATGTCTTAATTATTGTACATAAATAATAAATGAATAATTAAATAGGCCTAAATAATTATTTACTTAAAGACATTACCAGCGAAAACGGAGAAACAGTCCGGCGCATGGTTTAAAGGGCTTTTCTCTCTCTCTCTCTCTATGTATGTATATATATATATATATATATATATATATATATATATAACAAATCCATAAAATGTACATAAAAGAATGGCAGCTGTAAAACAGAAACAGTAAAAGAAATTTCAAACTAATTCTTTCATTAATTTATAGTTTTTTACACCAATACACAATACCTTTTGTTACACAGACAAAAACACAATCATAAGCATTTGGTGATGAGAAAGTCATACAATAAAACAATGTTCAACACAAGAACTTTTCCTAAAAGCATAAAAACATACTTATATGGTGCTCAGTGACATTCACATAACAGCTAAACACCATCATGGTAACATAAATAAAATTAAAGTAATGCAATAAACATATTTATCTAAATTAAACATAAAATTCTAAAGTGCATAACTGATTAGATAAAAAAAACCTAAAAAAACCCATAGTCATGTGAACAAAAAACATAACAAATGTAACCTCTGTTCACATGAAAATGCAAAAACACACTTTGTGATGCATATTAAAAGCACATCAAATAAACAAATGAAGCTTTATGCAGGGAATTCTGGAAAAGTCCATTTACGGTTATCCATTACACTATATGTATTAAGGAAACTTACTGTTACAGATTTTTACTGTTGGATTTTTTTAATTTTTTGTAATTGTTTTGTACCTATTTTAGCAACATGTCTATTCAGGTGCACTGTGCTGTACTGAAAGAGATGCCAAATGACCTCAGAGGAAGCTGTCGAGGACTTGAAAGGGTTTCTTAGCACTCGCTCCTTGATAAGTTGACAGGATGGCTTACAAATGGATGAAATCCAATACTGTTTCTACTCTCTTAGGTATTCTCCATAGATCAGTGCAAGGACGCGCCACAGAGTTTTCAAAGAAGTGACCGTTGACAGTGCCCTGTGGGGGCATTTAAAGGTCTGCTGGCATCCAATGCATTTAGAAATATATTTAGTAAAATACCACCTAAATCAGTTTTTGTAATTAAATTACTACATATGAATTGGCTGTAATCCATTCTGGATGTTCCAGTGTGTGTGATGCCAACAAAACTAAGGCCATGTCCACACATGTGCAGGTATTTTACGAACATTTTTTTCCAGCCTTCATTTTTAAATTAACCTCTGTCAACATAAAAACGTTATTTGTGATGCATGTTAAGGGCACATCAAACCAACAGGCAATGATAAAAGTCTTTAATGCCGGGCTCAAGTATTGAGTACATTGCATTCAAGTCAATGCAAAGACGAGGTGGTTTACTGTCCCACGATGTGAACGACATAGAAAATGCGACGCGTTTGCCCCAAATGTGCACAATTTTCTTGTTGGCCAATTAGAAAGAAGAAGACAACCTCTGCTGAACCTCCTTTTATGTTGGCTTAACTGTTGCATTTAAGATGCATCGTTTAAAATAAAAAAAGTTTTGACTATTTTTTAATAATCAATGCAAACTGTCCTGCAAGGCAGTCAACAATATATATGACAAAAAATACATTTAAATATAAACCTATGTATGTATGAACACTGTTAGTGTTAAAAAGAACACTCTTAGTGTTAAGCTAATAACACTGAGAGTGTAGTTTTAACATATGTACTCCGTGCAAATAGGGAAAAGCAGTGGAAAACAGAGTTAACAGTTAACACTAGCAGTGTTTTTAACACTACGCAAGTGGAAAAAAATATAACTATTTCAAGTGTAAATTTAAGTGTGGACCTAAATAAACACAGAATAAGTGCTAATTTTCACAATTTGAGAGTGAAATTAACACTTCACAATTTGCTGTATCCACACAACCACACTGTACGCAGAGTTTTGGAAAATCTTTACCCTGGTTGGAGTTTTCAGGTTTTGGTTTCAGTCACCTGATATGCATCTTCGTATGAATAAACAGCCAAACCGTGTAGAAAAAACTGAGCTTTTGAAAATACCCATTTACTTAGACATGGCCTAAGGTTGTGAGTGTGATTCCATTAAAAAAAATGTACATCTTGAATAGAATGTCATTTGACTTTGACACTTAAAATATGCAGTTGTTTTAACCCAGTGTTGGGTCAAAGATTAAATTAAATTTAAATGAAACTTTTAACAGAACAGTTTGGTTTGTCCTTATTTAACCCAATGTTGGGTTAAAACAACACAGCATTTTTGAGAGTGTAGAAAGCTCTGCAAACTGCATAACCAACACCCATTCTACACTGTTAAAGATTTATGTAAATTACACAGTATTTAACTGTAATATGAACTGTATTTTACTGTAGGACAGTTATGCAGTATGTTACTATATTTTAAAGTTGCATAGTGAAGATTACCGTATATTTTACAGTAAAGATATCCATACAATTCGGTAAATACATACAGCAAGATAAATGCTGTAAATGTAAATACAGTATTTTTGGTGTAATTTTTTTACAGTAAGTTACTGGCGAACTGCTGCCAGTAAGTTAATATAGATTCTACAGGAAATTGTTAACAGGGTAGGTTTAAGGGAGGAAGTTGTCATTCAGACACATTTTCTTTCCCCCAAAGCAACTTACAGTGCACTTATTTTAGGGTCAATCCAACTGGAGTAACATGAGTGACTTACTCAGGGGCACAGTGGTGAAAGCTCAAGGATTGCTTCTTGAAGGAACATTCAAGTCTTTGTTGACAGTCCAGAAGTGAATGCACTACATTGTGAGATGGAACGCTGTGGAACTTCCTGTCTGAATTCAAAGATGCAACATGTCAGGACATGCCTAATAACTGAAATTATTTTATACAGTCACCAACATAATTACATGGTGACCTAATAAAGTAATAACCTTCTCGTCAGTCAAGGTCAGGATTGTTATTCACATGGCAACGAGACTGTTTATGTTTTTGTGCCTTTAGACAATGTTGTCTTGACATAATTTTACAGACCCTCCCTATAAAGATGCATACATTTTTTGGGTTTATGCGATTAACTAAAAATTTTCTGTGGTTTCACGTCTAGATGATAAAAAATTCACAATTAATACATCACAAACTCCACATTCAAGAGTTCGCTCTTAGATATTGCTTGATAATAATAGCAGGTTTGGCATGCTGTCCCGGGAGAGAACCCTGAGCTCGGAGATAATTGAGCACAGGGCTCCCGCCTGGTAAATAAGCAATAAGGGGGTACGAGATCAGGCTGTTCTCGAGAACTCCCCCTGGCGAAAGGAGGAGAAGAAAGGGGGAAAGATGGGATGAATGGGGGGTTTCTTCGGAAAACGAAGATAAGGGAATGGTTTTTGACGGGCTACTTATAGTGAGTTTGGATTCATCTGATTAGCTTACAAATGATTACGGATGAGAGTCCAGCTGTGATCAATCCAATCACGTGCTCCTCTCAAAATTAGTTTGTGAAACTTCACTTAAAATTCATGCTGCATCCACCACATTGCCATTATCATGTAACCCAAAAAGGTCACAGTTTCATGATATGTATTAATTGGATATTGTGGATATGTGGATAGTTCATCCAAAAATAAAACAAAATTGCTTATTTAGTCTCCCTCATGTGATTTTAAACATTTATGAGTTTCTTTCTTGTATTGAACACAAGTTAAGATATTTTAAAGAATGTTGTAGGATTTCCATTGTAGGAAAAAAAAATACTATGGAAGTCAATAGAGTGGAGGAACTATGACGTCAATTTGTATGCAAAAACCCGGAAGCAAGTTAGCATTTTAGCAGTTCCGGTTCCCTCGTTCCAAAGTCAATGGGTTTTTTTTAATGGGATTTATGTTAAATCGCTTAAATAAGGTTCATTCCTACCTCAAGATACTTTCACATTTTATTCTACGACATAAAACATAACAGTTACATCCTATTCTTGATTTTTGTTTAATCGGTTACACTTAATAAAAAAGACGGTTGCTATCAAGTTGCTAAATGGGACTACAGGCGATGTCAGAGACATTATACATCATCGAGCTGGTCTGGAACGCAGCCCGCTTGTGTTGGGCATTTGGATTTGTCTGTTATTTAAGTATTTTCATAAGTAGTAGTGTTTTTCTAATTGGGAATTCATATTGTGTGTAGAAAATTCCTTCACTTGTAGCGACCGTCACGACAGATTCATTTGTTGACCATTTATTTTAATAAAATGATTTTATACTGCTTACAGCAGCCTGTGTCTTTCCTGCTCTCAGTAATGTAAATGTGTGAATACATTTATAAAAATACATAAATATTAACTGTCATTTTAACGTGATCAATCGATTTTTCGTCGTTTTTTTTTCTTCATCTGAACACGTCATAACTGCAATATTTACACTCCTCCTTAAAATTGATGGCACATGTGACTGCATGGGCTGCTTTTCGCGGTACTTCATGACAAAAAAGAATATTGAATGTTGTTCTCTATCCATGATGAGACTTGCAGGCATTTGATAGACTTGTCCCTCATGCCTCTGTTGTCTATCACTATGTAAGCGGGCTGTATGATACACATTTAAATATGTCATATGATGATGATAATAATATGTAGGCACATTTATATACAACAACTGTAAAGCAAAACAAATGTATTACCCATGGAAAAACTATCCAAAAGGCACGTAGGTCTATATACAAATGTGTTTTTTTTCCGTATTTGTATTTGTTTATAATATATAGCGTGGATTATAATATAATAAACCAAGAGAGTAAATTTTTGTCATGGACCATATTTCTAAAAATAGAGTTGAAAAATTGTCGTTAGCAGGGTGGTGCTGATGTAACAAGCCAGCGCCCTGAAGTCAGTGTAGTCCGTTTATAGCCTGATGTTAGCTTTTCAGTTATCGTGTTTGCAGTTAAGATCCAAAAGTGATCAAATTTATATTTTTGTGTGAGGATTATCCAGCTGGACAAAACGTGTAAATGTAATGAACTGTGTTTGAACACAGAGCTTATTATTTGCAATCTTCAAAAAACCTATGGGAAAATCCTATGGGGATTTTATTGAGGGAACCAGTTTTATGCTAGCAGCCAATTGGCCTACAAGGTGATGTCATAGTTCCTCCACTCTATGGGTGCCAGCTACCAGAATATTCCAAAATATCTTAATTTGTGTTCAATAGAAGAAAGAAACTCAAATGGGTTTTGAACAGTGAAGGCTGAGTTAATGATGGCAGAATTTTCATTTTTTGGGGGTGAACTATCCCTTTAAGTCCAAAATCATGGACTATCTGAGTGGCACTAGATTTGAATTTGAGCTCACATAATGCCCATTAGAAAAACATGTTCTATAAAGAATGTATGAATAGAATTCTGACATGCTGGATTTTTCACTATTCCAAGAATGCAAAGAATGGACTTGCATTCACGTGGAGACCAGACTTGCCAGGTTACCTTGAAAGAAAGAACTCGAAAGGCCACGAGAACATGGAATGCATCCTGTTTGAAAAATTAGACGCTGCAAGCTTTCTCTTGGTCACATGGCCTTCACATGTTTTAGTGGAAATGAAAACATGAATGAATTTTATCAAGCCTACAAAATTAATTAAAAAAAATGTTTTCCATTATTAATCTGTATAATTCAAGGACATTTTGCACAATACAAATAAAGGTAATTTTAAAGTGAATTTCATTAAATAAATGCAATTTGTCATGCCTTTATTACAGCTTAAATGTGAATGTTTATTTTCATTCATTCATTCATTTTCTTTTCAGCTTAGTCACTTTATTAATCTGGGGTCGCCACAGCGGAATGAACCGCCAACTTATCCAGCATATGTTTTACGCAGCGGATGCCCTTCCAGCTGCAACCCATCACTGGGAAACATCCATACACACTCATTCACACACTACGGACAATTTAGCTTACCCAACTCACCTGTACCGCATGTCTTTGGACTGTGGGGGAAACCGGAGCACCCGGAGGAAACCCACGCGAACATGGGGAGAACATGCAAACTCCACACAGAAACGACAACTGACCCAGCCGAGGCTCGAACCAGCGACCTTCTTGCTGTGAGGCGAACGTGCTACCCATTGCGTCACCGTGCAGCCCATGTTTATTTTCACAGTCTCCTTTTTGCATGCTTGCAGTGGAAAAAACTTGAGATATCATTCTGAACTGTACAAATTTTTTATAAATTTGTATTTTTTAATAAACTTTGTCTATTCCCACAGGGGTTAGAAAATTGTCTTTAGACAGAAGCTCACACACAACAGCAAAACATAAATACACTTACACAATTATTTTAAGATCCTATAAAAAAAAAAATAATAATAATAATAAATGTCTTCTTGTACTTTTCCTAAATGCCTTTTTTGCTAAAGGGACTAGGCATGGGCCGGTATAAGATTCTGACGGTATATAAATATCACAGTTTCACGGTATTGTGATTACTGCTCTAAAATATATTCTTTTTAAATGTCTGGGTAAAAAACAAAAACTTTTTCCCCTTTGAACACAATGTATTTTATTTTGAGAAACATTTCAAATATTTTGGAGCAGTAAACTAGTCAGGCTAAATAATTCAAATGAATTATTGACTTCTGCTGTCTTCATTAGTTTCAAAAACAGCATCTTTGGATATCTTTTCTGCTGGAGATACCGTTGTCCTAAAAAAAAAAAAAAAAAAAAAAAAGTAAATAAAAAATCTTACAGATACCATAGGAAAATTTTGACGGTTTTAAAACCTTGACTTTTCCAAACCGCAGTATACCTTGAAAACGGTTATCGTCCTATGCCTAAAAGGGACTAATAGTGAATAGAGAATTGATGCACTCCTGGAACTTCATCATTTACTCACCCACTGCTTGTTCCAAAACCGTGTGACTGAATTTCTTCTGTTGAACACAAAAGAAGATATTTTGAAGGAAGCTGTAAACCTGTAAACACTGACTTCTTGGTGTTCAACAGAAGAAAGAAACTCAAAAGGCTTTGGAACCACTTGCGGGTGAGTAAACAGTGATTAAATGTTCATTTTTGGTTGAACTATCCATTTGAGTTACATTTGATGCGTCCTGTATATTCGGGTTCTTTCACGTGTCCTCTGTACTTGCATTCTTGAGTATTGGAATTTAACTTTGGTGGTTGATGATGATGTTACATGGAAACACAAGGACGCAAGATCGCTTAAGAATGCATATTATATCTGCTGTCTTGTCATTATCACATTACCTACTTGCATCCCCTTTACTTCTCTGCATAAATTCTCTTCCATGGCCTTGTGGTGTAGTAAATTGTCTATTGGATGCTCATTTTAGAATCTTGTTGGAAGTAGTGCTGTAGGTCATTTGGGAATTTCTTGCCTACTGTTTTTTTTTTTTTAAATACTATTAATTAAGACTTAGGGCGACATGGTGGCTCAGTGGTTAGCACTGTCGCCTCACAGCAAGAAGGTTGCTGATTCGAGTCCCGGCTGGGTCAGTTGGCATTTCTGTGTGGAGTTTGCATGTTCTCCCCGTGTTCGCGTGGGTTTCCTCCGGGTGCTCCGGTTTCCCCCACAGTCCAAAGACATGCGCTATAGGTGAATTGGGTAAGCTAAATTGTCCGTAGTGTATGTGTGTGAATGGGAGTGTATGGGTGTTACTCAGTGATGGGTTGTGGATGGAAGGGCATCCGCTGCGTAAAACATATGCTGGATAAGTTTGCGGTTCATTCCACTGTGGCAACCCCTTATTAATAAAGGGACTAAGCTGAAAAGAAAATGAATGAATAAATAATTCAGACTTGGGGCAACATGGTGGCTCAGTGGTTAGCACTGTTGCCTAACAGCAAGAAGGTCACTGGTTCGAGTCCCAGCTGGGCCAATTGGCATTTCTGTGTGAAGTTTGCATGTTCTCCCTGTGTTGGCGTGGGTTTCCTCCGGGTGCTCCGGTTTTCTCCACAGTCCAAAGACATGCGGTATCGGTGAATTGAATAAACTAAACTGGCCGTAGTGTATGTGTGAATGAGTTTGTATGGATGTTTCCCAGTACTGGGTTGCAGCTGGAAGGGCATCCGCTGTGTAAAACATATGCTGGATAAATTGGCGGTTCATTCCACTGTGACAACCCCTGATGAATAATGGGACTAAGCCGAAGGAAAATGAATGAATGAGTTCAGACTTACTATTTATAGCTTACCTTTTTATCACATATTATACAGTAGGGAGGTATGTGATTTTAGACACACTAGCTATGCTTCCATCCACCTAATTTTATGCGCATTTTGGAATGATGTGCATAAATTTTGAAAATTTGTATGAAAAATGAACTGCATGTGTACAACTGAGTAGGCAAAAACAATGCAGATAAACTATTATGTAAACACATTTACCGAATAAATTCCAGCATGCACATCAAAAAAGCATTTGATTTTGTTTTAACAGATTATGAGCTAAAAATGGGCACAATGTGAAGGCATTAATGGACAAACCAGCAGACCGACCACATTGTAAAACATCTGAAATGTTGTTTTGGTCATTCTAAAATCCCTCAGCCAAAGTCTGTTAACAAAGTGGTACAGTATTATTACCTTATTGCCTGTCTTGAGTGACTGTGCTCTCAAAGAGCGGCCTCGCGCCTCCAAAAGCAACCGCATGTTCATTGCATTTCGTCAAGTAATTTATTAAATAAGAAAATAATGGGCTTTTCCTAATGCAGCAAATTCCATTTTTTCTATTTAAACGGGTGGTCCACTACAATATCATATTTTAAACTTCAGTTGATATGTAATGTTGCTGTGTCGACATAAACAACATCTCTGAATGTAAGATGCTCAAAGTTTAATGCAAATGGAGACATTGGCTTTTACAGAGTTAGCTTAGCAAAGCCTACAGCGAACGAATTTGAGGACTACAAAACAATACATCTGGGCTAATGAGATCACAAACGTTCCAGGTTACGCGCATTCACTGCGCATACACCTCGCGCAGCAAAGGGGCGTGGCCACAGACACGTTAGTAGAGAAAGGAAAATGCCATCCAAACACTGCTATTTCCATGGATCTTGTTCTGTTTCACTATTTGGCCTTCCAAGGGACGTGACACAAAGAGAGAAATGGTTAAAATTCATTTTTAGTTATGTTCCAGAATATTATAAAAAAAGATATAGCTCTCTGTGCAAAGCATTTTACAAAGGACAGCTTCCACAATTGGTCGCAGTTAAGTGCTGGATTCAGCCAAAAACTTTTCCTTAAAGAAGAAGCAGTACCTATGATAAAAGAAGCTGTGGATTGTGAGCCACAACCTGTAAGTACTTCTTTTTGTTAAAACTAATATGTTACATGCATAGTTTCTAGCGTTCATTGTAGGCTATGTTGTAGTAAGGACGTAAACAAGGATATAAACAACGAGAAACGCGGTTTGTCACTAGCAATTATTATTAGCAATTTAGCTCATGTCTGCCAACATTTGTGCCCGAATTGGGGTGGATGGGCTGCGGGTGTATGTGATGTTAATAACTGTACCATGTTTTTGGCCGGCGGCAATCAGACGCTATACCCAAATTGATGACCTGGCGTGGGGATGAAATTACGGAAGTTTTCCGGGAGAAATAACAAGACGGGAGGGTGCAGGAGATGGGTGTGAAATACGAGAGACTCTCGGGAAAAACGGGAGTTTGGCGGGTATGATTTAGCTACAAACATATGTATCCGTTTTACCCCTGTAAACATCCACAATCTTCACCAGCGACCGCAATGTATCTGTATGTGTCAGCATTCCGTGAGTTTTACATTTGAAATAATGGAGTATATTATGTACAGACATCCAAAGTCTCCCTGAGGCGCCGCCACCGCCCCCTCCCCTACTTGTTTTACTAGATGTAAAACAAGAAAAAAGGATGTAAAACACTGCGTCAAGCCAGCAGCACTTCAGAAAAACAGTCAAGATGGCAGCAATGCATTGTTGAGCACGCGTACTATTACGGTAATTTCGTGAACCGTTTTACTCAGAATGAAGAAAATACCACATCATATCATTTATTCCTTTTTCTGCAACGTATGTTTCATTATTTATTTATTTACAAAAGTGCGTTGTTTTCAGAATAGGTTTGTCCGTGCTTTTATTATATTTTCATTTATTTATTCAGCATAAACATTCATTCATTCATCCATTCATTTTCTTTTCGGCTTAGTCCCTTTATTAATCAGAGGTCGCCACAGCGGAAAGAACCGCCAACTTATCCAGCATATGTTTTACGCAGCGGATGCCCTTCCAGCTGCAACCCAACACTGGGAAACATCCATACACACTCATTCACACACATACACTACGGACAATTTTAGCTTACCCAATTCACCTATACCGCATGTCTTTGGACTTGTGGGGGAAACCGGAGCACCCAGAGGAAACCCACACCAACACGGGGAGAACATACAAACTCCACACAGAAACGCCAACTGACCCAGCCGAGGCTGGAACCAGCGACCTTCTTGCTGTGAGGCGAACGTGCTACCCACTGCGCCACCGTGCAGCCCAGCATAAACATACTCTTTATAAATACCTGAAGTGCGTTTTAATTTGTCCTAGCTTACTACAGTACAATGTCATTACGATTGCATTTTTATGACATGGTTAAACGTCAGAAAGTGAACGAAAAACCAAAGTAGACCGTTTTACCTGCTATCTATTAGAAACTGAGACTTTACAGCCATCTTATAATGTATAATTTCCTATATACACTAATATGAGATGGTGAAATAAAATGCTGATGGCTTGACCACATTCCTCCTCTTACCAACGAACAAAAAAAAAAACCATACCATTTAGAAACATCTTGCAATAGTCGTGTTTGCATGGGTTCAGCTGTGTCTTCTGACTTAGGCTCAAACTGATACGGCTTCACTGACATTATTTGCAGTCTGACAGACAGCATGCAGGAGAGGCATGATGTTTCCTGGTGACGTGAAGCCGATCCGCCAATCACAACACATTAGGTTAGCTGACTAATCAGAGCCCTTTGAGGGCGGGCCTTATAGGAGGAACCAGGAAATATGATGGTCGTTTCCATGTTAGCTCAGTAGCTGTATAAAATGAAGGTAAGATATGTGAACAAATAATGTGATATTTTACAAATGAATCACGAACACACATTGTTTTGCACCCCATAAACACAATCAAACCTTAAAAAAACCACTGTGTAATGGTTTCTTATCATGTAATATTCCAGTTTTGCGCAAAAGTCTACTTTGCATCCTGTCCTGTGATCTAAAATTTGGGAATATTGCTAAAAAGCAAACATTCCTTGCTTCCATAAGAATAAAGGAAATCATCCTTTTATCTTGCCTCTGTCACACTTCCTCCTCCTTGCTACTTCTTGTCTTGTGTTTAATCCTCTGCTTGCAGTTGCCGTCATGGACAGCTGCACTGGGTATGATAAACAAGACCCTGCCGCTTTGGCCACAGCTGTGGGGGTGTAGTATTTTTTTTTTTAAATGCATGTGCTGGGGGCAGGGATGGTGGCCTGAGCTTGTATGTGTTTGTAATACAATCTTATGCTTTTTTTTTCCAAGAGGGGACACATGAGTGAGTGGCAGCGGAAAGGTGAGAAAGGCAAGACTTACCCTGACATTGCCCGGCCTGTTGAAGTTGATTCCCAACCCTCTCCTGAATCCTCACCAAGCTTCTCTTGGCTCGTTAACACTGTCTTTTGAATGAGGTTGAGGATTTGACTTGATCAGCTTGAGTCAACGTGCCAGCAAGTATATACAGTATGCCCGCCCATCGTATATGTCCCCAGCTAACAGGGAACGTTCTCGTAAATTTGGCTAACGTTTTGGTTCTCTCAAAGTTATCAAAAAACGTTCTTGCATAATGTTTGTAGAACGTTTCCTTAACATTATTTGTCATTAATAAACATTCTAAAAATGCTAGCCAAAAAAACACGTTATAATTGTGTTGTTAGGGGAATGTTTTAAAAATGTTAGCATTAAAAACTTTACCATTAAGTTGTGAATGGAATGTTCTAAAAATATTAGGGTAAAAACGTTATCGTGTTGTTAGGGGAATGTTTTAAAAACATTTTAAATAACGTTATTTAAACATTAATTTAACAAGAGAATGAAATGTTCTAAAAATAATTTTAATAACGTTCTAATAACCAAATAATGGTTAATACAACGTCTAAAAAACTTTAAACGTTCTAATAACGTTCAAACAAAATGTTTTTATAACTTAATGGGAACGTTAGGAAAACATTCTTAGAACATTAATATAATAAAAATATAACTTTTAATAACGTTTTAAATAGCGTTATTAAAACATTAATATAACAAGAGAATGAAATGTTCTAAAAATGTTTTAATAACATTTTTATAACCAAACAATAACGTTAATACAACATCTAAAAAATTGGATGTTTTAAACCTTTTAATAACATTCAATCAAAACATTTTTATAACCTAATGGAAACATTATGGGAACATTTTTATAACATAAAATTGTTAGCTGTGTCACTGGCGGAAGAACTTATGCAGGTTACAGATGGAGTAGACTTCTCTAGAACTGGTGCTGGATGCCAACACACCTGAGGATAAAAGTGTGCCTTGATGTTATTCTTGAAGTATATGTAATGGAAGCCAATTATTAGTAGATACCCCTGGCCTCAAGAAAAACACAAACTATGATGCAATAAACTACAGTTTGTATTGCACTTGTTAGTTGCCAACTCCCATTCTGTTGCTAAACCTGTTGCATTGGTTCTATGACCTAGAAGGGTATGGAAGTTAACTCATTAAAGCTGTGCAGGTAAAGCATCACTCTCCTGGCCCTAAAAGTAAGTATTTTAAATGGTTAGTTAATGTTGTAGTTAATGTTGATTCATTGTTGATCCAATCCCCCAAGACCTTTGTTCATCTTCAGGAACACAAATTAAGATATTTTAGATGGAATCTAAAAGCTTGCTTACGGGGGGCACAGTGGCTAAGTGTTTAGCATGGTTGCCTCACAGCAAAAAGGTCACTGGTTCAAGTCCCAGCTGGACCAGGAGACATTTCTGTGTGAAGTTTGCATGTTGGTCATGTGGGTTTTCTCCGGGTGCTCCGGTTTCCCCACAGTCCAAAGCAATGTAAGATGGATAAACTAAATTGGACATATAGTGTGTGGGTGTTTCCCAGCACCGATGGTTGTACTCTTAGTACTACTGTAGGTTGCAACAGGAAGGGCATCCGCTGTGTAAAACGTATACAATGTAATATTGTATATATACATATACTGTGTAAAACATATACAACGTAATTGGCGGTCCCAGGATGTACAAAGTCCAAAAAAGGAACCAAAAACTTTGTCAAAGCATTTCATATGACTTCAATGGTTCAACTGTAATTATACGAACACTTTTGCGAGGAACACTTTTGTGAGGCAAAAAAATAAAGTAAAAATCACTTCAGCGTCAGATCAGGGTACTTGTTTATTGTCAGCAATATGGCGCTTGCATATTGCACTCATGACTGTAATGGCAATACATTGTACATAAGACTTGTATAGCTTAATATAACAATTCATATAATAAAACAAATCTCTTACTGAAATATGTACATAATATGTCATTTTGGCATATGTGGCGCCATTATTTTAGGTTAACAGTGCATTCTGCATAGATGCTGTTAAATAGTTGCACTCTGTTAGCTACTTGCGCTACCCTTTGCTATTTTAACTTAAACACAACTCTGAACGTAAATGCTGAAACAATGTGCATTGTGTTTCTTTTAGTTGTGATTTTAGAAAAAGGACAACAATAGCAAGTATTCACTACCATAGATTTGTCTCCACAAGGAGTCTACTTTAAATCCACACTAAGAAATGTTAGAGACAAGAAATGCTAGATGGCATCCTGGCAGGATGTAAACATTCCAATGCCTGTCAACATCCATCTGCATTACCGCATCAATCATAACTGGAGAGCACTGCACACTTTCGGATTGCAGTTAAACTGACACATTGTCAGGTCTCTGCAAATAAGTTTGAAATTTCTCCTTAAGTGGTTGCAGCATCATATGACAAACATTGGAATGGTTACATCCTGCCATACCAACATCTAGCATTTCATGTCTTTTCTCAGTGTAGATTTCACTCTATATCCGGGGCATTTTTCAAACAGCAGTTAAAGTCGACAAATTAAGAATGAAACACCCGAAATTACATGAAACTCCGGAGGAAATGTGAATAGCGTGGTGACGTAATGACATTAATCAAATTATGTGCTATAAAATGTAAAATGGGATCATGAAAGGAACATTCAAAAAGCAACTCATGTAAACACCTTAATCATAGTATTGTCTTATTCAGATTAAGGCAAATAATTTAATTACTGATGTCCATGTAAACGTAGTCACTGTCTATCTCCCCTGCGTCTGTGTTTGTGTTGCCGCTGTGAAAATCAGCAGGTGCACATACTGAAACTCCCCTTTTCATGCAAACCCTTCCCTCTTTCGTCACTCAACACTCCCACCTAAACAAAGCTGGACTCACCCACTTTCCTGACCTTTTTCAAACTAGAGGTGTGAAAACACCCTGCTGAGACAGAGGGGGTTTCACTGCCCTTTAATACGTAAGATTTTTAAAAGAAGGTTTTTCCTCTGAACTTTACCCTAACCCTATCCCTCATTGGAAGATGAGGAAATGATACTAAAATGTTCAAACGAGATTGTATAAATTAATATGAATCAGCCACTAAATCAAAAGTTATGAATAGACGTATAATGTTGGAATGACCGCTATGGCCATTCTAGTACACTGAGAAATAAAGGTACAGGAACTGTCACTGGGGCGGTACCTTTTCCCATGGTACATATTTGTACCTAAAATGTCCATAATGGTATCTCAAAGGTACATTTTGGGTACTAAAATGCACTTTTGAGGTACCAATATAGACTGTTCGGTTACAAATGTGTACTTTTTGAAAATGTACCACCCCAGTGACAGCTCCTGTACCATTATTTATGAGAGTGTATAGTTATATAATTCTTATTCCAGTTTGTTATTATTTATTCACCCTCATTTAGACTTTTGTTCATGTTCAGAACACAACTTAAGATATTTTAGATGAAATCCTCCATAGTCAGCAATGTCCAGAGACCTTCAAAGTCCAGAAAAGGAACCAAAAACATGATCAAAGCATTCCATGTAATCACACAAAGCTCCAAGAACACGTTTTGCTGAAAAAAAAAAAACCTGTACTTCCATTCCGTTTTAATCTGTTGTGGTTATTGGTAACACTTTATTTTGATGGTCCATTTGAGTATTAGTAGACTGTCTGCTTAATTTCTGTTGATACTGCTCCTTCAACAGACATTTAACTGACTCTAGGAAACTTTGCAAGTACATGTCAACTTACACTAACCCCAACCCTAACCCCAACCTAACAGTCTACTTATAATCTAATGAGAATTAGTTGGCATGTAGATGCAATGTAACTTAAATTCAACAAACGGACAATCAAAATAAACTGTGACCTGGTTATTATATAGTTGCTATATTAATACAACAACAGTAGTATTATAACAAATTACCCAATACTGTAGTTTTCTACATAGGGTATATTTTATTACAATACACTACAGTTTACTGTAGTAAAAACTAAAGCATACTACAGAATGTTTTACAGTTTATCAATATAGTTAATACTATATGCTGTAACATTAATTAACAAGAGTAATAATACACTTCACTTTAGCATGGTCCAAAAACACTATACTAATTACTATAGTATCTTTTTATGTGAGGTGGTGACTATACTCACCAGAGGCCTTCCATTTGTCTCAGTGTATGTCCTGGTCTGGATTACACCAATATGAACTTTTTTAAATGCTTGATTTTTCATGGTTTGATGATTATAGTGACCATGGGAAGGATACCTTTTCTGTTTCTCATGCAGACTCAAATATCGAATAACAGTCTGCTCTTAAAAAACTCTCCCATGGGTGGAATTTCATTGTCTGCAAACTACAGTGATTGTAGCAACAGAACTGCGCCAAACATCCCATTACAGTCTCTTTAGGGAGTTTCGCAGGAAAACAGACACCTATAGTTTTTATAGTCCTCAACTTCCACCCCGAACTGCGTTTAATAGATCTTGCGATCGCACGTATCGATTTACACTTCCAGGTTCGCTTGACATTTCAGTTTAACAACCCGCCCAGACGGTCATTCATATTCCATTCTTTCTGCCAAAGAATAGAGATAAATAGACGCCTATTGTATGATGGATACAATGGAGCACATCCTCTGCGGCGGGACCCCTAATGTGCAAATTCCTCCTACGCTTTCACTGTTACAGCCCAGCCGAGCCCAAGTTAAACAGTGGCAACATAAATCACCGATTCATAAGAAAAGGCACAGCTGCTCATAACACAGGTGCATGAAATTCCCAACCACAGAACAGGACAAAGTGTCGGAAGAGGAAATGAGGTAGTGGCTCGAATTCGGATTGCGTGGGGGCGCGTGAGTGTGCTCATGTGCATTCATGTGCGAAATAGACAATTACTGCCCCAGGTAATAATAAATAACCCCAAATCTGTGCACAGTCAAGCCATTTTCTTAAATATCATTTCTTAGATGGAAAAAAAGAGAAGCCATCATTCATCAAAGAACTGATTATTTCTGTCATCCTTACGTCCCAAAAAGATTGTTTTCAGGGGGTTTTCGTTACTAGTACAGTAAGTAACACCCAAAGACACCCGGTTGAAGGTTTGGTTCACTTCCTTCATGAAAAGCTGGACACTGAACCGGTGGTGAATGAGTAATAAGAGGTCAAACATATTGAAAAAGGTTTGTGCCAGGGACTTTCCGCTCGTAATGCATTTCTCAAAGATCTTGAGCTGGGCTGTGAAAGTGCAAATCATTTTACCTCAGAGAGATTTTGCTTTACTCTTATTTTCTCTCTTTGGCTTTCTAGACAAATGCAGAGTACTGATTTACTTCTGCTGCAGATTTTGAACAGATTAGCATTTAGACACTTATAGTTCTAATAACTTATATATTTTTTGTCTGTGCTATAGTGACATTACATAATATTTTACTAGTTATTTTGGCAGATACTAGTTATTTTGGCAGATAGAATGTTAATTAGGTTGACTAGGCAAGTTTGGTTAATTATAAGCATTTAAAACACAGCTGCCCAACTCACTGCAGAATTAAATGTGCACCTCAACTCTCCTGTTTTTACCAAAACTGTTCGTCGGGAGCTCCACAGGGTTAATATACATGGCTGGGCTGCTAAAGCCAAACCTTTGGTCACTCGTGCCAATGCCAAACATCGGTTTCAATGGTGCCAGCAGCAAAAATGTTGGGTTGTGGAAAATGTGAAACATGTATTGTTCTCTGATGAATCCACCTTCACTGTCTTTCCCACATCCTGGAGAGTTAAGGTGTGGAGAAACCCCAAAGAAGCATACCACCCAGATTGTTGCATACCCAGAGTGAAGCAGGGGGGTGCTTTGGGCTGCAACATCATGGCATTCCCTAGGCCCAATTAGGCCCAATCCCAATTCTATTTTTGTACCCCTACCCCTACCCCTTTCCCTTTGCCCTTGAAACAGAGTGTGAAGGGGAAGGGCTTCAAAATGTATCCCTAAGAAATGGGACACCACTACAACACCTGCACATGTCATCAGATGCCATCGCGATCTCTTGCTTCATATGAGATCGATGATGGCAACTGCTGTAGTTATTCCAGTTGCATTATTTTTTTGGTATTTATCTTCAGGAAATCACTGAAGGCATATATCATGTTGTCATAAAGATATGACGTGGCAGTAAGATCGTAACTGTACTGTGTATTTACACCGTGGCCATATTCATCTGTGTAAACACACGAAAACAACATTAACATTATACTAGACACTGTAAAAAGGTCATTCCCAGTCACCAGACTTTTCTTACAGGGTATTCGAGTGTCATAGAGTGACAGAATGTTGTGGGACTGCTGTACAAGAGTTATTATTAGGGATTATAGATAGCGAAATTTAACAGTTTTTTATTTTAGCATTTTTTTAAAAAAGCATGACGGTAAAACACGAACGGCGTTATGAATGTATTTAAACATATGCTTGTTTGTTGTAAGAATTCGTAATAATGACAAAAAATACTAATTTGTGCATCTCCTGATCTCCGTGTGCAGCCATGCTGACGCTGTAGATAGTGTATTCTGTAAATAATATTCTTACCCCTTGCTTTCGAGTGTGGTCCTGAAAAATCTTCGTTTCAAGGGGTTCTAGCCCTTTAAGCTAAAGAGAATTGGGACACCCCTACCCCTTCACATGAATGCGCAAAACAAGGGGAAGGGCTAAGGGGTAGAATTGGGATTGGGCCTTAATGTGCTAGATGGGCGCATCACTGCCAAAGACTACCAAACCATTTTGGAGGACCATGTGGACCCAATGGTTCAAACATTGTATACTGAAGGCCGTGTCGTGTATCAGGATGATAATGCACCAATACACACAGCAAGACTGGTGACAGAGTAGTTTGATGAACGTGAAAGTGAAGTTGAACATTGAACTAAAATAAAAATAAAAATAAAAACATTTAGGGAGCTAATAATATTGACCTTAACATTTATTCCTTAATTTTCCTTCGGCTTGGTCCCCTTATTCATCAGGGGTCGCCACAGCAGAATGAACCACCAACTAATCCAGCATATGTTTTACACAGCGGATGCCCTTCCAGCTGCAACCCAGTACTGGGAAACATCCATACACACTCATTCAAACACATACACTACAGCCAATTTAGTTTATTCAGTTCACCTATAGCGCATGTCTTTGGACTGTGGGGGAAACCGGGGCACCCAGAGGAAACCCACGCGAGCACGGGGAGAACATGCAAACTCCACATAGAAATGCCAACTGAACCAGTCGGGACTCGAACCAGCGACCTTCTTGCTGTGAGGCGACAGTGCTAACCACTGAGCCATTGTGTCGCCTGACCTTAACATTTGTTTAAAAAAATTAAAACTGCTTTTATTCCAGCCAATATAAAAAATTGTATCTAAAAGAAAAATTATTATAGGAAATACTGTGATAATGTCCAAACATCACTTGGTAAATATTTGAAAAAATAAATATAAAAAATTATTGGAGGGATAATAATTTTCCCTTCAACTATATATTCTGAATGGTTGGACTGAAAAAGAAATACACACATGAAAATTAAGTTTTGGTAAAGGTCTGTGTGAGACAAACAAAATAATTATGAGAAACACAGCTTAGGATACACAGCTATTTATCGTTTTCCTTGAAACTTGATCTCACAGGAAGGAACTTGTCAAGTGAATTTAATTATCAGGTGGCATCAGAGCGTGGCTTCAAATGTTTCAAATGCCTCGAGCCAAACATTCAGGTTGCTTATGCACAGACATGTACGCCCACATGAACTTGATCTAACAATAAAAAAAGGACACAAATAAAGGTCGCAATACCTTTATGCGCACAAACATTTTTCATCTACAATAGTCTGACTTTATTTGTGAGCACATTTGAATTAGGAGTCACATTCTTTCATCAGGCCTATTTAGGTTTTTTTTTTAGTTTGTGTTCACAGGTAAAAAAATGTCAGGTATGACTCAGGTAGGGCTCACCTGACTGGGAGGGCAAATTCTAAGAGAAAAAAAAGAAAAGAGAGAGAGATAGATAGATAGAATATATGTCATTATTCCAGTGGTCCTCTTGTAGAGGTGGTATTGACTATGTAATTTTGCAACTACATTTCAATTAGTTGTAATTAGAACATGAGTAGAATGTTAATAAACAGATAGGATTAAGGTTAGTAGAAAAAGTTCAACATAGGCTCATTCTGAAAACGTAGCCCTATATATATTTCTGGAGATCGCGAATTATGTAGCCAGAGGTACATATAGTTGCATTTCGTCTTTAAAATGAACGCAACGGGGCGGTATGACGCTGGTCCTTTTTGCGCTACCAGCTGACCGCTTATCTCCATATGGACCGCTTTTTCCCGCTGTTACCAGTTTGTCCAGTTAGCTCGCCATGTACCTCAGCTGACTTGAGACGCAGAGAGGAGTTGACCACGATGACGGGGTTCGAGTCTGGCGAAGAACGGTTTCAGAAAGCGGGTAAGGCAAAAACAGAAGCCAAAAAATTAAATAAACAAGTAACAGGGTGAGAAAGTGGTAAAATCTGAATATGTGGTAAAAATCAGGCAAGGCTTTTCTTTTTCTGGATTGCTTTTTAAAACTGTCGGTTGGGTTTAGGTGGGCGGGTCAATCTGTGCTTTTGAAAACACTATTGGTTTGGTTTAGGGAAGGAGGAGGGTGGGTCAGTCGATCGGTCAGTCAGTCAGTCGACAGCGGCCTCTGGTGGATTTTTGCCACTGTGTGGATTAATACTGAATGTGTGTCATGGTTAAGAAGAGAGCAATATGCTGGTGTTTAACTGCATTGCTTTAATGCACTCCTGCATTGAGCTCACACATATACTCTGCACTCTGACTACTTCAAAATTGTTGATAAGCCGTGGTGGGGGATTCTCTCTGTCTCGCGCTGAACGCAGTCGACCAATTGCAACAGACTGGGTCATCGGACCAATCAGCGCAGATTAGCATCCCGCTAAGGAGAGGTTTGGGAACAAATGAATCACTGAACAAATCATATGGGAGTCGTTGGGATAATTAGGTAAAAATAAATGCATATTATAAGACAATGAAAGTGGTTTGACCTTGCATGCATATCAGCCTGTTGGAGACCCCCAAAACCAAAATATGACCTTTTTTAATGCATAATAGGGGCTCTTTAAAATGTGACAAAACTGCTATTGTTTTTAATCTGCATTCTGTCATTCAATGCATTTAAGACACTAAGTGAAGTTTATTTATAAACTAATTTCGAGAGGAGCTCGTGCTTATGATTGATAGCAGCTGGCCCGCATTAGCTAATGAATGATCCACCAATCAGACGACTCCTAAACCACCATAAATAACCAGAGTATCTTACCTTAGCCATCTTCATCTCGAAGAATCCACCGCGAGTATAGCAACGCTTTACAAGCATTATACTACTACTTCTACGACTTCTACTTCAACAACAACAACAACAACAACAACAGCAACAGCAATAGCAACAGCAACATCAACAGCTTCAGGTTCGTCAACAGCTTCAACAAATTCACCACAACTACTACTTCAGCTACCACTTCACCACAATGGACACCAGCAACATCTCCAATAACAACAACCATCAAGACGACCATACACCAGATCACCCGTCTTTCTCTGAAGAACCCGCGGCAGCCGAACTCCTTATGGCACCGCAAAGCTCTCCAACAGAGCCAGGAGACGCTGCAAAAAGCCGACGAACCACTCGCTCGACTACCAGACTCCTACAACCAAGATCACCCCCTCCATTAACACCTAGACAACAAATTGCTTCCCCTACCTCTTCATACGCTTCAGCTTCCTCCTTCGTCCATCCAGCCAAAAGAATTACCGTCACCGAACTCCGCAAACATCTCGCTGATCTCGGCATTCACGCCCCAAAGAACCCTCAATAAACCGGAACTGCTCAAATTATACTCCAACGCCACTTCGGACTCCCACCTGTCACTCAGCCCTCATACAAG
>CAIGQV010019532.1:7774112-7806038 GCA_903798115.1 Danio jaintianensis
AGCTCAGGGCTCTCTCCCGGGACAGCATGCCAAACACGCTTTATAATTAATCATCAGCTAAGGGCGAACTATTGAAGCTCTTTTAATTTCCAGTTGTGCAGATTGGAAACATTATAACACTGCATTACATTCTGCCACACTATTATTAGAACTAGTCTATTCTATGACATAACAAGTGATGGTTGAAATTAAGTTTGTCAAACACTGCAAACACACACAAAAAAGTTTTTTTGTATTTACCTTGCGTATTTTTTCTTCTTCGTTAGAACAGATAACATTTTGAGTTGCCATATGGTCATATTACAACATGCCCCACCTATGCAGAACATTCTCACATTTCACTTCCATTCTTTTGGTGTAAATAGTGAAAAAGTATACACTGTAAACATGAAGCAAAACCACATATTTGTATACTAGACAATTGTGAAAATATTGTGGAAAAACAATAAGGTCACACTTTATAAAAAGGTTCCATTAGTTCATGTATTTACTAACATGAATGAACAATGAATGATATATCTGTGCTGCATTTAGTAATCACATTTCAATATTTACTAATGCATTGTTAAAGTTAACATTAGTTAGAACTAACAATGAATGCCTTTATTTGCATTAACTAATGTTGCCAAATATGAACAAATACTGTAATAAATGTATAGGTCATTGTTTTTTCATGTTAATAAATACATTACTGTTAGTTATTACATGGCTGTCTGAAATACTTGATTCTGACTGATCAGTCACGATATTCCAAGATATGTTATTCCCAGATAACAACTGCTGAAATTAATTAATAAAACAGACTCATTGGGGCACTTCGATTCTTTTTGACCATCAATGAATATGTTCACATTCATATTTCAACCCAGGTCTATTCTGAAAACGTACCTCTATATACATTTCTGGAGATTGCCAAATATGTCCCAGGAGCTACGATTTTTTGCAGTTTTTGTTTTCGCGAATCCACCAGAGGCCGCTGTGTATGCTTTTTCAGATCTTAAATTTCTCTCATGAGTGCCATTCGTGCCTGCTGTTCTCGTGTAAATCCACCAGAGGCCGCTGTTGACTGAGTGTTTGACTGACTGACTGAATGACTGACTGACTGACCGATCGACTGACCCACCCTCCTCCTTCTCTAAACCCAACCAATAGTATTTTCAAAAGCACAGATTGACCCGCCCACCCACTTCCCTAAACCAAACCGACAATTTTAAAAAGCAATCCAGAAAAAGAAAAGCCCTCGCCTGATTTTTACCACGTTTTCAGATTTTACCACATTCTCACCCTGTTATTTAATTGTTTATTTACTGATTTTGTCTTTCTGGAACCGTTCCTCACCGGACTCAAACCCAGTTGTCGTGGTCAACTCCTTTCTGCATCTAAAGTCCATTGATGTATATGGTGAGCTAACTGGACAAACTGGTAACAGCGGGAAAGCAGTCCACATGGAGGTAAGCGGTCAGCTGGTAAGCGTGAAAAGGTACGGCGTCATACCGCCCCGTAGCGTTCGTTTTAAAAATGAAATGCAGACATACGTACTACATAATTCGCGATCTCCAGAAGCGTATGTAGGGCTACATTTTTAGAATGAGCCTATGTTGTCAGATTTATATGCTTTGTCTGTCTCGCTGCTGTTTTTGACTGTTTGGCGCCATGGTGTGACCGAATAATACGTAGATTAGTGTATGCTCCATTCAGCCAGTTTCATTTCTGCCAGCTTTGAGTTTTTGACACCATCTTATGACTGAATAATACCAAAGTCTATTTCAAGGAAAGTCTGTTCACTCTGCGGCCATATTTGCAACACCCCCCAGGCAGTTCATTAAAGGCCAAAGTCTTATCTAAATGAATGGGAGAATCCTGAAATCTCAACAACCCTGCTGAACTTGCAACTAAATTACATATTTCAAATCATTAAACAAAATCTGATTCAACCTGTACCAATACTGTTGCTAAAGCTCTAATTACATTTAAAACACATAATTTGTAGTTTGCACTAGCTACTGCGCATGCGCAATGATTGGCGTAACTAATCTGCTTTAGAAGTTAGTTTAGTTTCAATGATAACCAGAGAACACAGAAGAACACTGGAAGAACAGAGACAAAACCTAATCCATGACTGAAGGATGACACTGGAAGGACACTGTTGGAAATTTTACTTCAGTCTACATCTGGGTCACGGCACCAATTTGTAGAAAATTTCAGAAACCAAAACCAGGAGATCTTGTCTTCAAAAAAGATTACTTTATTGAGAATGTGCTAGCTATGCTGCAGTCAAAACAGGCACCTTCAAAGAAGTCTACAACAGGCTGACTTGAGAAGTGTTGTCCATGTATTATATATGTTTTAAGGAGGCTGTGTTAAGGTAAAGGTGGAGAGAATTCTAAACAAGGCATGTAAATTGAGGTAAATATTTTTAAAAGAACCACATGACACCTGACGTGATGTGCTGGGATGTTTTTTCTCCGGTCAAAATCAATGCAAGCCCACAGCGATCGACAAGTGATGGGGCTTGCCTTAACAAACAAGCGAATCAGTGCAAACCCCTCCCCCACAAAACCGCATGGCTATAAAAACTAACAATTCTCTTCTCCCTATTCATAGTAATGCGAGTGAACTGTCTTTGTATGTCTATAGTCTTTGATAATATGCAGGTTAGTGTATGCTAAATCAGCTCCACTCAGCCGTTTTAGTTTCTGTCCACTTTTCATTTAATTCATTCATTCATGTTTTGTGTCTGATTTTTATGTATTGTGACAAGTGGCCATGTAGTAAGCAGGATAAAGTACATCCAGGAAGTTGTTTTCGCAGAATAAACCCCTTTAGTCTTATACAACAGCCCTGCGATTTGCGTCGGGCTGCCAATAAGCCTGCCATGCTTTATTCTGCGAAAACAACTTCATGGATGTACTTTATTCCTTACTTAATGTATTTAATATCGAGAAGAAACAATAGATTATCCCTTCATTACAGTATTCATTCAGCATACAGATTTAACTAATGAAATCTTATTGCAAAGTGTTACCTAAAATATTATACACAAGGCAGTTAGAAGGAAATAGATGGCAAGTATGATTTCACTCGTAATCCATGTGTTTTGGGTCATGCATTGATCCACAATACATCCAAATGCATTTGACCACACATAAGCGCTTACATTCCAAAAGAAACTATTAACATTTTAGACACCTGCATTTTATAGTAGGGTTGAACACTTGTGGAAAGACAAACACACATTTTAATACCAGGTGTAATCTGGGCCATCAACCATGTCTAATGTCTAATATTATAGTGCTGAGAATGTGAAGCATAATCTATATCATCTGATTGGATATTGCAAATTGAATAGGATGATAAAGTGCAAACTAATGGCAGGTAAAGTTGTGTTCTGTCACAAGACGGTAATGCAGACCTTTGTATTTCAGCCCAAGGCTGTAATGATTCATAAGGGAATGTCAATGTCAACATCAAACAAGTGACTTGGGTGCAGCTTTATCTTTTAGATATGGGACGAAAGACATTTCCGCTTTAAACCCAACCCTAAGTATACAACACTCACCTGTTTAACCTGCATAACTGTGAAGCTCTCACTACTTCTAACAAAAGTGTTTGCTTGAGACATAGAAAGTAAACACTACGGATTCCATTGTGTCTCTGTCTAAACGTTAATGACCATAAAGTCTTAGCGGAGGAATGACACATAGTGAAAAAAAATTAATTAAATAAAAAATGTAATGAAAAATGGTTGACTTTACTTTAAATAGTAACAGATCTTGACCCCAGTGAGCTACAAACAAAAGGTATCATTGAAAAGAAGACACTTTGAGCTTTACTGTGGTCCATCTAGAAAGTTTCATGATGAAGTAATGAGAAAGAAAGTCTTTATTCTAAAGTCTTCATTGTTCTTTATTCAATATTTGTTTTTCCATATACAAACACAGGAAAATATGCCTTGGAAGCCAAGTGTCTCATGAGTTTATGTTTCAAATTTGATGAAGATAATAATTAGATTTCATTAAAAATTTTCTGCAAAAAGTTCTCTGAGACTATATCTGTGTCCTTCTTTCCCTCACTGTCAAAGGCACTCTCTCAAAAATGACCTTCCCAAACTAAAACAGTAACAGTTGCTGAATAATTTTGGCTGCATTCACAGTTTAGACATCTTTGGAAAGAAGACACCTTGGGCTTTACTATCCATCATCTAGCGTTTAAAATGCTCAAAACATAAAAAGTTATAGATGCTTAAGTGACGTAAAAAAAAATATATATCACACCGCACTAAACATTTTTTTTTTTTTAAACAACAGGTTTACTCACTTTTTAAAGTAAAGAAACAAACATTTTTTTACACTGTAAACAAACAATTAAAATGTTTAATTTAACATTTGTGTCTAAATGTTTGTATTAAATTCATTTAATGAAATCTTTCAGAAACTTTTGGTGCCCCATAAAATTTAATTCACTAAATGAAATGCTTAAATAAAAAACAGTTTTCTTAATTGTTCATACATTCATTTTCTTTTCGGCTTAGTCCCTTTATTAATCTGGGGTCGCCACAGCGGGATGAACCGCCAACTTATCCAGCATATGTTTTACGCAGCGGATGCCCTTCCAGCTGCAACCCATCACTGGGAAACATTCATACACACATACACTACGGACAATTTTAGCTTACCCAATTCACCTATACCGCATGTCTTTGGACTTGTGGGGGAAACCGGAGCACCCGGAGGAAACCCACGAGAACACAGGGAGAACATGCAAACTCCACACAGAAATGCCAACTGACCCAGCCGAGGCTTGAACCAGCGTCCTTCTTGCTGTGAGGCGAACGTGCTACCCACTGCGCCGCCCGTTTTCTTAATTGTACTTAATGAAATGTTTATTTGACCTAAATAATGCAAGCAATAAAGTGCAAACAAGGCCAAACTGTAAATGTAATAGTAATTATATAATTGACATACTGTGCTAGCTGTAATTATATTCACAAAATACCACAGCCTTATGCCTGTTTGTGCCTAATTAAATTGTGTAAATTATATATACACCTAGTTCAGGTGTGGTTTAGCCTCTTTTGTGAGCAATGTATTTATATTACATAAAAAAGTAGAATAAATATTAAATTCACTTATTAATTTTCGGCTTAGTCCCTTTATTAATCAGGGATCACCACAGTGGAATGAACCGCCAACTTATCCAGCATATGTTTTACGCAGCGGATGCCCTTCCAGCCGCAACCCAACACTGGGAAACACCAATACACACTCATTCACACACATACACTATGGACAATTTAGCTTACCCAATTCACCTATAGCGCATGCCTTTGGACTTGTGGTGGAAATCGGAGCACCTGGAGGAAACCCACGCAAACATGAGGAGAACATGCAAACTCCACACAGAAATCCCAACTGACTCAGCCGAGGCTCGAACCAGCGACCTTCTTGCTGTGAGGCAACAGCACCACGTCATCCCATAAATATTAAATTTTTTTTAAGATTTATTTTTTGGCATTTTTGTCTTTATTTGACAGGAAGTGAAGTGGGAGAGAGAGGGGTAGGATCGGGAAAGGTCCTCGAGCCGGGATTCAAACTCGGGACGCCCAGAGCACTGCCGCACAGTCGGTGCACTAACCACTGGACAATCGCATAAATATTACATTTAATAAAAAAATCATGTAGACCTCTAATTCATTTCAAGTCTTAAAGGTAAAGTTCACCCAGAAATGAAAATTTCCTGATCATTTACTAAAATTTGTTTCTAAACTTTAATGAATTTCTTTCTTCTGATGAACACAATGTTGAATACAAGGTATTGGCCAATGACATCCACAGTAGCAACAGAAAAACACTATGGAAGTCAATGGCTGTTTTCTTTTTCCAACATTATTCAGTATTTCTTCTTTGTGTTCAACAGAAGAAACTCAAAATTATGACAGAATTTTCATTTTTTGGTGAGCTATCCCTTTAAATACACTGTAAAAAAGATGTTGGGTTCCACACAATCGATTTGTGTTGGGACAATATGAAGGAATTCATTTAACTCATTAGTTTTTTACAAATTTAAGTGGATTGAACATAAAACAAAGTTGTTCCCCCCAAAAACTCAAAAATCGTGTTGTTTCAAGTCAAATAAGCAGTTTGAACAAACAGCAAAAGTAAAAAAAAAAATGTAAACACCTGCGTCGACATTAGAACCAATAATAATCCTAGCAGGTAAAACTGTTTTCATTCTCTTTTTTTTCTGGATTGACTCATAAACAATAAAACTCAATAAGATGATAGGGAAGTTTAAATAGCTATGACATATGGAAGGTTTATGGTAGCCACAAGTTATAAATGTCTACATGCAGATATCCGGACACATCCAGACCTCCAGGCCCCATGAAGAGCAAACAGAGTGAAACTGAGACACCGAGTCTGTCAGGACCCCATAGCTGAGGGGGCAAATTAGCGAGACATATTTTCTTGGCTGGATGTTGCTCCTTAGATCAGCGTGTCCCTTTGATCCATATAGTGGCTGGATATAACTTCAAAGCCGAGCGACCAATAATCTGTAAAGCTGCGTAATACCACCGACAGCTTCAGCTTTCTCACTTATACTCTATAGACAAATGCATATGGAGAAGACACTTCTGGGTTGCTTTAACTAGAGCCTGTACTTTTGGGTTATTTTGACCCCTGAATGCATTGTCTCATCACACCAGAAAAAAGAAACAAAAATTGTACAAATTCATGTTTAAATCGCGATTTGTGATCAGCTTGTGATGAAAATGTAACAATGAAACCTTCCCACACTGTACAAAATAATATTCGTTTTCATATTTTGTGATTTACAGGTATTTTTTGTTTATTTACGGTTATGAATTGCATTATGTGACGTTGATCTGGTCTTTGTTGAGTTTTGATGTTGAAAATTTACTATAAGAGCAACAAATAATAACTTGACTTCTAGTTGATTAGTGGCAGAAGGTTGATTTTTCCGATGAATCATCTGTTGAACTGCATCCCAATCATCACAAATACTGCAGAAGGCCTATTGGAACCCGCATGGACCCAAGATTCTCACAGAAATCAGTCAAGTTTGGTGAAGGAAAAATCATGGTTTGGGGTTACATTCAGTATGGGGGCGTGCGAGAGATCTGCAGAGTGGATGACAACATCAACAGCTTGAGGTATCAAGACATTTGTGCTGCCCATTACATTACAAACCACAGGAGAGGGCAAATTCTTCAGCAGGATAGCACTCATACTTCAGCCTCCATTTCAAAGTACCTAAAAGCAAAGAAGGTCAAGGTGCTCCAGGATTGGCCAGCCCAGTCACCAGACATGAACATTACTGAGCATGTCTGGTGTAAGATGAAGGAGGAGGCATTGAAGATGAATCTTGATGAACTCTGGGAGTCCTGCAAGAATGCTTTTTTTGCCATTTCAGATGACTTTATTAATAAGTTATTTGAGTCATTGCAGAGATGTATGGATGCAATCGTCCAAGCTCATGGGAGTCATACACAATATTAGTTATTTTTCCACTGCACCATGACTTTATATTTTACTGTACATTATTTCGGATAAGTGACAAGGCTTTTGTCTAAGCAAAGTCAGACCTTACTGTCCTGATTAAATAATTAAAAATCTAATAATTAATGATCATATTTTATTTTGGTAAAATAAGTGTAATCTAGAGGCCTTTGCCTTTCATATAAGCCGCTTCTGATACCAAATGATCAACTAGAAGTCAAGTTATTATTTGTTGTTCCTAAAACTTGGATAGGCGACAAGACTTTTGTCAGGTAGTGTATGTTGAAATAAGTCTGTTAAATTAAATAAAAGTACTGGCAGTTTATTACCAGGCTTTTGTACTGTAATTTACAGCAATACAGACAATGTATTCCTTCAAACTCTTAAAAAATGTCAATAAAAGTCACTTTTTCAAATTTATAGACATCAAAAGTTGTTGGAGGAAAAACCAAAGTCCCATAAGGCAATTCAAAAGCATGAATAAACAAACAAAGAAAAACATAAATCAGAAAATACAGAATGGATTCTTTTTCACAGTTTAGGTTGTCTATCACGTCTATTTACTGATTTTAAGCCAAGTATGTGACATTTATGTGTTTAAAATGACAGGGTTTTAATGCTGACACTTTTATAACGCAATAATGAGCGGTTTCCTGTAATCACATGACTTATTGGATCTCCGCTTGATAAGGTTGCGGCGTTCATTTGTTCTTTGGGTGGATCACACATTTTATAATCTTATCTACACCTACACCTGTTCATAAGGGCAAATGTAAAGATTATAGCCTCAATAAAGTGTCAAAGGTACCTGGTGGAACTTCCAAATTGTGCTTTATTTCTTAATTTTTAATTTCGTTCACTTTTAGAATTGAAATGTTAAGCATTTTCAGTGGGTGTGGCGCACAAAGCAAGCATATAGTTATGCTATACAACAGGTCCATTGAGTTCTTATCTGACGCACAATGACGCCACATTTCTGAATGAACAAGTCACTTCCACTACAAGGGACTTTCCAACCTCCTCAAGAAAACGCAATAACTGAAGACGACCAAAGCCACAAAATATCATTGTAAGGACAATAAAAATAATGTCAAAATTTCGAATGATAATAAAAGTCGAAATTATAAGGTGCCATTTTTTAGCCATTGTTATACAACTATTGTACAACCATATTACAGTTTGAAAACACTGTGAAATGTTATTAATAATTAGTAGCATTTTAGAATAAGGTACCATTGGTTAGTATTCACAACCGGAAATGCATTTGTTAGAATATTTAGTAATTTATTTAGTCGTTAAAATGTTCATTTTAAAATGAATAATTATTATTAATGAAAACTATTCAATCATTATTTACAAATAAAGTCAAAATTCCAACTGAGTTTTATGCAAATTTATTTAAATAAATACATACATCATGAAATAACTTAATACAACATTGGTATGTGCAGCATTCATTTGTAAAAAATAAATAGATACATTTACATGTACATATCCGTAGCCTTTTTTCGAGAGGCGGTTAAGAAAGTTCAAGGATTCAGTCTTGAGTGTTTTTTTTTTTTGCTTGTTGAAATCATTGCAGGTTTATTCCGAAGACCTTCACATGTAGACCAGCTCGACTCTAGTCCTTATTCTGAGCACATGAGCTCCTTTTCAGACATGCCGACATGCTTCGGTCCAAGCTTCAAGATTTTGAGTTTGCCATATCTGTGAATGAATCAAAAAGGAGAATAAAAACTTAGTCTTTTCTCTTTATAACATTAAATTACACTCAATTAAATTGTTAGCTCATATTTAGATTAAATAAGATCCAGAACTATATACTATATAACTACCTAGCTAGCATTTGTTAAATAAATAGCCACATTTCAGTTCCAGATAGTTAAACGCAGTTTTGGGGAAAAAGGTAATGTCACAATAATAAAAAAAAGTATCTAAAAATAACTGTTACTTTTTAAGGAAAGTAATGTGAAAGTATTTATGTTTTTTTATTTTTTTTTTATTTAAGACTTAAAATTCCAATATATTACTTTTTTACCCAACACTAGCTACATGATAACTTATTTCTCACCATGTCTGGCTTGGATTGGATCTCAAGGTGCTCTAGCTTTGCATCTTTCCTGCTGTCCCAGAGAAGTGTTCTCCGATTCCTGTCGCGTTTTAAAGTCCTGAATGGCCTTTCTGTTCTGGAAGTCAATCAGAGCCATTGTGATGACGGCATTCCAGCAGTTCTCCTCGCCTGGGCACCTAAAGTCAATCTCCTTATTGTCTGTGGTCACAATAGTGAAGTAGACGAACTTCCCAGTGCGCTCCACACAATCCACCTTCTTGATGGACTGCAGCTTGAGCTCCTTGGTCTTGTTCTTCTTCTGCTGGTCGGTGTAGATGTTCAGGCTGTCCGTGGTCAGGACGCAAGTCTTCCTCTTCCAGAACTGGAGGAGATTGTCGCTTCGTTTCTCCAGCTCTCCCTCCTTCAGGACGTGGGAAATCTCAGAGCCCGTCATTTTGCCGACGTTTCGGGCTATCGCTGGGCTGTGGATGAAAAGACAAGAATACGAATGTCCTAGAGCTTCGTATAATCTCCGCTGAAGTCGGCGACCGACGCTGTGCTTCTTCATGCGTGCGTAAAATCCAGTCAGATGTGAACAGGTTGCGGCAGAAACCGGCACCGTTTTATACAGACTTGCACGCGCCCGTCCCACATGACGTCATGCCAACTGTTGCTTGAGCATGAATGGAAGCGGGTGGGCGGAATACTGGCACTCCGAAAAAGTTTAGGCCTCTAAAACTATGTTAGGACGTATATTTTCATAGTTAAAATTACTATAATATAATATAATATAATATAATATAATATAATATAATATAATATAATATAATATTTTTTGTATTTGTTTTAAATATAATATTTTAATAATTATTTTCAATATTATAATTATATTATTATTTTTATATTATATTATTATTTTTAATAATTTATATTATTGTTATAGGTTAAATGCATTTAAAAACCATCCCATACATAAATTTGGTATTTGCATATGCATTATAAACAAAACAACAACAACAAAAAAATGTAATCTACATTATAGGCTACGATATCAAATCATAAATTGACGGTACGATTAACAACGTAATTATCGAAATTATTTCAAATGATAATACTCAATGCAAAATGATTACAATACAAATAAAAAACACTGAAATGAAATCACAGTAGCTACATGAAAATGACAGGAAAATATTAATTATGCCCATATTTGTAAAACAACTACAGATAAAAAACAAGATTTATTTTTATGTGATCATTTAAATATGTAATTTAAATACTTAAAATCGTAATCCCCCTCCTTTAATTTTGTTATTTAATTTCAGTTTTGGATTTGTATTGAGTGTAGTTTTAGTTGTCTGTACTCAGTTTCGGTTTTACAATCATGAATTTTAATAACGAATCTGTAAAAAGATTTGCTTATAGCACCTAAAAATATGGTGGCATATAATATAATATGTGCACAGCTTCGTATTCCTCAAACAGGAACTGATGAGTTACTTGTTAATGAAGTAATATGAAGTGTGGCTGTTCACTGTGACAATGTTGCCTACGTATATTAAGTCATTTTCATTCCTACATTAAGTCTTTGAAAACCACAAAACCAGAATCTGAACATGCTGTAATGGACTAAAAGTATTATAAAGTGCTATCAAATAAGGCTTGATGAACTGTCTTACCCTTTCTTTCGTTTCCACTCCTCCATGTGGGCTGTATTATGGTTACAGGCAGGGTGTGTTTGTGTGGAGAACAGTCATGTCTGCTGGATGACTCACTGTAGCACAGTTGATTATTGAGGGAGGAGTTCTGCCTAACAAGGAGTGCTGGGATTTTGCTACTTCATTCTAACTCTGGCCAGAGGTCACTTACTGATCTGGGCCCATATACAAAAAACAAACAAACATCTAAAGGCTATACAAGTAGCTTATAGCTTGCCAATTTAGGAGAAAACCTAAAAGTAATGGGTATGACACTTACATTTATGACTATTACATTTTTGTTCTATTTCACAAAGCATTCCCACATGATTAATACTACTACTACTACTACTACTAATAATAATAATAATAACGGGCTTGCACGGTGGCACAGTGGGTAGCACGTTCGCCTCACAGCAAGAAGGTCGCTGGTTCGAGCCTCGGCTGGGTCAGTTGGCATTTCTGTGTGGAGTTTGCATGTTCTCAAAAGAGAAATTTGAAATTTTGAATTATCAAAAAGCATACACAGCGGCCTCTGGTGGATTCACGAAAATAAAAACTGCAAGAAAAGAGTACCTCCTGGGACGTATGTGGCGCTCTCCAGAAATGTATGTAGGGTTACGTATTCAGAATGAGCCTGGGTTGTGTTTTTGTCTGTGTAACAAATTATATGATAAAGTATATCTTAATACTTCAAAACATTGGTGTATTAACATTATAAATGAATAATATACGGTTGTTTACTGTAAAAAATATTGTATTTTAATGGTAAAATACTGGTTACCACAGCTGCCTTTTTTTTACCGTAAATTTCCATCATAACTGAATCATCATAACTAACATCATAACATAACAGACACAATGATGCTCCTCTGATAACTTGTGGTTACATTTGCTTCCTGGTTTATTGTCTAAGATTATATACCAAAAAAGGCATTTTGTCTTCTAGAAGCCAATATGGTTGCCTGTGGGTGTATTTTGATTCCAGGCAGTGACCTCATTATCTGTGGGAAGTCATATCAAGGTTTTGGGACAGAAGTGGGATGATGGTTGAAATCTGAGAAAGGAAGTTTAGACTGGTTTAGGATAAATATGTTTGAGCAAGTTGGATTCTTGAGGTAAATTCCAAACAAATTGTGAGAGAGGGACTGTTTTTTTTGTGGCTTTATAAACTCCTGCTGAATGTTGTGGACTTTACACTAAATATGGTTGAATTAATCAGGTCTGTTCAAGTCTATCATAGCTGTCCTGTTTATGAATAACCAGAAAGATGTGATTCATACTGTAATCAGTCTCCACCTTCACATCACAAAACTTGCTCTACTTTTAAAGACCAAGCCACGGTTGCATAATTCACTGCATATACTATGAAAAAAAAAGAAAGAAGTCTATGAGTTATTTCTCTGTGAAAAGGCTGAAATGTTTTTAATCCTAATGGAAATCTTTTTTTTAATAATATGAAAAATAAACATTAAGTATATATATATATATATATATATATAAAATTGAAATAGAAAGTTTTAAAAATTGTTTTTAATGTGATATTTAATTGTGATCTTTTATATATTGTCATATTATTATTTCACAATTAAAATTGAATCCAAGTATAAATAATTGCATTTGTCATAATACATTAATAATCCAGTTTTGTTATTAGCCCCATACTACAGAGCCCCTAAAGTGATGTGCAAAAAAATACTAATAATGAAGACTTTCATATACATATCACGTGCGCACGACATAGACATACATATTGCATGTGCATGACATACAGTAGGTATCTCGTGCACATACAATATACACTGTTAGACATATACTGTACATTTTATTGTATTTTTGTGGTAACTTACTGGCAGAAAGTTACCACAACTGCCCCTTCTGGCAGAAAGTTACCACAATTGCCCCTTTACAGTAACTTACCTGTAAATGTGTTTTACAGTAGCAGGGCCCTACCTTTACTTTACAGGGTAAAATGAAAAAAAAAAAAGCCCTTTACCACATTTTCATTTTACAGCATTTTTACACTGTTTACAGTACTTTTACTGTTATTTATTAATATTTTACACTGGCAGTACAAAACCTTTATTTTAGCTATTTACTTTTGAATTGAATAAATTAAGTATTTTTATAACAGTATTTTTATTCCCGGCAGGTAGCTTTTTGCAACTCACATGGTTGCCCACTGAAGCTAAGCAGGGCTACCCCCGGTCAGTACCACATGGGAAAGTTAGATTGCTGCCAGAAGTGGTGTTAGTGAGGCCAGCAGGGGGCGCTCAACCTGTGGTCTGTATGGGTCCTAACGCCCCAGTATATTGATGGGGACTCTAAACTGCTCAATGAGGGCTGTCTTACGGATGAGACGTTAAACCGAGGTCCTGACCCTCTGTGGTCATTAGAAATCCAAGGATGTCCTTCGAAAAATAGTAGGGGTTTAACCCTGGTATCCTGGCCAAATTTGCCCACTGGCCTCTGTCCATCATGGCCTCCTAATCATCCCCATATCATAATTGGCTTCATCACTCCACCAGTCTCCTCTCCGCCAGCTGGTGTGTGGTTTGCAGTCTGGTGAAATATGGCTGTCGTTGCATCATCCAGGTGGATACACACTGGTGGTGGATTTCCCCCCAAAATGTGTAAAGCACTTGGAGTGTCCAGAAAAGTGCAATATAAAAATGTAAAGAGTTATTATTCATTGTAATTTTATCCTTTTTAAATATGGCGTTGTAATTTTAAAATCTTTTTCATTAACTGTCTCATGCTACTACAGTAGCAGTACTTCATTACAGTAGAATACCACAAATGCCTAATATGCAGTATGTTACTGTAAAAGTTTTAAAATTACCGACAATGCAGTACATATTACAGTAATGAACTGTAAAGAACGTGTGTGGCATTTTACTGGGTTGCAGTTATTTAGTAAATGAAAACTGTAAAATTGCGGCAAAGTCTAACACTGACATACATAAAAATTATGTCATGTGCATGACGAGTTCTTCATCATTTAATTTTTTGCAAGTCACTTTAGGGACTTTATACCTTTCACACACTAATACCAGTAAAAATATCCATAAAATTGCCAGAACAACTTTCCGCAAAACTTTGTATGTGACAAAGGGGCTATTGTTAAATAAGATGATTATGTGTTAATAAAGCTGAAATCAAACAATAAGTGGACATTCACCTTAATTGGCTACTGTCCCAGAAGGACTGGGACACAGAGGGTAAGTAGATGTAAATAGTTTATTGATGATGGCAGTAACTGACCAGAATATGATGAATGGTAGATGGATGACTAGATGTAGATGCCAGAGAAACAGACACCAGACACAGAGACCACAAGACAGGGAACCAGGAGGAATCACACTAGGAGAAAGACACTGGAGATCACAAGGAACTATAACTGACTTGAATAACACTGACCGTTCAGACCATGAGGTCCTTCGGATGCAACGAGGTTGAACACTAAGTGCAGACTATATAGTGGCGTGGTAATGGGCATGATGACGTGCAGGTGCGGGGCTAATCAGTAGGCAGGTGACGGTGATCGTGTTGAATGGGGTGATTGTGGAAGGGGTGAACTTGGCATGGCTGTGACAACTACCCAAAATCAAACAATAAATATTATTGTATTAAATTCATTCATTCATTTTTTCTTAGTCCCTTTATTAATCTGGGGTCGCCACAGCGGAATGAACCGCCAACTTATCCAGCATATGTTTTACGCAGCGGATGCCCTTCCAGCTGCAACCCATCGCTGGGAAACTTCCATACACACCCATTCACACACATACACTAAAGACAATTTAGCCTACCCAATTCACCTGTAGCGCATGTCTTTGGACTTGTGGGAAAACCAGAGCACCCGGAGGAAACCCACGCCAACACGGGGAGAACATGCAAACTCCACACAGAAACGCCAACTGACCCAGCCGGGGCTCGACCTTCTTGCTGTAAGGCGAACGTGCTACCCACTGCGCCACCGTGCAGCCCTATTGTATTAAATTAATATATTATATTTTATTATATTATATTATAAAAAAATAACAAGAACAAAATGAAAACTGAAAATATAAAAATAAAAACTAATTTACATTGTTAATAAAAAAAAAAAAAGCATATAAAAGTATATAAATCTGCAGTTCTGCTATTTTGGTCTTGGCCTTTGTAAGAGAAAAATAATTCTCTTTTTGAAATCCAGGACACATTTCCATTGTGGTTTGCCTTAATCCTAGCAGAATTAGAGTATGTCTTCTCAATTTGTTTCTGTTTTTCTATTTACATATGTTTTCTTAACCTGCATTCTGTTTGAGGCCTCTTAGCCACCGTAGTTCTGAGATTATTTATGACGAAACCAGTCTGCAGTGAAAGGCCACAACAACACCGCAGCTGTTACCTGACAGATCTCACGCTGGATTCCTAGCCTGTCAAACCTCTATCCCCAACAAGAGCTCTCCTCCACCAATTGTTTGGGAGAGCTATTTTTGGTACCTTGATCTCCAATTTTGATCTCTCACACACACACACACAAAAAGCTTCGGCTCCTTCCTCACACTCATAAACGAATGCAGCCCAGCGATGAGTCCCCATAGTTATCTGAAGCATTGTTCAGATAAGCCAGGTCTGACGAAGCCGGAGCAAGTGCTTGCATATCGTGGGAAAAAGAACAAATGGCACAAACATCCAAGAGAGAGGCATGAGAAACTATTGTGAAACAATGCACAGGGATGAGAAGTGCTGACACATAAGAGTCAGAAAGCCAAGTGCCATAACAAAGCCAGATACCTCTTAATATCAATCAATGTAAAACTTGTCATAAACAAGCCGTTGGCTGACCATAAAATTCATTTATTCATTCATTCATTTTCTTTTCGGCTTAGATCTGGGGTCGCCACAGCGGAATGAACCGCCAACTTATCCAGCATATGTTTTACGCAGCGGATGCCCTTCCAGCTGCAACCCATTGACCATAAAATAATAATAATAATACAATTAATAATAATAATTTCAAAAATAAATGGATTGATTAATTAAATATTGAATGTATAATACTGTATGTAAAAAGTAAATTATATATATATATATAAATATGAGCAATATCACACGATTAGCAGTGCAATATACAGTCATATGCGATTGCGTTTATACAACAGTTCGATGGCATAATTGTGTATATAAAAAGTAAATCAAACACGGATAGTCTCAAAAATCCTTTTGTACGAGGAACTACTTTCTTCCGCCGTTCATTCACATCTGCAGCTGACCGTCAGAACAGCAGAAACCGTTGCTAACTCACAAACATCACTTTAGAACTAGTATTTGAATGATTCTCTAGTGAATGTCTAAAGTGAAATGCCATCAGTCTACAGAGATTTCCCAATATTTCTCTGTTGCAATCGGGATATCACAATAATTAACCCCGAAAAAGTCATCAGTGATGACGCAAGTTTTTCCTGGAGCTTTTAAAAACATTCTTGGAGTGCTTATGTTGATGGATTTTTAATAAATCTTCTTTAATTTAAATCTGTTTTGAGTGTTTGTTTTTAAAAGTATTTTATTTTTACACATTGCATTGTTATGGTATGAACAGTTCAACAGGAAAACATTTTTTCTATATACTTAAAGGTGAGGAAGAATGAAAAACTAGATATACCTTGGCATAGCTGAAACTTAAGAGTTTCCTTGTTCTCATGCAAATTCAGTGAGTGTAAAATCCCTGTGAAAAACAGGCCAATACAAACAAAAGCATTTGATTGGCCACGTTTCCTAGTGAGATATATATATATATATATTCTTTCCATAATTCCATAATTTTCCACATTTAACACAGCTTTGTATGTGGGACGTTTTTTTTCTAAATAAATAAATTAAACATTAGGTTTGGGATAGGGCTGGGCAATATGGCAAAAGATAATAATCAACATTTCTTTGAAAAGTTTAGTTGATTCACAATTAAAAACAAATTTTCATGTCTACTTAGTCAATAAAAAAATCAGCAACAGATCTGAAGTAACATTCTCTATTAGTAACTTGAAAACAATCTGGTTGTAGTCTTAGTGGGCATCCCAAATATAAACACTAAACAGGGTTCAAAATTAACTTAGCACTGGTGATCCCAACTTAAAGAATTTAGGAGCACCCACCAGCAGCACTACTACCAATTGTATATTAATGGATTTATTGCATATTTGAAAACACCACCAATCAGGACTAGCCATGGCCTGGTTTAAGATTCTGACGGTATCATAACTTTGAATAAAAACATAATAAAATATGTTATTTTTTAAATGTTTGGGTAAAAAACTACTACTCTTTTTTCCCTATTGAACACAATATATTTTATTTTAAGAAACATTTAAAATATATATATATTTTTAACAGTAAACATTCATTCATTCATTCATTTTCCTTCGGCTTAGTCCCTTTATTCATCAGGGGTCGCCACAGCGGAACTAACCGCCAACTTATCCAGCATATGTTTTACACAGTGGAAGCCCTTCCAGCTGCAACCCAGTACTGGGAAACATCTATACACACTCATTCACACACATACACTACGGCCAATGTAGTTTATTCAATTCACCTATACCGCATGTCTTTGGACTGTGGGGGAAACCGGAGCACCCGTAGGAAATCAACGCCAACACGGGGAGAACATGCAAACTCCACACAGAAATGCCAACTGACCCAGCCAGGACTCTTCTTTACCATGTCGCCCTTCTGCTATCCTCATACGTTTCAAAAACACAGATTTCTTTACAACTTGAAAAGGCATGTTTGGATATTTTTTTTTCTTTGGATATACAGTAGGCCGCTGCACTGTTCAGGTTTATAGCACGCTTGGATGTACATGCATAAGCGACATCCATTGTTTTGGTGCATTCTATGGCACTTAAATAAGAAAAAGAAAAAAAGAAATGCAACCAAGTGTTACTTAATCCGGTTTCAAGAGTTCCCACTTAGATATGCTTGGCGTTAATAGCAAGTTTGGCATGCTGTCCCGGGAGAGAACCCTGAGTTTGGAGATAATTGAGCCCAAGGCTCCCGCCCGGTCAATAAGCATATAAGGGGGTCCAAGATCAGGTAGGTCTCGAGAGCTCCCCTTAGAAAAGGGAGGAAAAAAGGAGGAGATGGGGTGGAACGGGGGATTCTTCCAAAACGAAGATAGAGCAGTAGAGAAAATCGGTTCATTTATTGTAAGCTTGAATCAATCTGATTGGATTAATACTGATTACAGATGAGCAGCCAGTCGTGCTCAATCATATCATGTGCTTCTCTCGAAATTAGTTTATGAAACTTCACTTAATAACTTGCATATGAACTAGATCAAATCTGCTACGCCCTTTACAAAAAACCTGCTTGTTTATTTCATGCCCCAGTAATACGGAAAACACATACAATACCTATAATATACCTTAGATAGACTTTAATGACATTCACATTAATCAGAGAATGGATCATTTGCATTATAAAAAGAGTTTTATGCAGACAATATAACATATATTGTGTTGTTGTTGTTTTTTTACTTTTTATATTTTGCAATCTAAACAAGTTATTCATACTTGCCATCTTACATAACAAAGAGCAATGACATTGCAGGATGGTTAAATAAACAGTAATAGGTGAAAGGATCTGAGCTGGTTTTCATTTTATTTCCAGGTAAGAGTGATTTATGAACCAGTTTTAGGAATACATCTAATCCCTGGTTAAGCCTAAGGCCTGTCCCTTGAATTGTATTGTAGTTTGCCGTATAGAGAGTAATACGCAAGCAAGTAAGCAAGTAATACTTCACTATTGTTTCAATGTGAACATAAATAAGCCCAGACATCTTCATGAATGAGCTAACATAACCATACAACATTTATCTGAGATTATCGCTCAACAAGTGTCCTTACGACTAAGTCTAGCTTCATTCATTAAGTATGTACAGATATTATGTAAGACTAATTAACATCATTTGGCTTCCAAGAAAAGAAAAAAAGACTGATTAAGTAAAGGGTTGATTCACACAAAAATAAAAGTCCACTCATTATTCAAAACAAACAATTATGTTCTTAAACTTTTTTTTATTCCTTCTTCATTCTTTAAAGAACGTTTTAACAGTTTAAACCTATATTTATGTATTATAGCTGTACATAAAGTCAATTTGAAGCAAAACAGGTATAGGGCTTTTATGGTATTGGAAATAAATGCAATATATTTTTTGCCTGTGATATCGATACTGAAATTAAATATGTGCAAAATAATTATATTTCCAAATCATACTTCCACTTTTCGTCCAAAAATATTTTTGCAAATTGGGTAGATGCCAGATCTAAAGAGGGTAAAGTGGTTTATTTTAGATAAATGGAGTGAGTGAGCTATCTTTATGCCACCAGAGTCATCTATTTTGCTGCTGAGTTGTGTTGTAGATTAAATACAGGCTAATTTTACTCGACATGAGTAATTAGAGTTTTGAAGTGTTCTTTTTTTATGAACGTATATGAAAACACAAGCATAAATAAATGTCAACCTCTGCATAAACAGATTAGTCTTATGAATTTTAATGGCATTTTTTTCCCTCAATAAAAATTACAGTAAGAGCTGAGTGATATGACATGATGCATGTATATTAAACACTTATATTCAGAAGTTTACGTGTGTCTGTTGCCTCATTACAAATCTACATGGCAAATTTCACAATATACATGTAAAACTAACAAAACACACATTTCTGGTGGTTCTGAACACATTTATAATCTATATATCCTGCATTTTGCACTCTGGCGAGCCGTGAACACTCCATACTCATGCATGCCTGCCTGCTTCACAAAACTGTTTTTTTTAACTTTTCCTTAAAGCCTCTCCCATTTTCAAAATTAGAGTCCTACATACATAGTAAGCAGGACTTGACATTAACTTTTTTGATCACTAGCCACTGTGGCTAGTAGTTTTCCAACGTTACTAGCCACTCGCCATTTTCACTAGCCACAATTTTGTTGTAGGGAAAATATATTTTATATGCATAAATTTGACTTTGGCATGCTAAAAATTACTATTTTTTTAAATTTTGTGATATATCCACATGCCTCCTAGTTAAATTAACTTTTTTTTTATTTGTTTCACATGACTTTTTAGGGCTCAACACAGGATTTACCAACTTTTTCTCTGACCAAATTTTAAATAATGTGTCAAAACAAGCTAAATATAGCTGTATACATACAGTTTTTATTCAACAAAAATGTTCTTAAAAAAACAATATTGACATTTAAAAAAATATTCTCGTTTATCTAAAACTATACAGTAGTTTGTCCAGGCTAAAGGTCCCAGATCATCAGGTAACTATAGATAAATGGAGAGTATCTCCTATTAAAGCAATGTTATTGTAAAGGATGATAATTAAACCATATTAACAAAAATAGCTGCAAGCAAAAGAAAGCAGGTGAAAAACATTCTGTGTGCAAAAGTAAAAGCATGATCGCGCGCACACGGTTAACGTTAGGCCCAGTAATAATCTGTTCAAAGAGTGGTAAAATCGAAAGCGGGAACAGTTGCTGCATACAAAAAATCTGGAGATGCACGAGCATCACTTTTTACCAATTTATTTCAAAGAGAAACGATCGCACCAGTTGCATTTCCAGGCACGGTTGTTTTGCGCAAGGAAAAGCACAAAAGTTGTTTTGTGAGCTTTTAAGCACTCGCGTGCACCACATCAGCTGTGCCTCGCTCACAACGTCAGTGAACGACGATCGCCTGTGTCTCACCGTGTGCCTGATTATTCTCTCACTCGGTATTCACCAGCTTTCTTTTGATCGCGCGAACAGTTATCAGTCGTGCTGCTTCTTGATTCTAAGAGCACATTCGCACGCATATTGACAAACGGTAAAATTCTAATCTTTCGGGATGAGACAGCTCTGGCAATTATTTTCAACCAGCCAAAGTGGCTAGTCGGGGTGGTGTCTATCTAACCTGCCACAGCTGAAATCTACCCGCATTTGGCGGGTTGGTGGATGTTAATGTCAAGCCCTGATAGTAAGTATAATTCAAGCTTTGATAAACTTAAAAATAAGTTACAAAAAAAAATAATTACAAAAATTATCATTGTTGTAATCTCACTAGGAAATGTTGTGGCCAATCAAACGCTGCCTAGGGCTTGGATATTTAGAGGTAATTTCCGGTTAATGATGTCAGAATTTACCAGTATTTTGGAATGGATGTGTAAATGGTGCTTTTCTGGACAAATTATGGAACATTGTTGCCTGTGTGAACAACTCATTTTTGGAATCTACTGGTAAAGTTGTTCAGGTAATTAAACGGATATTTACTGGTATTACTTTTGTACAATTCCAGCGCAGCTATTTAGAAGTAATTTTTTGGTTAACGATGTCAGAATTTACCAATATTTTGAAATGGAGGTGTGAATGGGGCTTTTCCAGACAAAATAACACAATTTTGTTGCCTGTGTGAACAGCGCACTTTTGGAATCTACAGGTAAAGTCGTTCTGGTAATTTTACAGATGTTTACTAGTATTACTGTGTGACAGAAACTACTCATTTAATTAAAAAAAAAATCATCTATAGTCAATACACAGTAAACTATCATAATCAGTTTCAACACTGAAGCACTGGGACCCTTCCTCAGCCCGGAGGTCTAAACTTAATCCCAGGTAAGCCTGTACATCAACGTGCCCCTGGATGGAGACCAAAAATCTCTGATAATCAGACAGAGGTTTGTTATGTTCGAAATGTGTGGGAACACACTGTACACAGTAGTAATGTATTTTTACAAGCAGTGACGGTAACTGTCAGCAGAGATAAAACAGCGTCACTCGAAGCAGCTGTGTGTGGTAACACAGTGGGATGAAGATTTACATAAACTACCAGACGGAGCCAACATGAATGACTGCAATATCATTTTCCATAACAAAGATCTTAATAGCACTTTCTGTATTACGGCGCAGCCATTTCCCATTTAATATTAGCACAGTTAGAGATACGGCGCCTTCTTGCATTATCAGACATCTCATGGAACAATACAGCACTTATTTTGGTGCCGCCAATCTGAGAGAGAGAACACAAATCTCTCTGTTAAGCTCTTGTGAGGGTTGTTTCCGCTGTGGGACATTAAAAGGCCTCACACAAGAGGGTCTATGGTCCCAGTGAAGGGTGGTCAGGCAAACCAGGCAGCCATAAAAGGCAAGTTTGGCTACAGAGGCAGCTGGGGAAGAACGTAAGGCTCTCTGTCAAGTGTGACTTGAAGCAAGGTTTCAGACTTGAAGGTCTCGAGTTTGTGGTGTTAAGCCGCTGAGGACAAACACATAAAACTCAAAGACAAACAAAAGGGTTTGTGGGATTTGAGAATGTGAAGTGATTTGCTTTCCGTAAGTGGGGTACAAACTGTAGTTCCATTATAAAAATAAATAAATAAATAAAATGTTTGATATTCAATAAAATAAAATAAAAAAATCCACGAAAGGGAAGATAACACACTCGGGACAAGTAATTATCTTGCATAAAATTAATCTAAATACTCTGCCTAATTTACAATGCTAAAAAGACAACACAAAGGGTTCTCTGAAGAAAAAATGACATCCACCAAACAAATAATTTAACAACATCAGATTTCCAAGCAGTTTCCCAGCATTAATTAAAGGAAGAATGAATAAAATAAAAATAAAAATAATAATAATAATAATAATAATAATAAAAATAATAATAATAAATAAAATAATGATTTAGTTTAAATGTACATGCTGTCACCCGACAGATAGAAGACAAATCAAGGCAAAGGCAGATTCTGCTGGACTAGTGTATTCAGCATTGAACTGCACTGTGTTATAAATGTGATTGTTTATGTTTTATTGCAATAAGTTATCATTTTAAATGTTATACTGCATTAGTTAATACGTTTTAAAGTAATGTTTAAGGAATTCAATGTTTAAGCCTTAAGGAATCAACTAGGAAATTATTCATGACAACTTCAATGTAATATAGTTTGGTATATTTACCTTCAGTCCACGGCTCTCAATTATATTTGGTTTTTGGCCCTTCATAGAAAAAGCTTTGGGAACCCCTGCTCTTCACAGATCCTAACGGCCAGCTTGAAATCTCCCCTTCCAGGACCGTTTACCTACCAAGAAGGATACTGATCATGCTCAAACCAACTGACAACAGTCATCCACTGCAGGCTAAACGTTATTCATTTTTCCAGAGGAGAACTAATTGAACCTGGCTTCTCCAAAGGTTGAATTTTTCTCCATTTCTGTCAACTGGTGGAGTTTGGGTTCCTTGCCACTGTCGCCTTTGGCTTGCTGAGTTGGTGTCAGTAGAGCTGCCCTACAGTGAATCATAAATAAAACAACAAGAAACTCAAGCATTCAGCTGAACTAAAATCCATGATGTACTGAACTTGATTCATAATTACAAAACCTTGTAACTGAGTTTCATTCTAATGTATGTTCATGTATAAAGTTTTATGGAAATAAAAGTGACTTAAGTTGCTTCTGAGTTGTTTAGTGGATAAAATATAGACATAATTATAATTATACTCAGGGAAAAAAGCAGACAGAGATGTGTTTAGAGTTTAGATTTGAACGTTTATATGAAAACACAGGCAGGAACTGTTATAAACCTTTGCATAAACAGATGAGTTTGCATTGATTTAAACCCTACAAGTTCATTGGCGTCTTTTCACTCAAGAAAAATTACAGTAAGGGCCAATCTCAATATTACCCCTTAGCCCTTCCCCCTACTTTTTGTTTTACACATTCATGTGAATAGCTAGAGATGTCCCAATTCTCTTTGGCTTGAAGGCGTAGGGGCATGGGGAATGGCCATTTAGCCTTTCAAACTGAGAGGACCACACAACAAACGAAGGGGTATGAGAGTCAATCTACCAGCTATAGCAGCAACATGGCTGCAAAACATTTCTTGATAGCAACATTTTGAAGAAAAATAAAAGTTTAATTTCACTGAAGCTGCAAAATATTCTACAACATATTTTAAATTCTGACAACGTTAACTGATGACTTGACAGAATAGGTGATTCTGGTGGCTGTAGAAATTCTTTTATAATGCAAATGCTTGTACAATGTTAATTTCTTGTAGTTACATCCATAAATATGAGCATTGTAAATACATAGAATAGTTTTGTGCATCTTGCAACACTGTATCCATTGTCTTGGAGCTGGAGCGCATGATGGTGAAAGGTTTTTCAGTTCATTGATACAGAAGATTAGCATCAACACGTAGCACATTATGCTCAACTTCCGTGAATAAATTGAAAACGCTGCATCTGCAGAGCTTGGAACAAGCGCTAGTGATGTCATGATGACGTGTGCGTGTAAGTGCTGTCCCATTTCTTAGGTAGATACTTCTATCCCAACCCCTTCACACTTTTTTTCAAGGGTCAAGAGAATGTGAAGGGTGTAGGTGTATAAAATAGAATTTGGATCTAGGGTCTAAGACCTAAGTGAAATGACACGATAAATAAACATTCATCATACACTTATACTCAGCATGTGTTTGTTGCCTCATTACAAACACATGTGGCAAATTTTATAATATACATATTAAACTAACATAATATATATTAAAATGGACCTTATCCCTCTTCGGGGTGAAGCTGAATAAATATATCATACGTATACCCCGCATTTTGTGGTCAAGCATGGCTGCCTGCTTCACAAAACTGCTCCATTTTAGTCTATCTGCCTCTCCCGTTTTCAAAATAAGAGTCCCAAATACATAGTATGTTTAATATAAGTTTAGATATACTTATAACATTATACTTTTTGTAATTTCTCTAACAAACAGCCAATCAAACATGCATATATTAATGATTGTCATCTATGTGAGTTTTGATTTGATTGGTCAATTGTTTTACTGGGATTTTACAACCATGGGATTTACATGAGAACAAGGAAACAGTAGCTATGTTTCCATCCAAAAATGCAAATTAACTTCATGCGCAAAACTGGAATATCGCATAAAAGATGTGCGAATAAAGCAGCGTTTCCATCCAACGAGTCAAAGAGAACAAAATCGTCACTTCCTGATTAAATGAAGCCAAATATCAACAGTAAAAACGGAATTTGCTGAGGTAGGAGAAGCTGCGTGAATCTTATACATTTAATAAATGACTTGCGCCTCAGAAGGCAATGCTGACATGCAACAGATGCAACAGATGCTCTTAACAATTCTGGAGGTCATTAATAATATAATAACACTAATACTGAAATGGTTAAGGCATTTTAAAATGGCCAAAACAACATTTCAGATGTTTTACAATGTGGTCAGCCTGCTGGTTTGACAATTTACAAACATTTTTATCATCACATGATCTCTTAGAACCAAATCACATGACCTTTTTCTAATTTTCTAAATTTATGCGCATCTTAGCGTTTCCATCAACCGATTTTTTATGCGCATATCCAAAATGCGCATAAAAATAGGTGGATGGAAACGTAGCTAGTGAGGCTCACGGTTTGTAATGTCTCTCCTATTATATTATTAGCTATGTTCAGAAGTTTTGCATTTCTTCCATTAAAAGTAAATTATTAAGCCCTGCTTTGTCCCTATTAATAGAACTTAGTCAATACAGCCAAAGTGGCATTATAATTTGAGAGAACTTGAGAGGGTGAGAAAGAAAGAGTGTTTATATGCATCTAATGGGAGGGAGACAAGACCACAATGGCCATGACATTTGAAACTGTGGGGGAGTCAGAACTTTCTCCTAGCCAAGAGACAACACTGGATAAGAGATTCTTTGTTCTGTATTCATATAAAGTTTTACAGTCTATATTAGAAACTCTAAAATCTAGTGCAAGATTTAGTGTATTTTGAGTATTTAAACAATTCCCTGTGATGTTTCAGAGCAAGTTGCCAACTTCATGTAAACAAAAACATTTTCTGTGTGTGTCCCAACACAAATCGATTATTCATTCATTTTCTTTTCGGCTTAGTCCCTTTATTAATCTGGGGTCGCCACAGCGGGATGAACCGCCAACTTATCCAGCATATGTTTTATGCAGCGGATGCCCTTCCAGCCGCAACCCATCACTGGGAAACATTCATACACACTCATTCACACACATACACTACGGACAATTTTAGCTTACCCAATTCACCTATACCGCATGTCTTTGGACTTGTGGGGGAAACCGGAGCACCCGGAGGAAACCCACGCGAACACGGGGAGAACATGCAAACTCCACACAGAAATGCCAACTGACCCAGCCGAGGCTCGAACCAGCGACCTTCTTGCTGTGAGGCGAACGTGCTACCCACTGCGCCACCGCGTCGCCCACAAATCGATTAAGTTAACGTAATTGTTTTTACAAATTTAAGTGGATTGAACATAAAACAATTAAGTTTTCCAAAAAACAACTCAAGAATTGTGTTGATTTTGCTCATTTTAAATAAGTAGTTTGAACAAGCAGCAAAAATATTTTTTTTGAGTGTGTGACGTGTTCAGCCTACAAGCATGTGCAAATATTTAACAAACCAAAAAAATGCATAGTAATATAAAAAAACAATCTTCTTTTAGGAGATGAATGTATTATTTGCCACCAAACATGGCTAACTTGCATCATGTACAGCGAGGAAAATAAGTATTGAACACGTCATCATTTTTCTCAGAAAACATATTTCTAAAGATGCCATTGACTTGAAATTTTCCCCGGATGTTGGTAACAACCAAAGAAATCCATAGATGCAAAGAAAACAAAATCTAATTAGTTTACAAATTAAGTTATACGTGATAAAATGAAATGATGCAGGGAAAAAGTATTGAACACATGAAGAAAGGGAGGTGTAGAAAGGCAGTGAAAGCCCAGACAGGAGCTGAAATCTCTCAGTAGTTCTTCAGCAACCCTCAGCCCTTCCTCACTGTAAATTAATATTAGCTGCTTCAGTCAAACATTTACATTAGCAGGATGATGAAGATGAAACCAGGGTGGACATTTCAGCAAGACAATGATCCAAAACACAGCCAAGCAAACTCTCAAATGCTTTCAGAGAAAGAAAATCAAGCTGTAGAATGGCCCAGCCAATCACCTGACTTGAATCCAATAGAGAATAGGAAATAAAGATCAGATTTGATATGAGACCCTCAGAACCATCAAGATTTTTACACTCTATTGAAGGCTGTGAAAAACTCACACCTGAGCAATGCATGTGACTTCATTCTCCATATGAGGGGCGTCTTTAAGCTGCCATCACTCACCAAAAAAGCCTTTTATATAAAGTATTAAATACGTTTCAGTAGTTCAGTACTTTCTCCTTGTGTCATTTCATTGTTATTACACATAACTCATTTTTTCAGATTTTTCTTTGTTTTGTTTCATTTTTATGTTTGTATTCTTTGGGGTTTTACCAAAATCTGGTTCAATCCCATGTCAACAGCTCCTTTAGAAATATTATTCCCAGGAAAAAAAACATGACGTGTTCAATACTTATTTTCCCAGCTGTATTTGCTTTCATGCTCTTAATCATCACAAAACTACAATGCTAATAATGTCATTCCAACCATGCCAAGATGATAAAAAGCACCAGTCAGCCATGCAGACGAATTCTGCCCATACCACTTTAAAGTATAACAAGATTTGAAGATAATTCAGAGCAACACCACGAACTGCTGAAGGAAACCAGAGCAAGAGGTGTGGAAGTGGGAATGATACCACACAGAACCTATCCCTCTTTAGCTGGATTACACACTTGAAAAAGTACTAAGAGAATGCCAAGAAGTATGTCACACAAGTCAGTGTAATCGTGGAGAGCCGGGATTCATGACCGCAGCACCAATACTGTCAGTGTTGAGATTCCTCACATAGCTGAAGGTTTCTGGTATCTGGTTTGGTTGGGGATCAGTTTCCCTCTCTAATTTCCTTCCAATTATGCGCACAGACTAATTTACAGCTTTCCGTGGTCAATTCAAGTGTTACATTTCTGCAAAATAGGACAAAAAAAAGAGCTTTACTCCAAAAATTACTTGTGGTGATTGTTTAAATTACTTATTTAAAATGAGTTGACAACACATTTCTTAAGTTTTTTTGGGGGGGGCAACTTAAGTGTTTTATGCTCCATCCACTTAAATTTGTAAAAACGATTAAGTGAACAATTGATTTGTGTTGGGACAACATGGAGGAATTGTGTGGAACCCAGCACTTTTTACAGTGTTGATGTGGTTTGGAAAGTATTAATGTGACATTTACATATATAATAAAATGTGATCTGTATTTGTCTGAGCAAAACCTGGTGTCAGGAGGGGATGAATGTGGTTGTCAAATCACTGAAATTTGATTTCTAAGGTACACTTATGTACTGATTGCTTTTAATCTACCTGCAGGTCTACTCAAAAAATGAATCACAATGAAGTTCATCATTAACTGCTTGATTAACCTTTTGATTTTATTGAATTAATGAGTGGCAACATGGTGGCTCAGTGGTTAGCACTGTCGCCTCACAGCAAGAAGGCTGCTGGTTCAAGTCCCGGCTGGGTCAGTTGGCATTTCTGTGGAGTTTACATGTTCTTTCCGTGTTGGCGTGGGTTTCCTCCAGATGCTCCGGTTTCCCCCCACAGTCCAAAGACATGCGATATAGGTGAATTGAATAAACTAAATTGACCATAGTGTATGTGTGTGAATGACTGTGTATGGATGTTTCCCAGTACTGGGTTGCAGCTGGAAGGGCATCCGCTGTGTAAAACATATGTTGGATAATTTGGTGGTTCATTCCTCTGTGGCGACCCCTGATGAATAAAGGGACTAAGCCGAAGGAAAATTAATGAATTAATGAAATTAGTGTTGTCAGATTCCTGTTAAAATTGAATACTAATCAGATTTAATTAACGATATGAATATGGTATAAATATACAGTATCTAGCTGTAGAAAAACCCAGATCCAATTAGTTAAATTCTTTGAGATTGGTTTACGTGGCAAAACTGATGCAGCTCCATATGCCACACAATAGATAAATAAGAAGCATTTAAAAAAACATTGGATTCATTGATTTTATTACATAAATCTTGTTCTTATTTGATTCATTTATGTTTAACTAACAAATATCAATCATTCCAATTAGGTTATCCAAATGAATGGATATTTTATATGCAATCAGAATGCATAATATTGGTTAGGACTAAATATTGTTTAGTGTATGTTCAGTGTATGATACTCTGGTTAAGTTCTTACTTTCACGAGAAAAGGATTAATCAGCATTTTAAGTTAGACATGTACTACATTTACATTTAGCGGATGTTTTTTATTTTTTATAGAAAGAGAGGAGAGTGTTTCTACAGGTGGTTTGTCAAACCCACTCACCTGTGAGAAGCACACTACATAAAAGCACTTTGTGTGTGTGTGCGCTGACTGTAAGAATGTGTCTGGTTCAAAAGTCTGTTAAAGTGTCAGAGAGATAAACAAGTGTTTTCTACAGGTGGTTTGTCAAGCCCACTCACCTGTGTTAAGCACACTTCATGCGCTTTTGTGTGTGCTTATTGTAAGAATGTGTCCGGTGCAAAAGTCTGTTAAAGTGTCAGAAAGATGTTTTCTACAGGTGGTTTGTCAAGCCCACTCACCTGTGTGAGGCACACTCAGTTTGGGCATGGTAAACGCATCTAAACCTTTAATCTAAAAATAAATAAATAAAAACAAGACTTTGTGGCATCATGTCCCACAACATTTAATATAATCTTTTTTGTCTATTTTGTACAAAATGGAAACAATGTTGCATTACAACCCCAAAAAAAGTTCCAGATAAGGCTAAGGCTTGCACAGTCCAAAATGGAGGAGGATAGACCTGCTGTTAACGTTCTTAATACTGTAATAGATGAAATTCTGTGCATGAATCAAGCAACTCGACACGTAATCAAATATGGTTGAACTCCCATGTCAATGTGTATGGCATGGATATGCAGTACGTCACATAGGGATTTGGGAATTCAATGACGCCCAACCCTAAAGACAAATCATAAGTATTCTATTACCATAATCCACATCATTCAGCTTCCAGTGTGCTGGATGATCCACATTAAAACACTTCTTTTGTAACTACACAGTAACAGTGAAATTGGAAATTTGAGTAATGTCAAATACATAAAAACAGCAGGTTCTATTAGTTGGCAAAGAAAAACCCTGAGTGATGCTACGCTGGACGCCGACTGGGAGCTCATATCATCTGGGGAGTGTCCAAGAACCTGCTATGTGGCAAAAATGGCCATGGCTGCATATGAACGTTAAGAATTCAAAACACAAGTGGCGTCTTTGCTTGACCTCACTCACACACCAGCTCTAGGCAAACATTTTGAATATAGAAACTTTTTCAGAAAGAAAAAAACATACATTACACATTTTGTCGGCTAAATTTCGGGAGTGTGATATCACACGTCTTATGAGCAAAAACACTGAGGTCATCTCTGTAAAAAGTAAACAGTAGAGAAAACATGCATTTTCTAAACAGCGTTTGGTTTCCTATTGCATTAGTGTTGCGAGTCCACGAGGAAATTACGCTTGCATCCACACCGTCTAATTGGCTGACAGCAGCAGAGTTGTGCCATGGCTGTCTGTTCACGAGTCTTACTGCTGTTTGCATTCTGCAGGAGGAGGCTCTTTCTGGAGAAACAGAAAGGACAGAGAGGAATGAATATTAATTTATGCACTGGGTGAACTATCAGTAATGATAGTCTGGTTCAATATACATGCTCTATTTGAGGAAGGTAAAGTGTCATTTCTGTGACAGTAGTTGAAACAAATGTTACTACAAAAAAAAAAAAAAAAAATAAAAAAAAAAAAATAATAATAATAATAATAATAGTAATAATATTTTTTTGACCACCTGTTAAAAGTCAGAAAGTAAACCCCATGTCCAAATCAATCTATTAAAGAAAAAGTTTACCAAAAAAATTTTTATTACCCCATAATTTACTTACACTCTATGAATGTGGCTTTTTTTCTGTCAGATGAACACAATCAGAGCTTTTTATTTTATTTTATCCTTGTTCTTTCATGCTCTATAATGGAGTTGAATAGTGGCTTTTATTTTGAAGCTTCCAAAAATGCATAAATCTGTTAAAAACAAACCCATACATTATTTGAAAATAAGAAATATTTCTTTAACAAAAATACATCGATCTGCTTCAGAAGACATGCGTTACAGACTGGCGGCGTATCTGTTACACCTTTAAAAACTTCAAAATAACAGTCCCTATGCAACACCATTCTATTGCGTGGTAGAGCCAGGATTAAATGTAAAACTACTTTAACTGTGTTTATATAATTATTCAAATTTTTTTTATGTCATATATACTAGGGATGGCTTGAGGGCGAGTAAATTATGGGGAGATTTTTAAGTAAACTATTCCTTCAAGCACAAATGGTAAATAAATTAATTAATTAAAAAAATAAATAAATAAAAACACTTTTCCTTTAGGGTTAATTTAACGAAAGTGAAGTTTAGCTTTAAAATGTTCAAAAGATACTTGACAAATGTCAGTTTCACATTTTCATTTGGTAAATTCCGAATTTAACAACTGCATCTTCCTGGCACCTTTTTAAAATTGTTGTAAGCATGCAAAATACTTTCATACAGTCAGTCAATCTGTCCAGAATACTTACTTTTTATCACTTGAATTTGCGGGAAAAAAAAAAAAAAAAAAAAAAAAAAAAAAAAAAAAAAAAAAAAAAA
>CAIGQV010019532.1:7806048-7817479 GCA_903798115.1 Danio jaintianensis
AAAAAAAAAAAAAAAAAAAAAAAAAAAAAAAAAAAAAAAAAAAAAAATCGCTGAACTGACTGCTTTCAATTTTGTGGGCAAACCACCATCTCATGTGAAATTGACATAAGTATGTGTACCAAGAGATTGAAGTTAAGAACACACATGCAAATAGAAAAAACACAAACTGAGAAAACATTATAAATTTGACACACGCATGCAAACTCACAATATACGCAAATAGAGCAGAATACAATGGAAATGTGTTCAAAGTGATGAATCCGGCAATTGTATAATATATAGTCAGTGGTATTTTTATAGATCTAATGAAATCGTTTTTTGTTGTTGTTGTTGCAGATAGATCACTGACGCCAAATAGGAAGCAGCCAAATTCGCTGAGTTTTGGGGTCCCAAAACTGTTGTGGTTTGCGAAATTTGTAGCACGTTCCTGTATTTGCATGTGTTGTGAGAATTTTCTCAGTTTGTTAGTTTTTCTATTGGCATGTTTTCTTAACTTGCAGTGTGTTTGAGCTCTCTCAGCCACCTTACAGAAGAGTAAAGGTCTTTGCACACTGAAGTTTTCTGTCTGAAAAGTGTTTTTTTTCTGAATTCAAATCCGAAAAATTCATCACGCACACAAACCTTGCACACCGAGTCCAATGCATATTTGTATAATATTAGATTAGCTTTTCAGACGCCATTTTGGATTTTGCCTTTCGCTTTTACGGAGGCCCTGAATTGTCAAAACACCTCTCAAAACGCCTTTTCGGATGCGAAAAACAAAAAATGTGATCAAAAAAACCTGATTGAAATTTTTTTATGACGAATGAAAGTTTCGGAGGCAGTGTGTCAATACGATTGACATAACATGTGATTGAATTTATTTTTTTAACATGCGAGAAATTACAGACAAAAATTTGGAATTCAATGTGCAATAACCTTAAAAGTAGGAGAAAAAGACTATTAAGGGAAAACTGATGACAATATAGAAGGGAAGTAGCAGCAAATCCCTCCCGGTTTTTCTTACCTAGAAATGCATGAGGTGAGAAATGAATTATGCCTGCAAAAGGGAAAGTGGAGGGACAACACACAGGTTTATACATCAGGCATGCAACTGCTCGTGAAGCACTATACAGGTTAATGCTTTCAATTCAGACCAAGATCAGCAGTAAAAGTCCATTCAGCGGCTACGTTTACATGCAACCAAGCAATCAACTTGTAATCTGATTGACGGCTTAAAGGGGATCTATTATACCCCCTTTCTACAAGATGTAAAATAAGACTCTGATGTCCCTAGAGTGTGTATGTGAAGTTTCAGCTCAAAATAGCCCACAAATAATGTTTTAGAACTATTTGAAACTGCCTAATTTAGGCTTTGATCCTAACTGTGCTGTTTTGGTGACAGTCGCTTTAAATTCAAATGAGATGTACTTTTTAAAAGAGGGCGGAGCTACAAATGCAGATGTGTGAGCACAACAAGACTGTTGTTATATATACAGAACTGTTATTTACATGCTACTTTTCATAGAATAAAACATCTCTGGGTGCACAATGCTCAAATTTCCCGTTTCCACTGAGTGATACAGTACGGTACGCGTCGGTACGTTTTTATGGCCGTTTCCACTGTTAAAAGGTACCAAAAAGCTAACCGTACCGTACCACTTTTTGGGTACCCTTTCCAAAGGGTACCTAGCACGACAAAAAGGGTACCAAATGGCAGAGCTAGACGCGCAGCTGAACGCTATTGGTTTACAAAGAAGTGTCACTAGCGCGTACACAAAGCAAAAGAATGAAAACAAAGGAAGCTGCACAGCCGAGACATTACATCGTAATACTATAAACCTATAATAACAAGCCATGGTCCACCCGAGCTCAAACAAACCTTGCCGTCGTCTTGATGAACAGCCACAAAGCCAAGAACTAAATCTGCCATCCTGTTGCTGTTTTACGAGGCCGTCTAAAAGCGTGAGCGGCTTCACTTGCGTTCGCTGCGTGTCTATATGTGAAATAACAAACTTTTTGAGCTTATGACAATAACATGCACATGAAGTGCTTCTGACACTCGATCCTTTCAGAAACGGACAAACGTGAGAGTGAAGCACGAAAAAACAAAGGTGAAGCCAGAAAAAACAGAGGAGCAAATGATTCTTTCAGCAACCTAAAACATGAACAAACTGCCATGTTTAACTATTATCATCACCTTTTGGACTATTATGAACTCTGAATGACAGAATTACTTTCTAACAAGAGGTTACATGTGCTGGTGAAGATTAAAGATACAGATGAGAGGTTTGCACTGATTGTGGGCTATATGTTGCGTGTTGTTTTTGAACCCAAATAAGAACTAAACGTATGCTGTGTGTAGTTTTTCTGTAATTGGTAACATATCAGAGACTGTAAGGGGCTGTATGTGTTCATATATGTTGCATTTATTTATTTATTTCACATAATTGCAGAAGTTACAGTAGGCTATTTTACACTATCATTGATCTGCAGTTATAATCAAATCATGTTCATAGAAAGGTTAGTAATAAACATTTATACACAAGTATTTATGTGTATAAAGCATCTGTTTTGTGAGAAGTGCTTCTCATATGATATGTGAACGACCCGTACAGCTTTACTTTGACATTTCCTCGAGCGAGAATGACGTTGACTGAAACTTTCTGTCGTACACCACACCTACCAAAAGGGTACCATTGGTAGCGTTTTGCCAGTGGAAACGAAAGCCTGATAACGGTGACAGGTGACCCGTACTGTACCGTACCGTACCGTAACACTCAGTGGAAACAGGCCAAAACTGATCCATAGCTTTACATTTCATGACAGCTGAGAGTGCTTTTAAATGAAAACAGAATTCTCACCGTGGGGTCAAAATCACCCTCATCCTCTTCTTCACCTTCCTCATCCAGATCCTGAAAGACACACATTTCACATTACAGTGCATATTTTTGAATAATGAATAAGAGAGTTTATGAAGGGATTCTCACCTCCTCTTCTCCCTCTTCAAGATCTTCCTCTTCAAACTGTAAAACAACACAGAATTATATTAAGGTTTTATTTTTGGGTGTTATTGTTAAAGTTGGGTGATAAATTGAATGTATATAATATTTTCTATATTACTATTTCCTCAAATTATAATAAAAAAAAAACATTGCCATTTAATTATTCCTTTTTTGTGGTTATAATTAAAAAGACAAAAATAAACAATAACATTTTAATAATAATAATAATAATAATAATAATAATAATAATAATAATAATAATAAAGCAAACAGTTTTAGAGTTCTAAAACTAAAATTCTAATGCTGTAAATGAAAACTTAATAAAATATAATAATATAAATAAATATAATAATAGTGCTGGGCAAAAACAAATTCGCAATTGCTTCCAAAATAAAAGTTTGTTTTAACAATTTAAGTGTGTGTACTGTGCATATTTCTATGCATATACAAATACACACATGCATCCATATATTTGAGAAAATGTTTATATATTTTTAGATATAAAATGTTTATGACACAAATTATATATACACATTTTAATATCTATGTAACAAAACCATTTTGTATAGTTTTGTTTCTATGTGTGTGTGAGTGCGTGTGTGTATCACATATAGATTACACATACATATATTATGTCAAAACAAACTATTATTTTGGATTCGATTAATCTTTGCACACCACTTTTATAACCATTAAAGAAAACACAGAGCAAATTCATACATCACAATAAACTTATTTAATACAGTCAGATTTTTTTTTTTTTTTACATACACTTTCGTCGTCCTCTAAGGCCTCTCCTGTGAAATAAAGCACTGCTCTGGGAATAACCCTCTCTCGGAAGAAGTGTCCGATCTCGAAATCTGTAGCTAGAGTGAAATCCAAGTCTTCATCCTGGATTTAAGAGACACAGTAAGTAAACTATGCAACTAAGCTAAATTAACTATACAGTTGAAGTCAAAATTATTTACCCTCCTGTGAATGTTTTGTTTCTTTTTTAAATATTTCCCAAATTATGTTTAACAGAGCAAGGAATTTTTTCCACAGTATTTCCTATAATATTTTTTTTCCTCTGGAGAAAGTGTTATTTGTATTATTTCGGCTAGAATAAAAGCAGTTTTTAATTTTTTAAAAAACCAATTTAAGGTCAATATTATTAGCCCCCTTAAGCAATATTTTTTCGATTGTATACAGAACAAACCACTGTTATACAATGATTTGCCTAATTTACCTAATTGAGCCTTTAAATTGCATTTCAAGCTGGATACTAGTATAAATATCTAGTAAAATATTATGTACCCTCATCAAGGCAAAGATAAAATAAATCAGTTATTAAAACTATTATATTTGGAAATGTTGAAAAATCTTCTTTCCGATAAACAGAAATTGAGGACAAAAATATACAGGGGGGGGGGCTAATAATTCAGACTTCAACTGTATATGAAACCATTCCACAGTATAACGTAACTGACTGCAGATGTGTTGCCATGTGCTAACTGACAAATCAGTGTGGAATGACTAAACTTAAGCAGTCACATGACTACTAACCGTTACTGACGCATGAAGCTTTAAATGTTTTTTTATGTCAATGACGTGTATAGAGGAGGGTTGTGCATATGTTGGTGTAGGCAGCTAAAAGTCGTGTACTGCATTCTGTGATGCTTCAGATGTTTACACACAAAACAGCGAGAGCAGAAGGAATTCCAACTCACCATTCCATCAGGCGAGGCTATAAAAAAGAAGAAAGGGAGTATTAATACTAGCACAGAGCAAATTTATTAAGCATAAGCCTGAATCTCACAAAAAATGGGTCACATTTGATCACAATAAAGCCAATTATTTATGATATAATGATGACAATTAAAATGTTCAGCTAAATTCCGATTACTGTACACTGACTGTACAAAAAAATGCACGGTTCCACACAATTCATTCATGTTGTCCAAACACAAATTGATTAAGTTAACTATTAACAATTGAGTGGACTTAACAAAAACAATTAAGTTGTCCCAAAAAAAAAAAAAATCTTAGGAATTGTGTTGTATCAGCTTATTTTAAACAAGTTATTTGAACAAGCAGAATTTTTTTTGAGTGTAATGCATTGTTATAATTAATAGTTTTTATTTTTATTAAATTTTTCACCTTTATTGGTATAGGACAGTGAAGATTTTACAGACAGGAAAATGTGGAGAGCAGAGATAGGGGAGGCATCGGCAAAGGACCTCAAGCCGGGAATCAAACTCGGGTCACCGTGAACACCTCTGTGCTATGTGTCGACGCACTTACCACTAGGCTATTGGCGCTGACCTCCTTAGTGCATTTTTGTTAAAGTTTAAATTAAGAAAATATCATAATAAATATACATTACAGTGCTCAGCATAAATGAGTACACCTTACTTAGAAAATTAATATTTTTATCGGGCGGCGCAGTAGGTAGTGGTGCAAGAAGGTTGCTGGTTCAAGCCTCGGCTGGGTCAGCTGGCATTTCTGTGTGGAGTTTGCATGTTCTCCCCGTGTTCGCGTGGGTTTCCTCCGGGTGCTCCGGTTTCCACCACAAGTCCAAAGACACGCGGTATAGGTGAATTGGGTAGACTAAATTGTCCATAGTGTATGTGTGTCAATGAGTGTATATGGGTGTTTCCCAGTGATGGGTTGCAGCTGGAAGGGCATCCGCAGTGTAAAACATATGCTGAATAAGTTGGCGGTTTATTCCGCTGTGGCGACCCCTGATTAATAAAGGGACTAAGCCGAAAAGAAATATTTATGAATGAATGAATATTTTTATCCATTTCTCAGTGAATAAAAGGTCATATATTTTGGTGCATTTGAACAAATCAGATTATGAATCATATGCACTCACCAGCCACTTTATTAGGTACAGCTTACTAGTACCGTGTTGGACCTCCTTTTGCCTTCAGAACTGCCTTAATCCTGTGTGGCATAGATTCAACAAGGTACTGGAAATATTCCTCAGAGATTTTGGTCCATATTGACATGATAGCATGCTGCAGATTTGTCAGCTGCACATCCATGATGCGAATCTCCCGTTCCACCACATCCCAAAGGTGCTCTATTAGATTGAGATCTGGTGACTGTGGAGACCATTTGAATACAGTGAACATGATTCACGCTTTATGACTTGGCGCGTTATCCTGCTGGAAGTGGCCATAAGAAGATGGGTACACTGTGGTCATAAAGGGACGGACATGGTCAGCAACAATACTCAGGTAGGCTGTGGCGTTGACACGATGCTCAATTAGTACTAATGGGCCCAAAGTGTGCCAAGAAAATATCCCCCACACCATTACACCCCCACCACCAGCCTGAACTGTTGATACAAGGCAGGATGGATCCATGCTTTCATGTTGTTGATGCCAAATTCTGACCCTACCTTCTGAATGTTGCAGCAGAAGACTCATCAGACCAGGCAACGTTTTTCCAATCTTCTATTGTCCAGTTTTGGTGAGCCCGTACGAATTGTAGCCTCAGTTTCCTGTTCTTAGCTGACAGGAGTGGCACCCAGTGTGGTCTTCTGCTGCTGTAGCCCATCTGCCTCAAGGTTCGACGTGTTGTGCGTTCAGAGGTGCTCTTCTGCATACCTCGGTTGTAACGAGTGGTTATTTGAGTTACTGTTGTCTTTCTATCAGCTCGAACCAGTCTGGCCATTCTCTTCTGACCTCTGACATCAACAAGGCATTTGCGCCCACAGAACTGCCGCTCACTGGATATTTTCTCTTTTTCTGACCATTCTCTGTAAACCCTAGAGTTGGTTGTGCGTGAAAATCCCAGAAGCACCAACAACCATGCCACATTCAAAGTCACTTAAATCGCCTTTCTTCCCCATTCTGATGCTCGGTTTAAACTGCAGCAGATCGTCTTGACCATGTCTACATGCCTAAATGCATTGAGTTGCTGCCATGTGATTGGCTGATTAGAAATTTGTGTTAACGAGCAGTTGGACAGGTGTACCTAATAAAGTGGCCGGTAAGTGTATATTTGTTAGTAATATTTAAGTAATATTTTTGTCACCAAACATCTTTAGAAATAGAAAGACAAAGCATTTAAATTCAAGTGAAATTAAAAAATTACAAACTTCAAAATGTCAACAAAATTGTATATATTTCGTTTTTCTTTTTTTATTTAATAATAAAGTTAGTTTTCAGTAACATACATTTGTGTGTGCTCATTTTTGAACCCTTATAAAATAAATTGTTAGATTAGTGCCAGATTTGGCTTAAACTAATACATATAAACAAATACAGTATAATATTGTATAGCATCTTATTAAACATATTAAAAGATAGATTTGTGAGGTGTACTCATATGCTGAGCACTGTATATCATAAATTATAATAAATATTATAAAATAATACACATTGCTGCTACAAATTTTAAACAAATTAATTTTTTATCCAACCAAATAATTCTGGAGGAAAAAAAAAACGGTTTCAACAAATATATTAAACAGCGCAAGTATTTTTAATATTGATAATTAATGTTTCTAGAGCACCAAATCAGTGTATAAGAACAATCTCTGAAGGAAATGTGACAAGACTGAACTTTTTAACAGGAAATTAATAATTTTTAGATATTAAAATTGCAAAACTGTAATAATTTTTTACACTTTTTCATCAAACAAACGCTGCCTTTTTAAAATGTTTAAAATGTCTCAATCTTATAGAACTTGACTGAATTTATTTTTGCGTAACAAAATAACATTTTTGGATTGTGGTTCTGGGAATTAGGTTAAAAATATATATTTTTTTCATGAGAATGTCTACCCTGTAACACAGCCCCCAAAACAGGCCTCATTTTCTATCTATTTTAGTGGGAAATATGAGAAACATGACAATATATTGTGACAGGTTTGTCTGACAGGTATTTTTTTCAGACTTTCTTGAGACCTGATCAAAGTTAGACCTGAAGTAGAAATCCCTTCAGAGTCTTTGCTCAGATATTCATTCCAACACAGAAAGGATTACATCATTCAGTTACAGCATCATTGCTGCCATTTCATTTTAAATTCCACACCTATGACAGGAATGTTGCAGAAATCACCGCGGTAACCAATAAATCACACACATCCGGTGACAAGTTCAGTGACCGTAACAAGCGTCTCTTTCTCACAGTCTGCGGGCAGGTTGGGTTACATTCCTTACCTGACGCTCTGTAAGAAGGGTTGATGGACAAAATGGTGCTTAAAATGTAAAGCATTCAATGTTTAGCATTTTTGAGAGGCCGAATGAGGTTAGGGAAACACAACAATGTCATGGCAGTTGAAGATACAAATTCAACTGACATTCCTTAGTTGGAATGACAGAAGGGTATAAAAAGGCGGGACGACAGGCGAGATGTTTATTTGACTCCGTGTTTGGCTATTAATAACTGAAGAAGTTGCTTAAGGAACATGCAGTCACTGCGACTGTTATCAGGTGACCCAAAAGCCTTCACAGATACACTTAAAATATTTAGGCCTAGATTTAGGGTCATATTATGCTTTTTTTTTTCTTTCTTTACTTTCTTTTTGTTTTACAAAACAATGTCAATACACTTAATTCGTCATGGATAACACAATAAGGTTTAAAAAAAAAAAAAATTTTCAACTTCATTTAGTTTGTATTGTTGTATTGAGGATACATCCAAATGGATGTATTATTTGTCCGAGTATTCTACGGTGGTCGAAAGAGCTCAAACGAGCTGCAAGTTTGAGGAACACTCCACTTTTATTTTGGAAAATAGGCTTATTTTACAAATCCCCTAGAGTTAAACCCAGTCAGCTGATATCCGCGTATGAAGTGAGCACATTTAGCTTAGCTTAGCATAGATCATTGAATCGGATTAGACCATTAGCATCTCACTCAAAAATGACCAAAGAGATTTTGACAATTTTTCTATTTTTGAAGCTTGACGCTTACTGGATAAAAAAATAAAAATAAAAAAAATAAAAAAAAAGGTAAAACTTGACTGCTTAACTCTAAGGGAGTTACACCCTAAACAAAAAACATTCAATTACAAACTGCAAGTTAAAGGAACACTCCACTTTTTTGGGGACATAGGCTTATTTTACGACTCTGCTAGGAGTTAAACAGTTGAGGTTTAACCATTTTTGAAACCCATTCAGCTAATATCCGGGTCTGGAGTGAGCACATTTAGCTTAGGTAAGCATAGATCACTGAATCGGATCAGACCATTAGCATCTCACTCAAAAATGACCAAAGAGATTTTGATAATTTTCCTATTTTTTAAAGCTTGACGCTTAATATATAAAAAAATGGAAAAACTCAACTGTTTACCTGGGGAGTTAAGCCTTTAAGAAAACGCATGGAAATAGAAACTGCAAGTTAAAGGAACACCCCACTTTTTTGGGGAAATATGCTTATTTTACAACTCTGCTAGAGTTAAACAGTTGAGTCTTAACCATTTTTTAACCCATTCAGCTGATATCTGGGTCTGGCGGGAGCACTTTTAGCTTAGCTTAGCATAGAGTCAAACAGCTGAGTTTTAACCATTTTTTTTTAACCTATTCAGCTGAAATCCAGGTCTGGCGGGAGCACTTTTAGCTTAGCTTAGCACAGATTATTGAATCATATTAGACCATTGGCATCTTGCTCAAAAATGCCCAAAGTGTTTTTGACAATTTTCCTATTTTTGAAGCTTGACACTTAATAAAAAAAAAAAATAAAAAAAAGTCAAAAAACAAAAAACAAAAAAAGATAAAACTCGACTGTTTACCTCTAGGGAAATTAAGCCTTTAAGAAAACACATGGAAATAGAAACTGCAAGTTAAAGGAACACCACTTTTTTTTTTTTTTTTTTTGAAATGGGCTTATTTTACAAGTCCGCTAGAGTTAAACAGTAGAGTGACCAAATAGTTTTTGATATTTTTCCTATTTAAAGTTTGATGCTTAATGGATTAAAAAAAATGGTCAAACTCAACACTTTAACTCTAAGGGAGTTGTAAAACAAGCCTCTTTACAAAAAATAAAAAATAAATCATAAAAATGGAGAGTTCATCATTGTGACAACACACACGCATGAAAATTCTCACAACATATGCAAATTCAAAACCGTGAAAAGGTGTTTATTACATAGGGTTCCTTGTTGTTTACATATTTTTAGCTCTAATAATATGTTGAATTAACTGACCTCTCAAATCTCCAACAAATTTGCTGCCTCTAAACAGGAAACAACCATGTTCACTACATTTTGTGCTCCCCCAACACATTTCCATTGTGGTCTGCACTATTTGTAGCATGTTTCTCAGTTAGCATGTGTTTTGCAATTTAATGTGCACATGTGTTGCCAAACTAATGAAGATGTTTTCTCAATTTGTTATTGTTCTTCTGTTTACAAGTGTCTTTTAAAATTGCAGTGCGTTTGAGCTGTCTCAGCCACCATACACATAGGGAGTTTTAATCTGGACTCCCTCAGAGGCTTTAATTGTTTTATTGCGTTTTAAGACATGCACATTGCAACATGTTGAATTTAAACAAATTCCCACCCAAGTGAAGGATGTTCAAAGCACAATTTGGCAGCTGTGCATGCTTTATGTCTGTGTGCTCAGAAAACCATAAATCAAGTGTTTAATCTGACAGATTTGAGTTTGTTGCTGCAGGAGTAATTGAAGCATGAGCTGTAAAGGCACAGCCCTTCTCAGAAAAGAACGGTGGGAAGATGCGAATCATTTGAGTTCAAAGAGACATACACAAAAACAGCATATGTTTGCTTTTGCACAAAAAGAAGAAGAAGAAAAAAAAGGCATTTACAGCATGGTATAATAAATAAATGATCCATGTGGTATTTTGAACTTCACAAACACATTCTTGAGACAGCTGAGAGTCCCAAGTAATCTGTTTTTGATAATTTAAACATTTATATATATATATATATATATATATATAGTAAAATAATAACAAAAAATAAATAAAATATATTTGAAGTCAAAATGATTTGCCTTTTATTCATATTTAAACACATTTTTAAACATAATATAGTTTTAATAACTAATTTCTATAATAATTTCTATTGTAAAGCTATTTTCTTTTGTATTTATATGGCGATACATCATATTTTACTAGTTATTTTGCAAGATACTAGTATTCAGCTTAAAGTGCAATTTAAAGGCTTAATTAGGTTAATTAGGCAAGGTAGGTTAATTAGGCATGTCATTGGACAACAGGGGTTTGTTCTGTAGCCAGTTGGGCTAGTCATATTTACCTTTTGAAAAAAAAAAAAAAAAAAAAACTAACTAAAGGACTTGCTCTGATTAAAATCACTTTTATAAAGCCATTTTAAAAACCCTTAAAGCCATTTCAAGTCTTCCTAAAGAGTGTTTTTTTTTAAAACATACTCAATGAGTTAAACATCTTCTATAGCACAATAGATGTATATTCATTCATTCATTTTCCTTCGGGTTTAGTTTCCATTAGTTTCCAGTAATAGATGGCGCC